>JADRCH010000172.1:1822388-1893844 GCA_019843965.1 Rhynchomys soricoides
GACTATAGGAAACACCGGAACCTGCAGTGTCGGGACTATAGGAAACATTAAGGAAACATTCTATCTTATTTTATAACATCCCCTGAAACCTGTGTCTCTGATGCTCAGGGAACATCTGAATTGGGACTTGCCATGTCCCAGCTACTCCATGACCCTCTGCATGGCTATGTCCATGCTCAGCATGCACTGTAAACCCAGGGCCTCTGCTCACAGAAAGGCTTGGACCTTCAGCTTAGTACCCGTGACCTCCAGCTTAGTACCTGTGACCTCCAGCTTAGTACCTGTGACTTCCATTTATCTTTTCTACTTCCAGCCTTTGCCCGGGGTCCCTCACCTGAGACCAGTGCTCCTCTTCCAAGTCCCACAGCCAATGGCTCCCTTTCCCTGGAATTGCTGAGGTCTCTGAGCAACCACTCAGGGCTGAGTCACTGTGTGTCCACCAACCCTGTGGACATGCCTAGAGAAGAGCCACAGCACCCAGTAGGAGGCCTGTTCCTTACAGGCCACACAGAGAAGTTGCCTGTGTTTGCTAGGGTTGGGAGCCAGTCACTGGTATGGGGCCAAGTGTAGAGACAGTACCTGGGTTGGACTGCATGTTGATGTTGGTCCGAGACACATAGTTGCTGATGGCACCTTGGCCTTGCATGGGGACACTCTGCGAGGTAGGTCCTGAGTGGCTGTACCCAGGCCCAGTACCATGGCCACTGCCTGACATACTCATGGAGGTTGTGGGCAGTGTACTCTGGGCTGTCTGCTGCATGGACACGTGGTTTGGACCTGCCAGGAAGGGTAGGTAAGGGAGCATCAGGCACCAGAGGACAGGTTTCCACCTCAAAGTGATGACATCTGAGTTCCCTTCAGATGACTTTGAAGAGGAAGGCTAACCCCAGGTCAGTAACACTTAGGAGTGGGATGAGTGATTAATGAACACACAGGCACCACGTGTCACGGTTCCCAAGAGCCCCCAGTTGGCATTAGCAGTTCTTATTCTGCAGCACGAGCAGCGGCAACACACCTTCGTTCTTAAAGAACGCACACAGAAGCACATGACTGTACATTAAATGCCACTGGACAGAGAAAGGGGGCCTGGGCACTTGGGAGTCAGCTTCATGTTCTCTGCATGGTTATTAACTCCCACAGGTGTACCTGCAGCCAGGACGGTAGGAGAGAGGTGGGCACAGGACAGGAGGGAAGGCACTGCCCAGCCCTGCTCACCGTTACCGATCTGGCCCTGCATGAGGGAGGCAGGGGGCAGGCCTGTGCTGACAGTATCACTGAGGCTGCCCTGGGGGTGCAGGCCCTGGCTGGAACCGCTCTGGCTCAGTGCTCCAGGGCCGAGGTTCATGTTCTGGGTTGGAGGCTGTAGACAACAGAGAGCAGAGCAGGAGAGAGTTAGCTCAGAGACTAAGGACCAAAAGCCACCCCAGGGACTCAGTGACCCATGGGAATTGCACAGCTGCCGGCCAGCATGGTGCTGAGCTGAGATAGAGACATCCATGGCATTCAGACACAAGTCAGCTGGTCAAGGGTCTCAGGACACAGGCCTCATCGGCGAGCCAGTCAGTGCACAAACTGGCTTCCAGAACTTTCACTTCCTGTATCCTCCCCGCTTATCCTCCATCCATCCCCTCAGCCAAATATACGGTGAAGAAGGGAGGAGGTTCTTCTCCTCACCAAACAGTGGCTGCAAAGGTTTGCACACACGCACGATCTATACCTGGCCAAGAAAAGGAGCTCCCAACCAGGCCTGGTGCTGCAGGCCCACAGTCTCAGCAGAGAAGTGGAGGCAGGAGGATGGCAAGTTCAAGGCTTGCCTGGGCTACAGAGTGAGTTCAGGTTCAGTCTGGGTAAAAGAGAGCTGGAGAGATGGCTCATCGGTTAAGAGCAACTGACTGCTCTTCCTGAGGACCTGAGTTCAATTCCCAGCAACCACATGGTGGCTCACAACCATCTGTCATGGGATCCAATGCCCTTTTCTGGTGTGTCTGAAGAGAGCAATAGTGTACTCATATACATGAAATAAATAAATCTTTAAAGAAAAACAAAACCTATTTTTAGGATGTAAGAAGAGGCCCGAGGACATAACTTTATATGCAGAAAGCCCCAGGTTCAACGCTAGTACTGAAAAGAAATGAGAAGAGGCATCTCCAGTTGAGCACCACCACAACTGACCAAGGTGATGCCACTTGTAACGCCTCCACTTTCCAAGGGAGCCACGTACTGGGGGCGAATCATTTCTCGGTGACACATACGCCCTGGCACCTGCAGTCAGCCTTGGTCATCATGGGGTGGCTCCTTCTCTTGACCATGTTACCTCACTTGGCCACAGACAGGCACATGATCCAACATCACAGTTAAAATTGAATTTGGGGAAAATGCATTTACAGACAATCAAACAGACAATAAGATATTTATAGCGCTATCTGGGACATGACTGCACTGGAGATTTCCCCTTCTAACTTTCTTTCTTTTTTTTAATTTTAGACAGGATTCATAGTGTGTAGCTTTAGCTAGCTTGGTACTTGATATATGACCCAGTCTGGCCTCAAACAGACAGCAATCCTCCTACGTCAGCTTCCCAAGTGCTAGGATTACAGGAGTATACCTAGAAAGACTTACTTATTTATCTAAGTTATTTTCAAAGAAGATTTATTTATTTATTTTATGCATGTGAGTACACTGTCACTCTCTTCAGACACACAAGAGGAGGTCATTGGATCCCATTAAAGATGGTTGTGAGCCACCTCCTAAACTAAGTAGGCTAACTCCCAATTCCTCCTGTCTACCACAGGACCTCTCCCTGTGTGATAGGGGTTTTCCCAGAATGCCTAATTTCTGATGCCTCATAGCTATGGGCTGTTTTTGGTCACCTGTCTACTTGAGGTGACAGTCGCAGAAACTGGTTGTGATACCTACCGCAGGAAGCAGAGACTGCATGTTCTGGTTGGAATCTGCTATGGTAGCCAGGTAGACCAGGTTCCGGTGCAAGATCTGCTGGTACCTGTGGAGAAGCATACAGGTGAAGCAGGAGAAGCTTCCACATCCAACGAAGAGGCAGAATCTAACGGACTCGGCCTCGACCTCCAGCCTGTCAGGACAGTGAACAGTGACACTTAGCCAGGCTGGAAACGGACAGCTGGCCACTCTCCAAAGTCCAGCAAGGGGTAGGCAGGGAGCAGGTCCAGCCAAGTCCTAAGCAGGATCCTGTTTCATGACTGAACCCTGGGAAGACCCTGAGGTGTGAGCTAAGAGGAAGGTGGCACTGGGTCGATGGGAGAGGAGGAGAAGCCTGGAGATCACGGCAGGGCAACAGAGAACAGAGCCCTGCTCCACAGAACCAGATGTGAGGCTGACTCCATAGAGCAGACATCCTGAAAAGCCCTGGAAGGAAACAGGAAGGGCCCAGGGGACTGAGGCTCTTTACCTACATGTCACCCACATATCACACCCAACAAGGTCTCACTTCTCTTAGAAGTGAGGACCCAGGAGATCCAAGGCCTCTCGTGAAGGTGAGAGGCCTGAGGTACTCTGCCCACCCAGAGGCACAAGCTGTCTTCCGGTTGGGTCTACCCATGGATGGAGGCTGGAGAAGCAGCTCTCCACGTTCCCCTTTGCCTCTTTTCCCCGAGCCCTGATGGGAAGGCTTCCCACCTCACTTGCCCTCTCAGGGCCACATCTGACTTCTCTCCACTCTGCACCAAGGAAGTTTTTCCAGCACATGGAGAAGGCAGTCACAGAGACAGGGGTGGTGGGTGGGCATCTGGGTCCTGGGCTGCCATGGTTACTCACTGGGTGCACTCAGCTGTCTTGCCCTTGCTCTGGTAGTCCAGGATGCACTGGATCAGGTGGTGGTTCTCATCCAGCATCTAGGGGAGAGGTAAGCAGGGTGCATGCAAGGTCACACAGCAGCTGGTTCACATCTAGGATGCCAGGACCCTTGGGCAGTGTACTAGGGCCAACTACTCCAGGTCCCAGCCCATACCTAGAGAGCTCCACAGACCCTCAAATCACAACTCCACAAGAGTACAAAGGCAGCTTACATCCATCCCTGCAAGCCATGTTCAGCCATGGCCAGTGAGAGAAGCCCAAGATAAGTCATAGCCAGTAGGAGGCACTGTAGATACACAAGACTAGGCAAGACAACAAGACTGACTACCAATCTGCAGCCTCATCCTTCTGAAACTTCCTGAGCCCCAAGGACATGAAAGGAAGGGGGGCAGAGGCCCAGGCTACACTGTGCAGAGGCTGGCATTGTTTTGAGACTATCTTACACATCATATAGGGTCTGGATTAGAAAACAGCTTCATGGAGTCGTATGACTGGTCAGACATGAACATGCCAGAGATGGACCGTGGGCTCCCAGAAATGTGCAAGCCAGAGACTCTGTTCCAGGGAGAAGGAAGTTGATCCTTACTCCAGCAGGCATAGCCCACACTCGTCAGCAGTAGCACTGTAGGGAACTGGTCAGAATGTAGATCCCAAGCCTGCACCTGCCCAGATGGCTGCTGATACACGTGGCAGTGCTGGAAGGCATTAGGCTGAGCGCCCAAGGTGTCCTGGGTGTGCGGACATGCTTGTTGGAGATTCTAGCACACTGTTCCCAAACTCAGTCATGTGACCTCCACAGACCCTAGGGCTGTTCTGGCATGTACTGGTTCCAGCGACCGGTAACACTGAGTGGGTTATCAGGGACACTGGGCCTGAAAATGCTTTTGAGTAAGGGGGCCAAGTTTAAGGACAGGCATGGTACACAAGGGCCTTCTGCCACCAGATGGTCCTTGAGGGGCATCTGAGAAAGGCAGAGGGAGGGGTGGAAGGGGACAGAAGTGTGGTAAACCAGTGGGCAGAGGCTAGCCAGCAGGCACAGTGCTGAGCCACTCCTACCTGGAGTGACCAGTGCCCCTGCGGGAGGAAGCCTGGAACACCCGCTACTTCCTGTGACACACTTGCCCTGTTCCTTTAGGCTGCCTGCTTCCCTTTCCTCTACTTTGCATTGTGGGTCCCCAGACCTGCCCTCTCCCTGAGACTAGCTCCTAGCTCCACACCTCAGCCTATAACCTCAGGTGCAGTGTCTCCTGTCCAGCTCCTTTGTCGCTTAAAGCGGCTCCTCTCCACTGTTTTCCTTCTCAAGGTGAGATGACAACGCATCCTGAACTAAGTGCCCACCAGGGGGCGCTGCCACACAGAAGCTGCTTTGAGATGAGTAAGAGCGATCTAAAGGCCAGGGAAGGACTTTCTCCAGGGTCACTCACTCCCCTCACTCCCACAAGCAAGGTTCCCAGCATCCTCTTCTTCAATCCCTTACTCTCAAGGAAGGGCTCTCTCCAAAGACACAAAGTAAACGCCCTACTGAATGCCCACCCAGGTCACAGAGTAAGTATTAGCTACAACAGCCAAAGGAAAGATGCAGAGAGGCTGGTGACAGCTTTACGGTATAGCCACAGAGGGACAGTATTGATTTACACAGGACCTAGCATCTGTAAGCATAAGGAAACACTAAACTGTTGCCATGTTTTAAGATTTTTTTTAAAACTATGTGTGTGTATGTTTACTTGCGTGCTGGTATGTGCACAATGTATGCAGGTACCCACAGAGGAGGAGGGTCAGATCCCCTAGAGCTGCAGTTGTGAGCTGCTCAGTGAGGAACTGAACTTGGAGCCTCCGCAGGGGCAGTACATGCTCTCAACTGCTGAGCCACATCTCCAGCCCATGCCTTCTTAAAACTGAAAACAGGGGTGCTGGCTTGCTTAGTTTAAAGACATTCACAGGAGAGACAGGACACATGCCAAGAGCCTCACAGATAGGCCAGCGGGAACCAGAAATGTATAAAGGACCACAAGACCAGGACAAGTGCTGACAGCTGTGGATCTTAGGGAGAAAAGCAAATGGACAGGTAAGACCTGAACAGTGGTCGTCAAGGCACAGGACAGGACTGTCCCCAGCCTGCACCCCACTAGCAGGGATGGGGGAAGGGAGCTCAGGCTGTGCCTGCAAGGAAACACTGTGCACCTGAAAGGCAGAGGGTGTCTCACATCGAGGACTACACATCTGGATGCCACACAGGGACGTCTGACCCTGTCCCAATCTCAACAGGGCTGATCCATGATGGCCAGCCTATGGAGGAAGCCTGTCCTCTGGGTCAGACACTAGACTCAAAGACTGGGTATACAGTCCAGTGGTAGAGCATAACATATAGAACTCCAATCTGATCCCTCAGATTGGATCTCAGTGGCCAACACTTGGAGCAACCAAGATCATGAAGAAAACAACTCTATATTCAAAACACAACAATAAAGACAAGGCACTAGAAAATGAAAGGTAACAGGGTTATTTAAAATTAACATAAGGTCCTGGGCAGTATCAGTGCACGCTTTTAATCCCAGCACTCGGACACAGAGGAAGGCAGATTTCTGTGAGTATAAGGCCAGCCTGATCTACAGAGTGAGTTCCAGGACAGCCAGGGCTATACAGAGAAACCCTGTTTCAAAAAACAAATAATAGGATTAGAGAAATGGCTCAGTGATTAAGGGAACTGAATGCTTTTCCGGAGGTCCTGAGTTCAATTCCCAGCAACCACATGTTAGCTGTAATGGGATCCAATGCCCTCATCAGGCATGCAGATAGAGCATTAACTCCCCTCGCTTCTGCTGTGTATTTGTGTATATACATGTGGACACACACACACGTATATATGTGATATATATATATTTCACATATACACACATATATAAATACAAAAATAAATCAAAATAGCTGGGTATTGGTGACTCATGCTTTTAATCACATCACTCAGCAGGCAGGGACAGGAGGATCCCTCTGAGTCAAAGCCAGCCTGATCTGCAGTTAGTTTCAGCACAGTCAGGACTACACAGAGAAATCCTGTCTCAAAAAACAAAACCAAGGGCTGGAGAGATGGCTCAGAGGTTAAGAGCACTGACTGCTCTTCCAGAGGTCCTGAGTTCAATTCCCAGCAACCACATGGTGGCTCACAACCATCTGTAATGGGATCTGATGCTCTCTTCTGGTGTGTCTGAAGACAGCTACAGTGTACTCACATACATTAAATAAATAAATAAATAAATAGCCCAAAACACAAACAAACCAACAAATAAAGTCAACACAGACCTCCATACCTCTGCCATGGCAGCCATACTAATATATGGAACAAAAACCATCAGGAGCTGGAAAAAAACAAACAAACAAACAAAAAACCAACTCTTGGAAGTTAAAAACCTGTTAGTAAAAACAAAACAAAAGCCAGGTATGGCCGTGTGTGCCAGTAACACCGCTACTCGGGCAGAAAGAGTGTCAAAAGTTGAAGGCTAACCTGATCTACATAGTGGGTTTTAGGTCAGTCAGAACTAATAGGAAGGGAGAGATGACTCTGGTTAAGGGGTTGCAGAGGATCTGAGTTCAATTCCTAGCACCTACTCGGAAAGCTCACAAGTGCCTACAACTCAAGGATTACCTAGATTAGACTGGGGTGAGTGAGAAGACTGATCGTTCACTATGAGTGGTTCCAGTCCATGAGCTGAGGTCCTGAGCACAAATGTCCATCTCATCTCTCTGTTTCCTGTTCCCCTGCATCCTGGAGAAAAACTCTCTAAAGACCAGGATGTGAAAGGGGAGGTGAGACACACAGTATTTTAGGACTGGATTTTCTGAGAGGCGAAACACTCCATTCTGCATTCTGCAGGGACGCTCCTTAAGACAGGAAGTAAACAACTCAAAATAACTTCAGGAAGTCCCTGAAACTGACCAGATTCACTACTAGGCCTCAAGAGTACATAAGCAATAAGGACCATTGGGAAGACTCCCAGATACACCTACCCACCTGGAAGAGGCTCTCAAACCTGCTAAACAGCCTGCAGCCTGTGCAGTGTGCTGCAGGTTCCCAGTTTTGTGAGCTGTCACTCATGCTAGAGAAGTCTCTGGTGATGCAGCTGTCTTTGAGGCATTTCTAGGAGACAGATGCCTGATCCCAGCACACTCTGGGAGAGTGCTGCAGACCTACTAAACATTCATCTACTGCACAAGACGTAAATTAGCTGTGCAAGCTTCAAAGCAGTCCCGAAAGCACACACAGGCCATGCACATGGGAGGTGCACAAAGCCTTGTAGTCTCACCAAAATGCTTAACACATATGTCCAGTTTTTAAAGACCACACACACACACAAACACACACACACACACACAAACACACACACGGTAAAGTACATGATCACAGATACAGTATGTTTCCACCTTCCTGAGACAACACAGGTGTCATTTCTAGTTCTTTGCATCTCTGAATACTTAGAAGACTGAGTTAGCTCAGCCCAGCACCCTGCCTTCATGAGAATCTCTGCACTGAAGAAAGATACACAGATGGCAGATGACATTAAAACTCTGCATGTTCAGATGAATCCAAGCTGCATGCCACAAACTGCCTCTTTACAAGATTCTGGACTGGCCACAGTTTTCTACCATTTTCTACGGAGTCCTCAGCACTCTTGCAAAATGGCACCGAGATGGCCTGGCCCATCCACACAGCTCCAGTGGCTTTAACTCAACATCATCTTCACTCTAAAAGCAGGAAACTGAGGCCCAGAAAGCACGTGTCAAATAGAACTGATGGAAGAGAATTTGAGAAGCCAGAGCAGCCCTCTTTGCTCTCACACAGTCCAGAATATAAATGTCATTTTTATTTCCTCAGATGATGGGATGAGAACTGTGCTCAAGCTATGCAAATACACGGACCGAGCTGGGCCCAGAGTTTTTCTCTCTGTGTTCTAATGATCCCTATGCCTAGGCCTGGAAGGGTCTAACCTCCATACAATCTGATCTTCCAAGCTGACTGATTCCATCCGCCTTCTCTCAGCTTTTGACTGAACTGTTCTACTTGGCTTCATACTCACACCCTGGCCTCCTAGAACATAAGCAGTATGTTCTAATCTTCTCATTCTCTGGCTTGTTCTATCCTCATCTGGCTTCTCTCTGCAACCTGTCTCTGTAAAACACTCTCTCTCTCTCTCTTTTCCCCTCTCACCACTCCTTTTTTTAAAAAAAAGATTTACTTATTCATTTTATGTATGTGTATACACTATTGCTGTCTTCAGACACACCAGAAGAGGGCATCGGATCCCATTACAGATGGTTGTGAGCCACCATGTGGTTGCTGGGAATTGAACTTAGGACCTCTAGAAGAGCAGTCAGTGCTCTTAACTGCTGAGCCATCTCTCCAGCACCCATCTTCACTACTCTTAAGTCGAGGCTCTTTCCTGTGCTGTTTTTGTGTGACTTGGATGTATAACATCCTCGACACTTTCTGTCAAACCTTTCTCTGATTTGTCACTTTGTCTGCAAAGCTTTCAAGCATGGCTGCTTCCTTCTGTAAGCTAGCTTTACCTTCATTGTCAGGGATTGAAGGTGTGTACTAAGAGAATGTCTATATTCCAGCCAGATCTTACTGTAATCCAGGGTATGTCTGCATGTCTGATTGTACAGACCTAGGAGGTCTTTGGATGTGATCTCTTGCTAGAGCAGCCATGATACTGGATTAAAATTCCTGTACACCAAAGGACCCCATATGTACATGCTTACAACAAGACACAATCTGAAAGGCAGCACAAATGGATCCTGCCCACTACCTATTCTACACAGCATCTCACAGTCTCCCCTACCCTATTACTGCCTTCTCCTTCAGACCTTCCTCTCTCACATGCCACAAACTAGGCTCTGAAGCTTGACTGCTTCTCCCTAGTTTCAGTTCCACGACCCGTTTGCTGGTGCTCATATCTACCCCTCACTGCACCTGCTGGACACAGTGCATTTGTCACCTGTAGCTTGGGGACTTCCTGGAAATGTCCCTGGGCTCCAAGCACAGAGATAATAGTAGGCAAGCCCTCTGGCCCAGAAATCTAGGAACATGCCTAAGGTAGAACACTGCATACCAAACAGTATAGGTGTTCTCTCCAAAGGCACACAAAGGATAGGGGTTAAGGAGGTGGTGGACACTGAATCCTGTTCCAAGTGACTCTCCCCTTGAGAGTAGGGAACAGATCTGGCCTCTGGCCAGAGATGCCGTCTTCTTCTTCTTTTTTTTTTTTTTTGGTTTTTTGAGACAGGGTTTCTCTGTGTAGCCCTGGCTGTCCTGGAAACTCACTTTGTAGACCAGGCTGGCCTCGAACTCTGAAATCCGCCTGCCTCTGCCTCCCGTGTGCTGGGATTAAAGGTGTGCGCCACCACTGCCCGGCCAGAGATGCCTTCTTGGGAGTGTTTCTAGCCAGGCCCTGCTGAGTAGAGGGCACAGCTTGCATGTCTCTTCAAAGAACACCTGTCCCTGCTTCTCTCTATCCGAGGAGTGTAAGGTTCAGGCTGAGAATCATGCAGCGTGGTCCCTTGCCTGGCAGAAAGAAAAGAGGCCAAAGGACTGTTCCCTCTTCAAGGTAGACTCCAGACTGAGGAAAAAAAGGGATATCATTCCTTCCCCATTCCAGGGATGGGAAGAGAGACTGGTGCTCCCCTGGGGAGGACTGGTGCTCAGGAAACAGCTACCCAAGATCAATTACCTCTCCACTCTAACGGCAGACTCAGACTCAGCTCCAAACGCCGTTCACTGTTATGAGGACGGCTCTAACATTCCAAGCAGCTAAGTTGCCTTCCTAACTGGATTGGCTTTAGAAGTCTGGAGACTTGAACCCATGTCAAAGGAGAAGAGGATTCCACAATCCTCTGACCTCCACCTGTATGTACGCTGTGGCACATGTAACCATGCATGTACTTAATAATAACAATACTAATAAAAAGCCAATATAATCAGCAACAGAGATACCTTTCACTGTGTAACTGTTGTATGAAACAGCAGGGGGCGTCCAGTGGGTCATCTAATAGGTATGCGGCCATGGGAATCACTGCACTATACCCTGGCTGGTTACATCAGGAGCATAGTGCTGGGCATTGGTATACTATACCCCTTAGCCAGTGGAGAGGAAGACAGAGTTGGTCCTTGGACAGTGGTGTCTCTGAGGGCTCTAGCCAGCTGCAGTGCCATCTCAGGATCCCAGGCACACACACTGTCCACACAAAAGCACAGTTCTGACTAAATCCCTCTCAGGTGCCAGTGCTGTCACAAGGTCACTTGCTCCAGGTCAGGCCAGCTCTCCAGACTTCCACTCTGGGTCCCCATTCCCTGCAGGCCACGTCTAGAACTATTCATAGCTTGTTCAAATTTCCTGACCTTACACCCTTGCTTCTACGGAAAGCCCCTAAACGTGGAAAGAAGGCTGTTTGCAAAGGAATGTTATCATTATCCTTGTAAGAAGAGGGAGAAAATCAGGCCAGGAGATCCCAGAACAGGAAAACAGAGATCTCACTGCAGATTAAAGGACAGCAAAGGCTGTGGCAGCCACCAGAAGCTGAGAAGGTATGAGGTTGCCTCCCTCAGAACTGCGGGATGGAAGGAAGGCAGCCAGCCCCCCTTCACACCTCGACAGAGTGAGTGAGCAAAGACTGTTGTCTAATGTCACCTGGGTTGTGGCCAGTCAGGGAAGTTATGGGACACGAATACATCCGTTTTGGCAGAACCTGTGTTATGGATTCTATAGTATATAGAGTGTACCATGCAAGACTAGGGACTAGCAAAGGCTACCTCAGTACATGCTAGTCCGTATGCCACCGGCAATACCTCAGAGTCCTACAGTGGCCTCGTGACTATCAAGAGAAGATTAAGGAGAGGTCATCTGGACTGTGAAGGCTGAGCAGGATCTGTCCTCCAAGAACAAGCTGTTACTTTGTTTGCTTTCACTACCCACTGGCTTTCTCTGGAATCCCTGGCTCTCCCCAGTGGTCTTGGCATGAGCTGGTTAGCACACTGTGTATGTGTGTGTGTGTGTGTTTTAGGGTTTTGCATGCTAGACAGGAGGTTTACTACTAAGATACATCCCTAGCCCTTGGCTTCAATACAAGGTCTTGCTTTATAGCATGAGCTGCCCCTGAACTTGCCCTGTAGCTCAGGCTGTTCTTAAACCTTACGTCTTGCCGAATTGCTTCAGAATGTGATTGCAGTGGCACATCATCAAGCCCGTTCAGAGCACACATGTTAAGTATATGACACACCCTCTCAAGCCTTCTCAGACTCCTCAGAAAAGTGTCCCAGAGACAGGAAGTGGATTGGTGGGAGCTACCAGGACAAGGACCTTGACAGGCTAAACTAAAGACCCACTTCCAAAGATGCACAGGCTGAGTTTATGCCCTAGACTGAAGTCAGCAAACCTCAGATCCTCTCTTTGTGATCTGATGTTTGGCATAGTCCTCCAACACACCATTGCCTGGAGAAACTGGGGATCTTTGATGAGCAAGAGTGACTACAAAATTCTGAATAAATGTTGAAGCCAAAGGTGGCTCTGGAAACAGTGACTGTTAAGATCCAGCAGCCAGAGTGCCTGGATACTGTCTGGACAGCCAATGTGTGGAATACTTCACCCTCTACCAACCAAGGCTCCTAGTCCACAGCCACAGCGACCACAGCCCGTGGAGCTACACGGAAGGGCTACTATTAGCTCTACCTCGTAGCCTCTGCAGCCTCAGCCTCTTCACTAAGTCACTTCTGCAAAAAGTTAAATGTGGCAAGATCTACAAAACCTGTATTTCTGCTCTGCTCCAATAATCTCTCCTGCTCAAAGCTAAAGCTTACCTACTGCAATAACCATTACATTCCTAAGGAGGACAGCAAGAGTGATCTGGGAAACAGGCGACAATCGAAGGAAATTCCCACAAGACTTTCGGGTCATAAGGGAGTAGAGAGGCCAATGCCCTTGGGGCCCTAATTGGATCAAGAGAATTCAGGAATTCTGTAGAAGGAACCAGAATTAAGAAAAGCCTGCGCGCAGGGCAGTGGTGGCGCACGCCTTCAATCCCAGCACTTGGGAGGCAGATACCGGCGAATTTCTGAGTTCGAGGCCAGTCTGGTCTACAGAGTGAGTTCCAGAACAGCCAGGGCTACACAGAGAAACCCTGTCTCGAAAAAAAATTAAAGAAAAGCCAGCGCGTAAGAAAAATGCTCAGAACTGCAAAGGCAAACAGTAAAAAGCTAGTGTTCATGTCAAAACTTAAAGCTTCCTTTTGTTAAAGACGCCCACAAACCCACGCAAACGCCTTCTCTGAGAAACTGGCCTGAACTAAAGGATGGGACCGAAAGAGTGCAGGACAAACTTGCGGTGTCTAAAGCCAGGGTGCAGGAGGCGAGGCTCGCTGATACCCAGTGGCCCGAGCGGGGGCGGGGCTGCGCTAGCCTCAGGTCCGCCGCGTGCAGCAAGCTCCGGAACAGCGGTGCGGGCCCTGGGGATGGCACGCACACTTTGGATGCTTCCCTTTGTGCAGGGCACCGCAGTACTTCACGAGAGCAGCCAGCTCGCCTCAGCGGCGCGCCTCCAGGACGCCTGCACCCCCTTCTCCACTCGCCAAGCTGCGCGCAAGGGCGCGCGACCGTCGCTACCAGGGCTGTCAGCGGAGCGCGACAAGCCCCCGCCCCGGCTGGAGGGGCCGCGGGCCCGGGCGTCTCGCACAGCAGCGTCTGCTGCCTGGGGCGCTCTCGGAGGACACCGCGCTACGCGCTCCAAGGTCCCCATCCCCTGCGGCCGCCTGGCCCCTGCTGCCAGTGCCTCCGGCAAAGTTGGCGCAGGCTTTCTTAGTGGCGCGCGGAGCCGCCGTCAGGGCTCCATGCAGCGGGCTGTGCCCCGGCTTTGTTCGTGCCCCGCGCCCACCCGCACTCTGTATCCCCTCGGCCCTACCCACCTTCTGGATAGTCTGCTGAGTGACCTCCCCTTTGCCTCTCGGCCGCGCCGACGCGAAGGCCACGGACATGGTGGTGGCGCGGACTCAGCCCGTGATCATCGGGGTTTATTCTCCGGCTGCGCCCCGCGGGCCGAGGTGCCCATTCTCCGCAGCGCGGGGGCGGGGGTGCGGGGGGCGCGATGCCGTGGGCTCGCCCGCCTGCCTGTCCCCAATGCGTGCTCGAGCCCCCCGCGTCCCCGCGCCTTACGCGACTGCCTCCCGGGACCGAATCCCGCGCGGAGCCCCCCTTCCCCCAGCCTGCGCTCTGCGTCCAGCCGGTCGCCGCTAGGCCGCCCCCTGTGCTGAGCTTCGGTGGTTCCGCCCGCCCTGCCCCGCCCCGCCCCGCCGCGCCGCACGTCCCCCTGACGCCGGACGCCGCGGACGCCAGCAGCGTGGCCCGGGCGGGCGGGGCGCTGACGGTGAGTGTGCGCTTTTGAGCGGCGGCGGCCAGAGCTCGCGCGTCCGCAGTGATGAGCTACGACCGCGCCATCACCGTCTTCTCGCCCGACGGCCACCTCTTCCAAGTGGAGTACGCGCAGGAGGCTGTCAAGAAGGGCTCCACCGCGGTGAGCCAGCCTGGGGTCTGCGCGGCGGGGTGCAAAAGGAACCGGGGCATGCAGACCTGGGCGCGGGGGCCGCGCTGTCTGCTGGCGGCGGGTGGCCTGGGAGGTGACGGGAGCTGAATGGTGACGACGTAGGAAGGGCGCCGGGCCTCGGGGGCTGCGCCGCGCTCTCTGGAGAGCCAGGAGACTTTGTCTGGCTCCCCCGCTGCGGATCATCTAGGCGAGCGCATCCCCGGGACTGGGCCGGGGCCATCTTGGTGCTGTGCGCGCGGCGCGGATGGCGGAGGCCGCAGGTGCGCGCGGACGGCGAGAGGCTGGCTGTAGCCGGCACCGGCGGGGACTTGGGGGATCTGCGAGCTAGGCCCAGGTGGGCGTTGTGAACAAAGGGCGTTTCGTCGGCCCTGCTATGGTGACAGGCTGCTTCCGGGTCCGCCTGCGCCACCGACGTCGTGTTCTGGTTCCGGTGGGCCCCTCTCACGGCGCCCCAGTTTTTGTTCAGAGACCTTAGCGCTATTTGGAAGGGGGCTGCCCCACACCTGCAAGCCTCAGCAGTGAGACAGTTTTAGTTTTGGTTTTGGTTTTTCCCGAGTCACCGGATCTTCCGGAACAAACGTGGTTCCGAGTCTTGAAGTGCTTGCATTTATTTCCCAAGTATTTTATCTCCTTGAAACTAAAGCCCCAAAGCTTTTGGTGATCCAACCCACCCAGGATCTCTGGAATGCAGGCTTGGAAGTGCAGACCTATATAGTCCTGGCACTTAGAAGGTTGAGGCTAAAATCTCTCAAGTACAAAGCCAGCCTGGGCTTCTAAAATTAAAGACCCTCTCTCTTTGTGGTTGTGTGTGTGTATGTGCATTATTAATTTATTATGTTTTAAAAGTTATTTTTATGTGCATTTGGGGCATTTTGTTTACATATATATATATATATATATATATATATATATATATATGTATATCTGTGAGAGAGAGTCGGATTCCCCGGAACTGGAGTTGCCATATGGGTGCTGGGAATTGAACCTGGGGTCTTCTGGAAGAGCAACCAGTACTCTTAACCGCTGAGCCATCATTCCAACCCCAAGAGATATGGCTAGTGAGAAACCGTCTTTCAAAACAAAACAAAAACCTGTGAGGCTAGAGAGAGAGCTAAATCCGTGAAATTCCTGCTTGCTCTGAGGCTCCTAGCACCCACTTTTGTTTTTGAAGGTAGCTGCACCCAGTGACATACTTGGAATCCCAGTACCTTGGAGGCAGAGGCAGAAACACTGGGCAGTAAGTGGAGCAGAATCTGTGAGATTCAGGTTCAGAGTGAGACTTTGGGGGCTGGAGAGATGGATGATGCCGTGGTTAGAGTGTAGATCCGCTCCTGAAGAGTACTGAGTTTCCAGCACGCAGGTTGTAAGGATCAAAACTGCCTTATACTTAAGCTCCAAGCATTCCCGCACCTCTGGCCTCCATGGGCAGCTGCACTCAGGTGCACTGACACAACATACTTAAAACTGCTTTTGAAGTTGGGGGAGGGGTTGAGGAAGACACGGGTGTTTGGATATCTGGTCTCCATGCACTCAGTAGGAATGTTCTGGAATCTGGGGTGTCTGTCTCCAGGGCTCCCACCTTGCAGCTGCTTGCTGTACCCAGCTAGCTTCTCTGGATCCTGCAGGTCACTCAAGTCAACACAGAAGAGACTTGTGAAATCACTCCCGGGCCCTAGGTAGGCCTATGTGGAAGGTTCCTGCTATCTGGAGGACTGGAGCCAGGGATCCTGTCCCTTGTCAGAGTTTGCTGCCACCGAGATGTGCCACCTGCCCAACCGCCCTTTCAGGGATTGCTACATTTGTTTCTGTTCCTCTCTTTATTGAAGGGTCAAGTGTCAGGTTTCCTGCGTTTATTGTGGGGTTGTGTGTGTGTGTGAGTTTAACAAAATCTCATTCGCTGGATTTTACTAATGAAGACTCAGGAACCAGATGCTGGGGTGAAAGCCTGCTGGTTCAGAGAGGCAGAGAAAGCACCCAGCCGACCTTCCTCAGTCAATGTCCCACCAGGAACTAGGCCCCACCCCCCCATTCAAAAAAAACCTTCAAACTGAATGTCCTTCCTTTCTGCTTCCTGTGTGTCTCTCTATCCATCCTCCTGACTTCCTCTTACTCTCTATGGGTTTTTTCCCTTAATAATCTTGTGTTCATTTCTGGCCAACTGGTTGCTTGTCCTGCCCCCTAACCTATGATTGACTTTATTTATTACTGTTTATTATATTCAAGCAGAAAGTCCTTGGACTAAAGGTATGTGCTGAGGCTGAGCCATACCACAACTAAAAGGTTTGTTTTTTAGTAAACAACACCATCTTGGGGTTCACAGTATGATCAAATATCCCACAACATTTGTTTGCTGTGATTTTGGTTTTGGTGGTGCCAGGCAAGCACCGTTCCACATCGCCGGGCCCATTTTTCCGTGTCTAGACATTGGTCACTTCTTCCCTTCTACAGTGGCAGCTTTGAGCAGGGAGGGGTGTCTTAAACAGTGAATAGTGCTTCACTTTATACCACACCTGGTCCTGCCAGTGTGGTGTGCGGTGTCAACAGGCAGGACTGTGGAGCTATGTGTAACCACCTCAGTGCTTAAAGGCCTAACATTGGCATTTGGGTCCTCATAACTTGTCCTAGTCCACAGGAGTGGGTCTGGGTCTTCACTTGTGGTACAGTGTATCAAGCAGTAGGCCAGATATGGGTGGGCGTGCTGGGGCTACCACACCAGGCCTTGTGGATGTGCCTGACGTTACCCACCCCACTCTGCTGTGTCAGAAATGAACAGCTGTCCTGCTCATACAGTTCTTAAAAGTGACTTACGTATTTTCAAGGTTGGTGTTCGAGGAAAGGACATTGTTGTTCTTGGTGTGGAAAAAAAGTCAGTGGCCAAGCTACAAGATGAAAGAACAGTACGGAAAATCTGCGCTTTGGACGATAACGTCTGTATGGCCTTTGCAGGTATAAGTTGGGCCAGGGTGGCAATCAGAGCGTTGGTGACCTGTTGGGGGGGTGGGGTGGGCAGTTGAGACAATTGTAAACTGGATAAATGGAGATTCATTAAAAGAAGTGGATATGAATCTCTTGAGTTTGGGGCTAACCTGGACTACAGAGCAAGAACAGTAGTTGTAGCTCAGGGTCTCTGCTGGGGATTCCTGGACCCGGCTGCTGCTGTTAGTACTAGCAACCATGACTGACTCTCCAGTCAGGGAGCACCTGTGGCTGGAGGGGTGACAGGAGCCTCCTCACTGTCACCACAGAGATGGCAGTTACCATCTTCAGCAGGTCCAGCCTAAGAAGTTTCAATTCCCCTAAACAAAACTGAGTGCCAGCATAACCAGATTTGAGGTTGTTCCTGTACTTGCTTCTTGGGACAGCTTGCAGAAGCTGGTGTGCTTTGGGATGTGGTGATCAAACGCTGTGTGGCTTCACATTCTCGTACTCAGTTGTAGCCATGAGCTACCCTGACAGGAGCCTTTGTCTCAGGTCTCACTGCTGATGCAAGGATAGTCATCAACAGAGCCCGGGTAGAGTGCCAGAGCCACCGGCTGACTGTGGAGGACCCAGTGACTGTGGAGTACATCACCCGCTACATTGCCAGTCTGAAGCAGGTGGGTGCTTGCTTAGGCACTGGCCGCCACCGGGGTGCTGTGTGACCCCATCCTGCCCCCACAACACCATTCTGTTTCGTCTTTGGGCTTGGAGCCATCCTCTGTTCTCTAGAGGGGAATACAAGTATTTGTCTTGCTACTTGGGCTGAAAGGCACCCCCGACTCTGTGGTAAGATGCTCATGAACTTTAGGGACAGCTTATAGCTGGAACATGTCTGTCTGTGTTGAGGTGGCCTCCAGTAATCTAAGTTAAGATGGGTGTGATGTATGGGCTAGAGAGATGATGGCTCAGCAATTAAGGGCATTAGCTGCTCTGAGGACTCAGGTTCAATTCCCAGCACCCACAAAGTAGCTTACAAGCAGTCTCTAACTCCATGTACAGGAGATCTAACCCGTCCTCCTGACACCAGACACAAATACAGTGCACATTCATGTAGGCAAATACACATAAATATTTAAAGAATGCACACAATATGTTGCCAGTCCTGGGTGTGTCTAAGAGAAGGGATATATTGAAGGCTGTTCTCCAGTTTCACTTACCATCTGAATTGCGGGAGGCTGTTTTCTCTTTACTGATCACTTGTCTGTCTGGCATGAACTTTGTGGTCTACAGTGCTCATTTCTTTTCTTTTCAGCGTTATACACAGAGCAATGGGCGCAGGCCATTTGGTATCTCTGCCCTAATTGTGGGTTTTGATTTCGATGGCACCCCCAGACTCTATCAGACTGACCCCTCGGGCACATACCATGCATGGAAGGTAAGTCTGTTGGGAGGTACTTAGCTAACATCAGCAAACAAATAACCTCCTAGCTTAGTTCTACATACACTCTGCCTGTTTGTCCCATAATGTGTGTGTGAAATCGAAACGTTCTACATTCCTGTTTGGCATTGTAGCAAAGGACAATGGGATTATAAGAGAGAGGGCCTAGATTGAAATCTCCCTGAGTGGCTCTTGATAAAAGAACTTTGTTGGCAAGGATCAATACCAGGTGATAATAGCCTTTTCAAAAAAAAAAAAAGATAGGACCTGGGTCTGTGCCATCCCCCCCCTACTTCTGGAGAGCCAACTGCAGGCCATGGAAAGAGGCAGCTACTAGCCAACCACTCAGACTGGCTCTGCTAAGACACACATGTTTTAGGCCAATGCCATAGGCCGGGGTGCCAAGTCGGTGCGTGAATTTCTGGAGAAGAACTACACGGATGATGCCATTGAAACAGATGATCTGACCATCAAACTCGTGATCAAGGCACTGCTAGAGGTGAGTGCATTCGGACACTTCCCTCCCCCAGGGTGGGCCTGCTGTTTGGCAGTGGCATGGCTGGTGGGGTCTTTATACAGCTTGGGCAGTCGGGGCTTGCTTAAGGGCAGATTGTGAGACAGTGCTGAGATGTGGAGTCCCCTGCTCAGGTGACTGGGCCTTTCCAGAGTCTTGTGTTGCTAAGTTGTGGAATTAGGATGCAAGTAGGTTAAGCCAGAGTGAGTAGGGCTGGAAATACAGGCCTTGAGTCCCAGTGGCCATTGCTGTCAATTGAAGAGTTGCTGAACAGACTGGGGGTTACACAGGCATCTTCCTTGAGTAAGCCTGACTCGGCAGCATTTGGGGCAATAGATGTTCCATCTCTATGGTAGGTTTAGTCAGGAGCCAGAGTTTAGGTCCATGTGAGGCCAGACACTCTTTGCCTTCTTCAAGGTGGTCCAGTCAGGTGGCAAAAACATTGAACTTGCTGTCATGAGGCGGGATCAGCCCCTCAAGGTAAGCCTACTATTGGGTGGAAGGGTTCTTGTAGGGGAGGGATCCTTACCTTACATACCCAGTGCCAGGTTACAGGTGTGCACTGGCATTGATTTTTGCTTTATTGATGTCATTTTCTTGGCTTACAGGGCTGAAATGCCTTGGGAAAAATCCTCCCCAGGCCCTGTGATGTTTACCTCTGAAGTTTACTTTCTCACAGGGCTATTTCTTACAGGCTGTGGCATTAGCTCCCTGCCCTTGTCTTAACATTCTGACTCCCTCTCTGCAGCTTTGAGGTCATGCCCTGTACTAGCAGCACTCCCCAGGGCTGTTTTAAGTAGCTTCCCATGGTGCTGCACTTGTGCCTTGTGTAGAGATTAACCATGGGTGTGCTTCCTGTGGGGTAGATTCTAAATCCTGAAGAAATTGAGAAGTATGTTGCCGAAATCGAGAAGGAGAAAGAAGAAAATGAAAAAAAGAAGCAAAAGAAAGCATCTTGATGAAGGCAGCCCTGGTCAGAGCGGATTTGAGTCTCCATCCGGGCAAGCCTCGGTGCTGTGGGCCTTGTGGCTGTTTGTCCAAGTCCAATAAACTACTACATTTTGTAACTCTTTCTGTGATGAGAACCTGTTGTTTGGGTGCAGTTGTGCTTAAGATGGATCTGTGTGCTTTTCTTGCACACAGGGCCCCGAGTTGAAGGGTGTGGCAGGTCCTGGGTTCTCAATACATTTCCTTTCAGACATTTGGTCAAGTCTCTATAAAGAAAGCCTGCAGAGCCAGGGCTTTATTCAAGTACTAGTTTTGAGTCCTGGCACTGTGGTTAGTTACATGATGTAACTCAGGCCTAGCCTGTGAGGCCTGAAGAGAGCTCAGCACGTTAACACTTGGTGGTACTCTTCCAAAAGGCTTCCGTTTGGTTCCCAGCACTCACATCACATGACTTACAACAGTCTCCAGTTCACAAGTATATGTATACTCAGTGATATACATACACCCATACACAAACCTGGAAGGGAACCCTCCATACCACCCTCTGAACAGCTCAGTGCTTACTCCAAGTTCCTGTTTGTCACATTTTCTACATTAACCATGAGGCTGTCAGTACTTTTTCCCTTGGCTAGAAATGCACTTCCTCTTGGTTTCTAGACCAGTTTATCTTTCTGCCATCTGCTTTAACTTACAGCTTCCCTTGCCCTGCCCCTTGGTTTTTTTTTTTACCACCAGTTTAGTTAAAAAAGACTTGGTCAAGCTTTATGCCTAGCACATCTGTGTATGATTTAATGCTGCCTTAGCAGAAACAAACCCCTGCTTGGTTTACTGGTTTAAGATGCTGCTTCCGCCTTGCACGTACGTTCTTACAGTGGTCCCAAGGCTGACAGCCCCAGCCCGAGGACTGAGCCTACACTACACTAGCTTGCATCCATACTAGAGTATTCATCCCAGCAAGACAGCCCAGTGAGGACAACCCTGTCTACTTGTCTGTGGCCACCAGGTCACTTTTCTGGTGCACCATATATAGTTCCAGGTACCTCTGAATCCTAGCCTGCACGTGTTTTCAACAGGCACAACACACAGGCAGCACTTGAGGAGTCCAATGTTTATTTAGTTTCAGTACCCCAACAGTAGCCCCGATGCTATGTTCTACTCTCAGCTATGAAGTCCTACAAAAATAAAGCCAAGCTTTTATGACGTGACTTCATCAATACAGAACTAAAGCTTTGTAGCTATTTTGAAGGGGTTTTGGTTATCAAGGTGCTTATTTTCAACAAAATGCCCTGTCAGAGGATGCATGCTTATACAGAAAATCTGACACATTTACTCATGCAACAAATTTATGTCCCCACCTCCCTCCACCGCCTTTAAAATAAACACATAACTATTTACAATCCAGGAAATAAGGCCAGTGACCTTGGGGGCGGGGAGACTGGCTCATTTCAAAGTGAATGAGAACACACAAGTGCGGCCAGAGGCTGACAAGGGCAGGAAGGTCGGGCGGCACGCTGTGAGCTTGCCTTGGGTTTCAACACTGTCTGCCTCAGTGCCTGTGGAAGGCAGGCTCCACATGACACTCAGGCCCTTCCCACTACTTCACTCATCCCGGTAGCCCCCAGCTCTGAACATCACTGGTTCATTACACAACATGATCCATGAAACGCCCCCCACCCCATCCCTGCCCTGGCCCTCCCACCCCACATGACTGGCTCACCCTGTGCTGGCCCTGCCTGGCTCCTGAGACTTCCCACTTTTAGCAGTTGGGGTACCAGGCCAGCAGCACCAGGGGCCAGATGGGTTGCAGAGACACATTTGGACACCACACGTGCCAAATAAAATTTGGTTCCATTTTAAGAGTCAAAGGTGTCATAAAAAAAAAGTTACAAAGTGAGGATTGAGCCTTTGCCTGTAGAAACCTTTCTGCAAAATACCAAACCTTACGGTTAGGCTGTGTGTAACCAAGAAGGAAATGTAGGTCAAGACACCTTCAGAGGTCACCTACAAATACCTCCCCAAAACCAAGTAGTTCTAACTCTCAGACCACGTACAAGTTAGGCTAAGTCCAAAACTAAGTAGCAGTGTGAGGTCTCCAGACTGGGAAACAAGGTCCACTTCTCCCGCTGACTGGAGCATTTCCTTCTGTCCTATCTTCAGGGCAGCACCTCTGCCTCTTCAGGACCCTGTGAGGACAGAAAGTGAGCATGTCCAACAGGTGCCTATTATGCAGCTATTTATTCCCTCACCCCCTGGTGACCAGAGGAAGTAGAGGTAGGAAGTCCTGGTCCCCCACGTCCCACATGGCATTGCACAGGGATGGTCCAGCCAAATTGTTCCACAATAATGAGCTAACAATAGATTCTGACTCAGTGGCCACTGGGCTTCTAGTCTCTCTCACAGACCACACTGCACAAGCCCTCAGCTTACAAATGGCTGAGGCATGGCCCTGAACCTCCCATTCAGACAAAGCAGGGGCCTGGTTATGGTGCTCACTGCTCGTAGGATCTGCCTGTGTTACTCTAAGGGTCATGATCCATTTTATAGTGCAGTTTCTGTGAGCAGACAGGCTTGCTCCCTAGCATCTAAGCAGTATCTACGGACACTCACTCACCCCACCACCTCCTACCCAGGGATCCAGAAGGTTCCCCACTCACTTGTACTGCACCCTTATACCCGGCCAGTCCCAGCTCGGTGGGAAGTGGGGTTACGCCGTGTTGTACCATTTCCTCTGCCTCCTCGGAATCCACCACGTGAACTGCGGCCACGGAGGAACCTCCCTGACACTCCAAAAGTCTCCGTGTTCAGCTTCCTCTCTTCAGCCCATGTTGTCCGCCTAGAACTAAAACAAGAGATAAGATGTGTAAGATCTGACAGTAGTGGGCAAAAGCTGAAGTTTCTGAAATAGGCTTTGTCCTTCCATAGTTCAGATAAGGAACAATGGTCTCTGCCACATTTGTTAGAGGCAGGGCCACTGCTGGGGAGCTTGGACCCTCATACAGCAGAATCAGGCCTCCTGCAGCCACAAGGTCACCACCATCTGCCTGAACCTCCATCTGAGCCATCTAGCTCTCTTATACCAGCCTAGCTTCAACCACCTCACCAACAGACTACAGATCAGCAAGTTCTGACTGGTTGGGCCCTCACTTAGCATACAGCCGTCACTCTGCAGGCTATTCTGATGCACAGCCACATGCATATCTTGGCTCCACCTACACAAAGTCCCTTCCTCCACTCCTACAGTTGCTGCTAAGTGCTGGCCACACCTCTTATATGTGTTCCCCTGGTAAAGTGTGTGCATGACTCAGGCTACCTAGCTCACTTCCTGCTCTTCAGTGGCTGGCAGCATGCCCTGTACTCAACCAACAGAACTCCTGGGTCTGTGTTTGTACACCATGCCTTTTAGGAAGACTACCACAGTCTAGGCTGCTCATACAGCTGACACAAATCACAAGACGGACTTCCAACACTTTCGAGGACAGGATGCTCAGCCAATTGCCTACGCAGCAAGGTCCTCAAGGGTTTCCCAGACTGGTGGGCAGATCAGCCACAGTGAACAACACAGAGTGCAAAGACCTGACCTCAGCAAATCCTGATCAAGTTCAGAGACAGCCAGAAGCTTCTGGTAGCACATCCTAGCCAATAGAGTTAGACCCAGCTGGGTCTCTTGTGCTTATCACATAGAATGTAAGATCCCAGAACACCCACTCCGAATATAAGCTCCAAGGTTGACTTAGTGCTAGTACATTTAGTCATGTGCTTCCAGGACTTAGAAAATAACCACCCTTTCCACAGTGCACCCAGGCCCTTACCTTGTTTTGAGTTCAGAAGAGATGTTGTCAAAGAAGGACTTGGATTTGTCATAGTAACAGTTGGGCCCCAGAAGATCCTCCTCAGCAGGAGTCTCTTCACTCTGAGTCATCACACCTGGGTCCTTCTCTTCCCCCTTTTCAGCTTTGTCATCTACAAAGACAAGCAGAGCACAAAGGTCCAGAAACAAACACTACCCAGCGGTCTCCTGCTGGGGGTCCACTCTGCAGCCATCCTCAGGCTGAGGATAACTGGCCTGATCAGAGTATTTTATGCCAAAGAGAGCCTTTCCTCTCTCACAAGTTTCACAAACCCACCCAACATATCTAATTTATTTCTCAGTTTATTCCAATTTCCACATTGGTCAGGACACCAACTCACTCCCAAGTGACTAGTACCCTTGTCTTATGCTCTAAGGGTTCTCTTGGGGGAACTTCAACTGAGTCAGACCTTTAAAGTTCAGTTTCTTCTTAAACTCCTTATCCAGCTCCTCTCGGTTGAACTGGGCATTTGCACTCTCAAAATCAAAGTCACCTTCAAACTTGATTGTGTTTTCCTTAACATTCGTTGGACGGTTTTGTCCTCTGGAACGATTTCTTGTTCTCCGATTGCCTAAGCAGAGGAAACCAGCATGGCTAACGTCACTGACTTATTTCCAGCTTGGACATAAAAGCAGCACACACACACTAAAGCACAGGCACAGCTCACTGAAGCACCACCTTAGTCCCAAGTCCCCAGCATAGGCAAGCAAAGCACAGCCTGCTGCTCATGGCTATGGACTGACTCAGTGGCCATGGGCGTTACCTGACCGCCTCCGTGGAGGTCTTCTGTTCTCATCATTCACCTGCCCTGGAGTGTGCACAGGTGCCGGCTGGACTACATCTAAGGTGCAAAGGGAGAAGTGAGGGAAAGCTCCTGCAGAAGCCAGAACCCAGCCACCAAAGCAGACCACCACCACTGCTACAGCCACATGCGGCCTACGCGAAGGACTGAGGCTGCCCATAGGCCTGCCTGCAAAAGCGTGTGGTTTGGGCTAGGGTAATAAGGCCTTAAAACACACAACCCAGTGAAACTCCACTGGGAACACAGAGCAGACTACAGGGGAATCAGTGTTCAAGTACCGCTGGCAGGCTTGCTGCTTGGCTGAGCCTGGCGACCATTGAGCTGTGTCGCCGAGGTGACTTTGCTGGGCAACAGTTTCTTAGTATTCAAGTTATCAACAGAACTAGTCTGGACAGCCTGCTCCACCATGGGGCTCTTGCCGACTGGGGTAGATGGGAACCCAGCTCCTGAGGTGAAGAGAGAAGGAAAGTTTAGAAAATAGCTGAGCAGAGAAAACTTACCAACTTAGCCAGTTCTCCTCTGGTTGGCACCTTGGGGATAGGACAGAGGTGACATACTGTCTAGAAAAAGTCTGAAGCTAGAGTTCAGTTTACTCTCCCAGGCTGGCCCATTCCCTTTGAAGCTGGTCCAAGGTGCCAAAAGAAACCAAGTCACATGATGGCACCAAAACCAATTCTCCAGGAGCACCACCCTTACACCTAGTGTTCCAAGTTATGGAACTACAAGGAGAGCAAAGTTTCTGTGCTACTGATGGGAACTCCTCAGGGACCCTAAAAGTATCAACAAGCCCTGAAACAAAATCAGAAATCAAGAAATGCTGGAATCTTCTATCCAGCCTGGGATCTTCTGGAAAATGCAGCAGTCAGACTCTGAAGTTAAATTTTCCAACAGCTTTATAAAAACCAGAATGGTGAGGAGGACAGAATTACAGCGAAGGTTAACAACCCAGTTTCTCAAAGAGGAAGGCATCCCTTCAGAAGCAAGAACAGGCTGCCAGGTGCCCACTGAGGGAGACTATACCCCACAAAACAGAATCCTCTGACACTGGCGAAACATGAAGGGCCTCCATTACTCTCTGCTGCTCCTTGACCTGTCCCAGGTCCTGTAACCCATGGGAACATTACGCTCTTCAGGGCTGTGTGGAACTGGACTGAGACATGAAGCAGAAGTTTTGATTGTGGCAAAACAAAATGAAAACACTGATGTGGAGAAACTCCAGGGAAAGGGTCGGAGACACTCAAGGCAGAGATCCATAAGGTCCTCCTGATAGAAACTGAGCTGTACCCATTTCTCAGGCCTGTCATCTCACTCAGCAAGAACCACCCCAAGAAACAATCAGGAAGCAGTCTCACAGAAGTAGGTAACGTGTGTGGTTTTTAAAAATACTTATCTATACAGACATTCACAGCCAACCATTGGATTGAGGTTGGGGACCCCTGTGGAAGAGTGGGGGGAAGAACTGAAGGAGCTGAAGGGGATGGCAACCCCATAGGAACAACAGTATCAACTAACCCGGACCTCTGGGAGCTTCCAGGGAACTTGAGGAAGAGCATATATGGGCTGGGCTGGGCCTTCCCCTCCTTGCCCCCAGCACATATGCAGCAGCAGATTGCCTTGTCTGGCCTCAGTGAGAGAGGATGCACCTAATCCTATAGAAACTTGATGTCCCAGGGAAGGGGGATGCTAGAGGTGGGGGTGTGAGGTGAGAAAGCACCCTCTCAGAGGCAAAGGGGAGGGGGAATAGGGTGAAGAACTCTGTCTGGGGGACCAGGAAGGGAGGGGGGAACATTTGAAATGTAAATAAAATAAAAAGAGTACACATATATACATGTATGTATGCTATGTACGTATGTATATGTATGGGTATTGTGTCTGCTTATATATATTCATGCATGGGTGTGGTGTGTGTATGTGTGTGTATTATGTCTGTGTATCACATGCATGCCCATTATCCTCAGAGGCTAGAAGAGGAGATCAGATATCCTAGGACTGGAGTTATAGACCATTGAGAATGACCATGTGAATGCTGGGAATCAAACCCAGGTCATCTGAAAAAGCATCCAGTGCGCTTAAGCATTCAGCCCTCTCTCCAGCCCCTTGTGTGCTTTTAAAGAAGCAATTCTGTCATATGGGTAGATTTATGTGACCAGTCCTAAGGAAAATGGAAGTATCTTCAGTCACAGCTCTTAATTAGAACGGATACTGTATGTCCTAATTCAGATACAAAGAGGCCCTCAGGACTTAAGCGCCCATATACACAGACTGATAGTATGCTGTGCCCCAACCCCTGGGGACTTCCTGAACTGAGGTGTATAATGGTGAAGTCGAGAGCTGGCTACTAGCATGGCACCACCTATAAAACAGATCTGGGCACGAAAACACAAGGAAGGTGAAGACGCCCTTAGGTGTTGCTATCTCAGCAGAGATAGGTGAGTGCACAGCAGCGTTAACTAGCTGGCTCTCAAGATGGCATTGTTCATGCAGCTAGACACCTGGGGCTGCCATGCAAGCTCCCCACCTGGAATGTCCTGAAGAGAGAACTACATTTCTCATCTGAGTTGTTGGGAAGTTTCCCACAGCAGCAACTCAGAACATGTTTAAGACCTAGAAAACCCCAACAAACATCTTTATGTCTTCCCGTGCAGCGGCCATGAACAGGTCAAACCCTAAACCCAGGCAGAGTGAATTAAGTGCTCTGCTGACTCTAACCAAACACAAGCAGTACACTGGTCCCTGGGCCTAACGGATGCTCTGTCCCAGCCCTTGCCATCCTGGCTGTTCACCCCTGACTCTCACAGTCTACAAGACAGCATGCACTTAGTTCTCCAAACTGCTGTTACCCTTGCAAGTGAGCTGAGGTGGCTCTGAGGACATGTCAAGCTCTGAAACAGGCTGTGGAGATGGAGAAGAACTAGGGCTGGAAGCAGCGGCTGAGGCTGGAGGGCTTACCAACTTCTCTGAAGAAGAGAGAGAGAGAAGAGCAAAGAGAAAGCACACAAATAAGTCAGGACATACTTGTCTTATCCTAGCAAGCCTGGAAAGAGCCAAGTGACCTCTCAAATGATGTATTTAGAGCCAGGCTGAGAAGTCACCTGCCACATCACAACAGCAATCACCACAGGTGGCCCATAGCACTGGTCTGGAGCTTAATTAACTAACACTTCCTCCTCCCTACCTCAGCCCCCTTATGTTGGAGATGGACAAGATGCAAACTCTCTTGTTAGGGATGGACTGGGGGGGGGGGGTGAGAAGCATGTATGTATACATATATACACATGTGCACATTCATGTCGAGTCAACCTTGGGTGTTGCTTCCTTGGGTGTCATCCACCTTTTTTAAGACAGGGTCTCTCAGTTGGCCTGGAACTCACTGATTAGGCTCAAGCTGTGGGCCAGCCAGTCTCAGGGTCTGTCTACCTCTGCTCCCAGCACTGACACAGTACCCAACTCTCCATCCACGTTTTGAACACAGTTTCAAGGTCAAAGACAGGGCTGATCTCTGGAGTAGTAAACCCTGTCAGTTTACTACTAAACCATGTTTGAGCTGGGCTTTTGCAACACACCAATCTAGGCTACAGCAGGACACAGGGAATTAATGGGCTGGCAGACAGCTCTTTCCTGTAAAGACTCCAGCTGCACCAGAACTTCTCATTTCAGGTGCGTTCTCATTTATGTCATCTGGTGCAAACTCAACAAATGCTGCCTCAGTCTCAGGAAATAGCTAGTCGGCACTAACACGCTGAAGCTGTGCTGGGTAATTTACCAGGAGTGGTTAAGACAAGAGTCCGGCAGCTGTAGGACATGAAGGCTGTCTGGCTCTCAGGGTACATGATTCCACTGTACGGTGCTCACAGTAATAGTCGCGCACACAAAATGGTCACTCACCTAGACCTAAGGAAGCGGCATACTGCTGGCTGAGCAGGGAGCTGGCTGCCAGCTGGCCATACGGTGGCATCCCTCTGAAGGGGCTGTAAGGCACATGCGGCTGGAAGGGCGAAGCGGAGGCAGAGCCCAGGGAGGACTGAACAACGAGACACACAGGTAAGAGTGCTGCAACATCCTGTTACCCTCAAGTCTCCATATACAGCACTTTCTCAGACAGGAAGAGGGTGCCAGGTCTGTCAGCCTGCACTCCTGTATGGCAGGTACTGCTGGGCGGTTTCCATTATTGCCAAACATGCCTCTCCCCCAAATATTTCACTACAGCTGCATCTACTTCTTCACAGAATTAAAACTCTTACAGCTCCCCTCTGCCAACAGCATCTGACGTTCTATATGAGGAAATGCCACTTTTAGGTGGAGAAAGGCTCCCCTGGAGAGGGACAGCTGTGAGGCCAGAACTATTTACACATCTCCAATGTGTCCTTCCTCTCTGCCCACCAACCTGCCTCCAGATCATGAGTGCTCTCGAGGACTGCCTGTTCACACCCTCCTCTGGCTCCTTGCAGCCCCTTGAGTCTGGTTGGTTCTATCCCCATTCCGAGACCTTGAATACCTATCCACCAAGCTTTTCAGAAATCTGACTTGGGTTCTCCCAAGTGCCAACCCTGCAACCTGCCTGCTCCTACCTTTCTAAATATAGCTTCATCTCAGAACCTGGGGCAGTCTGAACCGGAGAAGCCAACGAGGTCTAAACTTACAAAAGATAATAATCTAGCTGCCCTTCCCCTTGTAATCCTGGGGTATAACCTAGTAGGCAGTCAGGCTTAGCTTAAGACTTTCAAATTTAGCATCGTACAATAACGCAATACCACAGCAGAAAACTATTAAACAGTGAACCAACCCCGTAATCCCCCACCCTCCAAAAAAACCATCTGATGCAACTTAGACTCTGTCACTCAAAGCTGGGCAGACCTGACAGCTATGCTGCAGGCAGGAAAGGACCAGGCACGACCACCAGCAGCCTCATCTGTCTATCACGCACAGTAAGCTACAGGTCTCTTTCCCTAGTGGCCTTCCAATGCTGAACATATTACCCTGTAAAGTGTATGCTGCCACATGAATGAACCCCTTTAGGAACAGAAACCGTCTAGATGAAAACCAGGCCAGTGTTCATTAGAGGGCAATTCCTCAAGTTGAATGCTCTAGACAAATGGATGACACCAACTTTCACTGGGAGACCATCCTCTTACAAAGGCACACCCACACAGAAGCACAACGCACTTACCTGAACAATAGCAGGGTCCTGAGGGAGTGTATGCTGAGCTTTTGGAGGTTCACACACAGTAATATCTTTGATATCACTTCCCCGGAAAATGATGTACTCATAAATTTCCTCTCGTGGGGGAGCAGGCCTGTCTGTGGGACGGTCTTCAGTACCAAAGGACCTCACTTAGGGGTTGAAAAAAGGACAGTTAAGTTGTCGTCCTGTGCCAGGTGCACTTGCTCAGGCTTCTGATTACAGCACCCCCTGACACAGCACTCTCTACAATTAACTGCTACTGAGTCGCTCAGGGTTCAGCTGACAACACCTATAAAGCACCATGTGGCAAAGATCACAAGGGACAGTAGTTCAGGAAGATGACATGAGAGAATTCCAGTAGAATTCCAAGCCTCACAAAGCTCCCCGATAATCTGCAGAGCTCTTTGCAGACAAGGCTGGCGTTGCTGAACCTCTCTTCTCACATCTGACTTTGCAGATGGAACCCTGGGCCCTCATCACAAGCTGCAGCTGAGAAGATTTTCTGAGGCAAGCACCAAAAGTCCCCCTAGCCCTGATACAAAGAACAGGCCATGGTTGTTGCAGAAACAAAGGAAACAAGTCCCCAAACTCAGAAACCCCCCCTCCCCCCAACATTATCTTCTATGTCCATAAGGAAATCCTGGACCCAAAGGACCCTCCACAGGATGGATCTAGGAAGGCTAGCACACCTCTCTTTGGCAAGACTCCTGGGCTGAGCTGAATCTGGTGGCAGGCTTTAAGCAACAACTCCTATTGTGGGCAGGGGCCTACTCTGGGTCTATTTCTCCAAGTGGGTTATCTCACTTCAAGTGCAGGATGAAGAGATCAAGTGAACAAAAAAGCCCAAACACTGAGCTCCTCCCTGCAGCACCGCAGTCTGGGTCCGAGCGCCACGTTTCAAACAGAAGGTGTATGCTAAGGTTTGGGAGAATGGCCCAGGACTGCAGCACGCCGGCTTCAGACTGGCCTCGACCCTCCAACCGCACCCTCGAGGGTCTAACACACCCCGGGCGGGCTGCTGCGCTCACGCTTCTGGAGAGCCGAAGGAAACGAGCGCCCCGTTTAACGTGGAGAAAGAAGACAAAGAAGCTCTGGGCCCTCATGCTGCCGTGACTAGCGCACTGACTCTGGACTTCTCTCATCAAACCAACCCCTCAAGCGGACAGGGTCGGGAGAGTTCAGAGTAGAGCGGCCGCAGCTCAACCGACGCCCTAGCTCGGCGGGAGGCTAACCAGGACTCGACGGGCGGTGGCTACCAAGGGGTTCCAAGGAGAGCGCGCAGGACCCGGGCCCCCGCCTCGGCGCGCGTCTCGCCCCGTGGGGGCGTCTCGCAGGTGGGGAGGTCCACGGCCTCAAAGCAGCCCCACCCCCCGGCACGACCCTGGTCCGCTCCTCCCACAGCCCCCGCTGAAGCGAGGAACACCATTGTGCGGGCAGGCGCGGGGCAGCGAGCTGTTGGGGCGGCAGTTGGGCGCGCGGCGGCGGCGGGCCGCTACCTTTGGCGAGCGCCACGGTAGAATTGTCGGTATCGATGGTGTAGAGGATGCCCTCGTAGCGGATCTGCGCCTTGGAGATGAGGCTGATCTTGCTGCCCAGATACGGGGTGCCGGACGAGCCGCTCATGGCGGCGGCCGGGGCGCGCAGGGCGCGGGGGACCAGCGCCGGGCCCCGCCCGCTCCGCCGCCGCGCGGTGGCCTGGCCGCCCACTCCTGTGCAGCTCCGCGCCGCCGAGGCGCCTCCTGCCGCGCCTAGGGGCCTGCGGGCCACGAGCGGGAGAGAGAGCGGAGCGAGGCGCTTATCTTGAGTCTGAGGGGAGCGGGGGAGGAGCGCCGCCGCAGCCACATCCGGGGCCTCCCGCCACCGCGCGCCGCCCCCGCACGCTCGTAGCCCATTGGCTCTTGGCTGCCGGCTCCCTTTAAATATGGCCGCGCCGCCGGCGGTGGGCGGGCCCACGCCTGCGCATCTGGGAGCTGCCGGCCGGGGACCTGCCTCTCGGGGTCTTCCCAGCCGGTTCCCGGCGGTCCCCGCGCACGGCTTAGGGGCGTGAGATCGAGCGGGCGGGGCGGAGCGCGCGTGCGCGGGGCAGGCGGGAGGCCACTGTTTGCAAACTCGGGGGCGGGGCTGGGGCTGGACTTGGAGGAGCGCCAGGCTCCTCCCGCCGCGCGTGCCGGCTGCACCCTTCGGGTCCAGGTGCTAATAGGGTGGAGATGTCAGTCTTTCTTTCTTGTTTGTAAGAGCTGGACCCCGACCGCGCCGGGCCAGGTGCGTCCTCAGTCCTGCTTGCGCCCGGGGGCCAAGGAACGGGCAGGCGGGTGCTGCTCAGTTCTGCGGCGCTCACTGCAGGGCAGCCCCGAAATAGAAAGCGCTCCCTGCTCAGGGCATCCCTGCGCTCCTCCCAAGCCTGAGGTGCTGATGTCCCTAAAATAAGCCCTGACTGTTTTGGGTGGCTCCAGCACATCTTCAGACTGCGGCCCAAAGCCCTGCCCGCGGCTATAAAATTGGGAGATTCCCCTCTTCCCCCTAACTCGCTTCCCGTTCTGGCCCTGCTGGCTCCGCGTCATGCATAATTGGTAACTTTGTATGTATGAGCGCATGTTTATTTACAGTAAGTCTCCACCATCAGATTAGGGCCCAATATTAGTTACTGTGAGAAATTCGGTAGGTGGTTGATCAGCGTTTTATGAAGGTGAAATAGAATGAAAGAAGAGATAAGAGAACATCCCATAGAGTGAAAATAAGTACTGTTTTGTGAAACAATTTCTCTTAAATGTGAGACAGGCACTTCTTACTGTGGTGACACAAACTTACCACCACCACCGGAGGATGCTGGGAATAGCTGTGAACATTTTTAAATGTTCATATTTCTTTATTTGGTGCGCGTGCGCGCGTCTGTGTGTGTGTGTGTGTGTGTATGCATGTGTGTATATGTCACATGTGTAGAGGCCAGAGGACACCTAGTAGTTCTCTGCTTCCTGGAAGCATATGGGTCCTGGAAATGGGAACTCAGGGATCACACTTAGCAGCAAGTGCATTTACCCTCTGAGCCACCTTGCTGACCCTGTTGTTTTCTTTTAGTTTTAGTTTTAGTTGTGACAGGGGTCTTACTCTTAACTCTGGTTGACCTGGAACTGACTATGAAGCCCAGACTGGTCTCTAACCTCCTGCCTTAGCCTTCCAACGTGCCAAAATTTTGAGAATGAGCCACCAAACTAGACACCCATAGTGGGATGACTTCCCTCAGTTTACAGAGACAGAAACAAGCGTAGTATGTGGGTGAATTGCTGGTGAGCCTGGAGAGTCCTTTGAGATGTTAGTTTGGGCCTCAAACGCCATGCACCCTATCTCTCTCTCTCTCTCTCACTCACACACACACACACACACACACACACGCCCCACCTTTGTGAGACCCACTGAGTAACAGGAGCAGCCTCCATCACCGAGCAGCAGAGAAGGCAGAAAAGTCTGTTTGATCAACCACATTTCAGCCACACTTTCCACAGCTGCATCTTGACTCAGGAAAATTGTCCTCAGGAAAACTGAGGCAGCCCTGTTGAGGAGAGTTCTTCTAGTCTGGGGCATCCTGGCTGTCACTACAGTGTGGCCATGCTCAGACATCCAGGTTGTACTTGATGGGGTAGATGAATGGACCTGTGAGCACCTACCTCAGTGACCTGGCTTCGGATCCCTCTGGGTAGCCCCTACCTTTCAAGGCCACAGAATCACAAGCCTCTCATGGGTTGAAGGTGTGCATTCCTCACTTAACAGAGGCTGATTCTTCCTGAGTCCTAGAACTTGAGATGAAGAAAGGGGGTTCGGCTCTGAGTGGCCTCAAAGGCTCCTGCATCTGCAACTGGGTGGTTCCCCAGGACACTACACACAGTGTAGATGGCCACACAGTGCAGAGGCTAAAAATACACACACTGCCCAGGTCCAGGAGTACAGACTCTGCCATTCGTTCCTGATGTCCTGCCCAGTACCAGGAATGGAGGGTACTTCCCAAGAATGGGAATAGTTGTGCTAAACGGAAATTTGACCCAGGTATCCACTGGAGAAGTGCTTGTTTCCGGGCTGGTGCACCTGCCCAGTACTGCTACAATGTAGCTCTTTACAACTGTACAGGTCTGGAGAGCCTGCTGAGCCCACCCATTTGATAATCATGGAGCCAGTGAATGGAGAGATCTATAGAGAGAAGCCAAGGCTTCTGAGAAACTCTGACCATGTCAGATTCCCTATCTCAGTTTCTCCTTTTCCCAAACGGTGATTTAGCTCCTCTGACCCTCTTACTGGAACACTAGAAGTCCCCAGAAGATAATGTCTGCACGAGGCTTTGAGAGTGGATAGGTTGAATGTGTGAGGAACCTGAGCTAGCTGCAGAAACCTGCATTGCAGCCATAAGCTGCATGGGAGCAGGGTGCACAACCCTCAAGAAGGGCAGGTGGAAGGCAGGAAGGTGGATCTCCACCCCACACTTCATTACTGACCAGCTGGGGTTACACTAGGCAGTATCCTGTAGCTGGTGATTGTGTGATGCCTCAGAAAACCATTCTGTAACTCAGAAGCACACCTGAGAAAGAGTGGCCAGCACACTGGGTCTCACAGGTACCAGTGCTTAGTACAGAGCATACAAATCAAGAATTAAAGAAAACCATGGTTCGGTTGGTGGTCCACAGGTAATAGGAATTAAGACCCTGGTCTGATGTATAGAGATATGCCAGGTAAGGATTCCTGACCTGGCCCCTTCCCACATTCAAAATCTCATCACCATGCCGTCAGAAAGAGTTCTGTGATCACAGCTGGTGGGATGGAAGGAGGAGGCACAGGTGGACTGTGAGGGTGGGCAGCCCAGGGTGCCTGCCTCCTAGCTTACCGTTGCTGACGGTTTGACTGCACTGCATAAGCAACAATCCTCCTGCCATCTTACCTGTTGTCCTTGGTTCCAGATGAACTCTGTTTCCCACTGTTCAACTGGTCCGCTGTCCCAGAATGAGCACAAGTGAGTCAAAGTTTATGTGTTTTGACACCCCCTCCTTTCTATTCAGCCCCCTTTCTCTTCTTCCCTACCTAGTCCTGTACTGTTTTGTGAGACAAGTCTCTCAAGTAGCCAAGGCTGGCTGTAAACTGTGTAGCTCAGATGGCTTTGAACTCCTGATCTTCCTGCCTCTGCATCCCAAGTCTGGGGATCACAGTCTTGACACACAGTAGACAAGCACCCTGCTAGCTTTCTCTCCCTACTCTTTAAAAATTACATATATTTATTTATCGTGTGTGTGCATGTAAATTTGTGTCAGGGGCCATTGCACATGTGTGACAGTCAAAGGACACTGTGGGCTTTGGCTCGTTCCTTCTGCCATGTTGGTTCTGAGGACTGAGCTGAGGTCATCTTCCTGTCCCTACTCCTGCCTGTCTCCTTTTCCTCTATCCCAGGTGGCTTCTTGTCCTCTCTCTTGCCTGTCTCCTCTTCCCACCCCACTTCCCTGATGCCCAGGTTTTCCAGGTTTGGAGCAGTGCAGCAACGAAGCTGTACTACAGGGAGACAGAGAGAAGCATGTGAAGCTCTTGACACAATCACCAAGGCTCAGCCACTCTCACAGGTGCCGCTGTGTGGGGCTGGGCTGCTGGTCAGACCTGATAGGGTTATGGGCAACTCTAGATATCGGATCTCTAAAGGTTGGAGAGGCAGAAACATCAGTAGAAAGTTTTTCAAGAACACTGTGTGGACAGAAATGGACCTCTACTTGGAGGCAAGCCTCTCTGAGACCTCAGGAACAGCAGCTGAGGGTGAGGGGCAAATTCCTCGGGCCTCTGTTCTTCTTGGATAGAAATAAAAGCTCACTCAGGGCTAGTCTACCAAGCGCTTACTAAGTGCGGACCACCACGCAAGAGCCATACCCATTCGGCTCCACATATGCCATCTCAGTACACCTGGCCATGTGGTCTCCTTGCCAGCCCTCTGAGATATCATGCCCAGTTTCGTCCTGAGCTGGGTGACTTTGCCAGGGTTACACAGCCAGGGAATGGTAGGTAGGGCAGAGGTCAAAATCTTCTGACCTCTGACCCTTAGTTCTCAGGCTCTGGGCATCCTGCCTGGTGGATCTGTGTAGTCAGCTGGGTGACAGAGTCCAGATATGCCTGAACACAGGCTCTTCCCATGTTCAGAAGAAGACTCCCTGAGGCTGGAGCAGGACAGTGAGAAAGAAGCAGCAGATTCTCCAAGTGTTTTCTCTGGCGTTTCATCCTAGCTTGGCTCCACAGGAGATGCAAGATGCCTCCCTCCCAGGTAGTTGCCATGACAACCCAGAAGCCTACCTGGGAGCATTCCAGCCAGCCTGGACACTTTTGGCACCTGCTGGTTGGGGAAGGAGCACCTGCTGGGCAAAGCCACCACCCAGGGAACAAGGTCATGTAAATGAAAGATGTCCAGATTCCCAGAGCTGGTCCTCTGCTGACCTAGGACACTTGTCCCTGTTCCGAGGCTCTGTCACTCAGCCCAAGGCTGGCATGCTGGGAAACAGAAGATTCTATTTTTACTCATAAGTCACAGTCCTTTCCTTCTGTCCCTACTCCAAGAGCAAAGGGTGAATTAGTGCTCCTTGTGACAGAATTGTCATGTGCCAGCAATGGAGGCCTATAGAGAGGGGCACTGTCTGTGTCTGGGAAGCCTGGTCAGGAGCAGAGGACACTGGTTTCCTGTCCCACGGCTTCTGTGCTGTGTTAACAGGTACCAGGCACTAGATAGGAAAGGTAGCCACTGAGACTATGTTCCCTACATACTAAAAGCCTTGCCTTGGAAGTCCTGTGGGGGTCAGAACCTCAGGTGACAGTCATCAACAGTGGTGACATTAGAAAGACTGCAGTCTTTTCCCACACTAGTCTGGACCAGAATAATTTCTGATTTACTGATCAGTTTTACTGAGATACTACTTATTTACCATAACAGTACTCAAATATACAGTTCAGTGACGTTTATGTTCAGGGTTGTATAACCATTACCTCAAATAGAAACCCCATATCCCTTAGCAGCTTTTCTCTCTTCCCTCTTTCCTAGTACCAAACAGCTTAGGTATTTTCATTTCTATGGGTTTGCCCAGTGTGGACTCTGAATAAAATTTCATATGAATGGAATCATGCAGGGCCCACGTTCACTTGGCATACGTTTATATGATTTCCAGGCTCATCTCTGACTGCATGGATCAGTGGCTCCCTTTTGAGGACTGGATAATGTCCTGTCTTATGATGTTGTGTGACTCGCCACCACCTGACAGACATTTAGGTTTATTGCCACTGTTTAGGTGTTACAGTTCGGCTGTGAACACCTGTGTATTTGCCTGGTTATTTTTGTTTCTTCGTTTGTTTTGTTTTTTGTTTGTTTGTTTGTTTGTTTTTTTAATTGATTCACTTTACTTTGATTGCTTATGGCCCCCACCCCTGTTCAACCCCTCCCACAGTCCTTCTCCCCCCTGTTCTCCCTCCCCTTCTCCTCTTAGTGCGTGGGAGCCCCTTGGTATCCCCCCACCCTGGCACACCAAGTCTCTGTGGAGCTGGGTGCATCCTCTTCCACTGAGGCCAGACAAGGCAGCCATGAAGACCACACCCCACAGACATTGCCTAGCAGTTTTAATTGTTCTCAGGATTACGGTATCGGATCACATGGTGATCTATATTTCACATTGTGTGAAGGTGTGGACTATTTGCCAAAGCATGGAGTCATTTCTGCTCCTGTAGGTGACCCCTCCCAGTCCATAGTCCTGAAAGCAGCCCCAATAAAACACATATTCCATCAGCATTGTATGAGGCGGATCCTGTTTTTACAGTGCCGATCATGGCGGAGGACAGGGTGTCGACACCTCAGCGGCCTACCCTGCTTATCTGAGCCTCTCAGAACTAAGTGCCCACTCTCCTTGACCATGTTTTCCCAGGGTCTCAGGTGAGCAAGGCAGATGGAGGCTTCTCTCCTGGTGGAGACAGGACTAGAAGCCTCTTTCAGAGCTGACTTCTTACTCTTGCTAGAAGATCCTCAGGATTTTTCTTTTACGTGACTGTGTGTGTGACACGTGAGAGAGCGTACGTACATGTCTCTGTGCGTACACATTCACATGTGCGAGCATGTGTACAGAGCTCCAAAGGCAACCTTCGGTGCCTCTCTATGGATCTCTCAGCTTATTTTCTAGAGGCAGGGTTCTCGCTGAGCTTGCCGAGTGCACCAGTTCCTGCTAGCCTCACTAGCCAGCTTACCCCAGGGACCTGGTTTCTTCCTCCTAAATGCTAAGCGGAAAACCAGCCTTCACGTGGAATTCAAACTTCAGGCTTCATTCAGTGAGCCACCCCTAACCCCACAGTCCTCCGTTTTCACCACCCCCCTTCTTCAGTCTTGTTACCATCACTACCACGGTATGGCCACACCCCTCACCTGCTGTGTGACAAAACTTTTCTTGGAGAGATACACATCTACAAACCCCAGATAGGGAACCCACTACAGACAAAAGTACAGACACCACACAAGTCCACTTTGGTGAACTTTATTTTATTATGTATTTTATTAGGGCTGCTTTCAGGAATATGGACTGGGGAGGGGTCACCTACAGGAGCAGAAATGACTCAGACCACTGCACCACCAAAACCCACTCCAGCACAGGTGACAGCTCACAAAGCTGAGAACTTGGAGCATGCTGCACAGCCTGCAGGCTGCTCTACAAGTTAGAGAGTGTCCTTTCCAGGTGCCTCAGTTGGTCTAAATCTCTCCTTCCAGGGGGATCTGGGCTGGTGTTTTCCTCTTCCAGGCAGCTGGTCTGGTCTGAGAGTCTTCTTTGCAGCTTGGCTCTGCTCTCCTAAGAAGGACTCACAGCTTTTATTATTATTTTATTATTTATTATTCATTATTTTATTGTTATTTATTATTTATTGCTATTTATTTATTTATTATCATTATTTTTTATTTTATTATTTATTTATTTTCTTATTTTATTATTTAGGGACTTCCTGGTGCTGTTTTGAGTTTTTCCCTTCCTGCTTAAGGAGCTACCTGCAGGATGGAATACTTTAGTCTCAGAGGCAACTGTTACACAACAGTGTCCTAATTCTGAATAGAAAAACAAGCTCACGAAGCAAAAGTCTTGAGATTAGTGCTCAAAGAGAAAGTAGCTGCAGATGAAGCAGCACATTTGACTGTGTGCTGGACATTGTGCTAAGGCCCAGCCACTGAGCAACCTACACATCTGACTCGTGAGAGCAGATTTTATTCTTTTGCTTGTTTGTTTGTTTGTTTGTTTGTTTGAGACAGGGTTTCTCTGTGTAGCCCTGGCTGTCCTGGAACTCACTCTGTAGACCAGGCTGGCCTCGAACTCAGAAATCGGCCTGGCCCCCCCCCCCCCCAGTGCTGGGATTAAAGGCGTGCACCACCACGGCCCGGCTGAGCAGATGTTATTCTTGCCCCTGTCTTGTAGACAGGTGAATGCCATGCCGTGCATCCCATCACAGCTAGATGCAGACCTAGACTAGAGAGAATTGATCTTGAGTGGTCTTGAGTGTGATGTAACACACCCTTCCCAAATATTTGCTCAGTGAGTAAAAGAACTCTCTAGCCCTTCTCAACTATCCCGCAAGAAAGACTCTGTGAGAGGGTGCTATGGACCACTGTCCTCTGGCCACAGCAGAGCCATCACCATCTTAATTAGATGAGATTACTCTCTGGGGACTCTTTCAAGACTGAAAGTGTGGGAAGGTCATTTGGCCCTCCCCTGAGATTCTGGCCACGCCCCTTTAAAGCTGTCTGTAATTCTATCCCAGACGCACTTAGTCTTGGGAGGCCTTAGACTACAGGAAAGGGAGGGTATCCTGTGCAGCTTTGAGCACAAAAAGCCCAGGCAGGACTTTTCAGTGATGCAGCCGTTGTGGGATCCCCTGTAAGTAACCCTAATAAACTAGCTCAGTGGTTTGGCAAGCTAGACGTGGGTGGTCTCGTTCTATCTGTGGTCAGTGCGCTATCTGGAGTAAACAGACATTTGTTCCTGTCTCCCGGGGATAAGCCATAGACCAGCTTCTCTGGGAAGGTGAGTAGTGGGAGCTAGCGCCTGTGAGTGGGAAGCAGAGAAGCAGACTTCATGAAGTCGGCCAGGCCCACGGGGAACTCAAAGGAAGCAGACAGCGCAGAACCCCACAGCGGGCAGACCTATCTGGGTTCTAGTACTGGGTTCTGCAGTGGCAGAAACTACAGCCCTGTACAGGTCTCGTTGTCAGAGACCTGAAGAGTTCCCTTCCCTTCCCCCAAAGGGAGCTCCAAGTGAAGCCAGATCCTTGAACATACCACAAAAAAGAATTTCAGGACTAGTCAGAGTGAAGCCAAGTTCAGAGTCATATGGGAAAGAGAGAATACACACTCACGACACGGGTGGGGTCCTGGGGAAAGTTGCAGCTCAGTGTCTTTATAGTGACTTGCCTTCATGATTTGGCAGCTCTCCAGCTCACGTTCCTCAACAGAATTTACAACAAGGCTTAAAGCTTAGGATGTGGGTAAGGTTTAACAGGTGAGAACTCGTGCGCTGGTTTAATTGTTTTCTTAAAGGATTTTCTTTTGTAAATTGTAAGATTTTTTTTTTTTTTTTTTTTTTGGTTTGTGCGGTTTTTATAAGTGGCTTTGGTTAGACTAGGTGCTAATACAGTTAAGTCACAAACATTCTGGTCCTGAGTTGGTCCAGTTTGTTTTTAAACACCCTTTAAAGATGTCTCTTGGGCTTGAAAAAACAAAAACAAAAAAGTTGTCTCTTGGGAAACATACATTATCTTTGTCACTTTGGCTGTATCAGTTGGGCTGGCATTTCTTAACCCTTAGGCTGTGGGGAAGGCACATCAGACCCCAAGTTTCAGGGTTTCCCCCATTTCTCATGCCCTCTCCATCCTGCCTGTCTTTCTGTCCTGCTGTAATGCTATGGCCCCATTCAGAAGGCACCGCCAGAGCAATCTGAAGCAAGCCCTGAAGCATCAGCATCTGCAGGCAGTTGAGTCTCTTTTGCTGAGGGAAGGGGGTGGCAATATTCTGGAATCCAAGGACTCACAGCTTAAGAGAACTCTGCCACCATTGCCACCTCTGCTTGCTTGTCCCTTTGTGAAGAGAGATCCCAGGGCTGACCCTTATGCCACAGTCATCTGTGGGTAGCTCAGTGTCTGTAGCTACAGCTTAGCTCTCACTAACTCAGTCAGCTCTCCTAACTCAGTTCTCCATGCCACACTGTAATCCAGCTGTTACCACCACAGGTCTCCTGGTGGAGCTTTGGCCACTGTACCAGCCTAGGGACGCTATCCATTCACAGGAAGAACTTGTGAGGGAGACCTGTGACACCCGAGGACCCCACATACCCTCAGAGTCCAGTCCCACAGTCTTCATCACCAGCCTAGCATCTCACCAGCTGGGTTGTGTCCAGACAGGTCTGGCTACAGAAAGAGCATAAGTACATCGACTCCCACCTAGAGAAAAGGTTGTCCATAGTTAGTCATCTTCACCTGGAGAGGGCTGGACAGGGAGAGGAGCCTGCTTCTGTGGCTCCTGTGGTTCAGGGGTCTCTGAGGGGTCAAACTACAAACTCCTTGGGCTATCTGTCCACCTATTTGGACGGCATCCTCCCCTGTCGGGTGTCCCCACTTTGGCCTAACAGCTGTGCTGATTAAGTGCTCAGCCGTCTTTGAAGTCCGACCATAAAATCTGGATTTGAACTTGAACTTTCTCTGTTCTTTCTGAAGAAAAAATAGAGGTTTAAAGTTGGGAGGTAACTGGCTGCTCTTGTTCTCAGCTTTCAGTTGTTAGCTAATTGCCCTCAGCACCTCATTATCCAGCTGCACCCAGAGTTTACAGCCCTCCAACGCCTCCCTCCCTTACCCTCCCCTCACCACAGTCCTGAGTTGGTTGACTCAATGCCCTGGAACAGCGGCTTGCACCAACCCCTCCCCCAGACTAGCTCTTAGGCCATTCTCAGGAGAAATGTCAACTTCGGGCCTTGGCCAGGAGGTATGGCCACCACCTGGAACCCACCACCTCACCCATGCAGTTGTGAGCGATCTGGTGCACAGCTCACCCTAACTGACCTCATTTGCACCATTCCATCCCTGGTTCCCGAACTCCAGAGAGCAGACGCTGAAGTGACCGGAGGTTTCTTGGGAATCACATCTTTGAGAGGAGGAAAGAGATAGTGCCCAGAACCTGAAGAAGTCTGAAGCATCTCTCCCTGTGTTAAGAAGCACAGACTGCCAGTAGGAGAGGCCATGAGGGCAGAAAGACTGCCCACTGCCCCAGCTTTTGCCCTGCTGGTCTCTGGAGACTCTTCACAGCAGGGCAAGCATGGTCTCTGTGTCTGCTACCAAGGGCATGGCAGGGTTCAGGCAAATCCTCCCGGGAGCACTATGAGTAAGTACTCCCTCTACGAGTTACTCTGTGCCGTTTATGGAGAATCCAGTTGAATGTGGCTCCCAGGGATCACTTCCTTGGATTCTCATGGATGAGATGGTAATCTGACCTGGAGCCTCTCCCTAGGTCAGACCTGCCAGATCTCCAGCTGGGGAAGGTGGGGGGGGGGTGTCAATTGCTGAGATCACTGTAGTAGGCCCACAAACAGGGGACACCCAGTGGAACTGTCCGATAAGGCCTCATGGGTACATGTACTACAGAGCTGCAGAGAAGTCCTCAATCAGAAGTACGAGGAGACACCCCACTAGCTGTCACTCCAGATGAAGGAGAGGGCATCACTGATAACAGGCCATGGCAGCATTCAACCTGCAGTGCCTTCAATGGCACGTGGAGTCTTCATGCCAAACCCTCCTGATTCCAGACCTCGGGATGTGTAAACATAAGGGACAAAGTTCTTTCTGTGTTTGCTGCCCTTCAGCACCCCAGCCTCAGGAATTAGATAATAGATTGCAGATCATGTGATTGTCCAGGAGCCAAAGTCGATGGTAGTGATGGGGGATGTATCTGGCCACTCTGACTGCTCCAAGATTGGGTAGGTCATAGACATTGGCTCAGGTAAATGGACATTCAGTAGAGGAGGCTCTGTGACTTTTGCCACTCAGATCAGGTATGGCTTCTTTCCCCATCCCCAAGGCCTTGCCAGCTGGCAAGACAGGCTGGAATTGCATTGGGAATGAGGCCTGCCTAGGTTGGATACAACCTCCAAATACACATAGACAGACATCTAGAAGTGAGTGGCTGCCCCAATCCAGCAGGCCCTTGTCACTTTTATTTTGAGATGGATCTTTGGGTTGGAATCTATCACTTGTTTCCACTGTGATGGGTAAGAGTTCATTGTCAGCTTGACAGAATCAAGAATCCCCTGAAGAATAGACCTCTGGGCTTCATGGGCGATTATCTTGATGACACTGATTGCCATGTGAGAATCCATCTTTAATATGGGAAAGATTGTGTCCTGGGGAGGGGATTTTGGGCCAAGTGAGAAGGCAAACTGAGCACAAGCACGTGAGCTTTCATTGTTCTTTTCTATAGAGGTCACGTGACCAGTTGTTCCGACCTCCTGACACCTTGGCTTAGTGACCATAATAGACTGTACTTGGAACTGTTAAAACAAACCCTTCCTCACTTTAGTTGATTTTTATTTTCTTGTTTTTCTATAATTTATTTATTTCTATTTTATGCACATGAGTGTTTTGCCTGCATGCATGAGGGCATTAGATTTCCCCTGGAACAAGAGTTACAGACAGTTGTGAGCTGTCACGTGGGTACTGGGAGTTGAACCTGGGTCCTCTAGAAGAGGAGCCAGCGCTCTTAACCACTGAGCCATCTCTCCAGCCCCCTTAAGTTGCTTTTTAAAAAAATGTATTTATTGTTGGACAGTGGTGGTACACCCCTTTAAATCCCAGCACTCAGGAGGGAGACAGATGCCAGCAGATCTTTGAGTTTGAGGCCAGCAAGTTCCAGGACAGCCAGGGCTACACAGAGAAACCCTGTCTCAAAAAAACAAAACAACTCCCCCCAACCAAACAAAACAAAAACAAAAAGCAACCCCGTGTGTGTGTGTGTGTGTGTGTGTGTGTGTGTGCGTGCGTGTATTCCATTTATTTGTGGAGGTGGGTGCACAAGCCTCAGTTCTTGTGTGGAGATGGAGTTAACTTTTCCTTCCACCACAGAGGTCCTGTGAGAAACAAGATCTTCATTTTATATTAAGAGTCTGGGAACCCTGTGAGCAGCCTCCAAGGGTCTATAGACTGGAGCACAGTACCTTCCTTCCTGTCTTGAATAATCACGCAGTCACCTAGCTCTCACCTTTCCCTCTGTTGGCTTATAGTGTCTTTTCCTCAACAAAACCGGTAGTGAGTTCACCTCTGCATTTTACATCCTGTTTGTTTTAGAGCCACATGACCTTGTAGTTAAGTGTTGCTGACTTTTCTACTCTAGACTTCTAGGGTTTTTTGTTTGTTCATTTGTTTGTTTGTTTTGCAGAGGTCTGTGTGGCTAGACTAGCAGGCATTAAGCAAGAGACCTAGTGTTTTCCGATCATTTGTAGCCGGGCCTAAGATAGCTCAAGGCGCGTTCGAAAACTCGTGGTCAGATTTTATTTCTAACAGTCTCGGGGCTCAGACTCAGCTTATCTGGCCTGGTGACCATCACCCTCTCCCACTGAGCCCCTAAAATCTCCTTTTTCAGAGTATTTTGTCATTATAACAAGAAAAGAAATTAAGACATCAGCTAAAGAGACTCACAGAACAGCCCTGCTCCCACAGCCAAACCTGAGCTTGAGGCTCAGGTCCTGGATTGCCCTAGAACCCTGCCTACCCTAAAAGACTTAAAATGATGGCAACTTTATCAGCATTTAATTCAGATATATAATAATGTACCCATTTAAAATAAACACATCAATGTCTTGGGGCTATGTTGACCGTCATTATGGTTTGCATACCCAGTCAAGGAACCCAGCACCCATCTTCGAGGTCTCTCCACAGGCCCCGCCCACCTCAGGTCCCTCCCACCGGTCTACTCTCAAGTCTTTATGGAACGCCTCCTCTGGACATTTTGTGTGAAGGGAACCACGTAAGATGCAGGCTTTCGCCTGACAATGATGGCGCACGCCTTTAATCCCAGCACTTGGGAGGCAGAGGCAGGTGGATCTCTGAGCCGGCCTGGGTTACACAGTGAGACCCTGTCTTTACTGCCCCCACTCCCCACACCAAAGAAAACTTTTTTAATTGGTACTTAAGTATGTATACCACATGGGTGTGGGTACCCACAAAGACCAGGAGAGGGCATCAGATCCCCTAGAGGTATAGTTACAGGTGGTTGTGAGCCATCTGATATGGGTGCTGGGAACCACACTTACATCCTATGGAAGAGCAGAGAGTGCTCTTAACTGCTGGGCCATCTCTCAAGCCTCGTGGTTTTTGGTGGTGTTGAAGTTGTGTGTGTTTGTTTGCTGGTTTGTCTCGTTTTGTGACAGTCTTGTTATGTACCCCAAGGTATCCTGGAATTAACTATGTAGCCCAGAGTGGCCTCAAACTCAATGGCAATCCTCCTGCCTCAGTCCTTCCAAGTGCTAGAGTGACAAGTGTCACTCCTAGCTTCTGTATTTTACTTACCCATTCACAAGCTGGTGGCCATTTCTTAGCTAGGTGGGACAGTGCTGCCCTGTACTTGGTATACAAGCTTTTGTGTGGACATTTTTCATTTCTCCTGGGGACACACTGGGGTGGACTTGGCAGGGTCAATTGGCAACGGACCAACCTTTTGAAGAACCATCAGCCTGTTTCCCAAGTGGCAATTCCAGGCCGCACTCTCACCAGCAGTGCTGGCTAGTCTAATGTTGACTTGACACAAGCTAGAGTCATCTGAAATGAGGGAACCTCAGGTGTGAAAATGCCCTATAAGATCCAGCTGTAAGGCACTTTCTAAATTAGTGATTGAGGGGGAGGGCCCAGTCCATTGTGGGTGGTGCCATCCCTGGGCTGGTGGTCCCAGGTTCTATAAGAAAGAAGGCTGAGCAAGTCAGGAGAAGCAAGCTAGTAAGCAGCACCCTCCATGGCCTCTGTAATAGATCCTGCTCCAGGTTCCTGCCCTGTGTGAGTTCCTGTCCTGACTTCTTTTGATGATGAACAGTGATATGGAAGTGTAAGCCAGATAAGCCCTTTCCTCCCCAACTTGTTTTTTGGTCATAGTATTTTGTCACAGCAATAAAAACCCTAACTAAGTATGTATTTTTAAAATAATATAAAGGACTCAAAAGAAAAATTTTTAATTTTGTTTTATGCCTATGTTTGTGTGCCCACCTGAGTTTATGTGCACTACACACATGGATGCAATGCCCATGGAGACCAGAAGAGGGTGTCAGAGCACATAGATCTGGGCTTACAGATGCGTGTTAGTTGTTATGAGGGTGCTGGGAATTGAACCCAGGTCCTCTGGAAGATTAGCCAGTCATTCTTAACTCCTGAGCCATCTCTCTAGGATATCATACAACATTATCTTAATTTTGTTTTTAATTTGTTCATCAGGACCATATAGAAGTAAAGTGATTTTTGTGCATTGATTTTATATCTTGCAATCTTCTCAAACTCAATTATTATTGCTATGAATTTTTGTTTGTTTATTTGAGACAGGGTATCAGTATATTGCTCTGTCTTGGAACTCACTCTGTAGACCAGGCTGGCCTTGAACTCACAGAGATCTCCTGCCTTTGCCTCTCAAGTGCTGGGATTAAAGGTGTGTGCCGCTATGCCCACATTAATAGATTTTTTTTTTAGTGGATTCTTTAGAATTCTCATCTCTCATCATATCTTTGTTCTCCTTCTCCCTCCCTGACTGCCTCCCTTCCTGTGGTGGATTGAATAGTATGGCCCTCATAGATTCATGTGCGTAAATGCTGGACCCATAGGAGTGGCACTATTAGGAGGTGTGGCCTTGTTGGAGGAAGTGTGTCGCTGTGGAGGTGGGCTTTGAGATCTCATATGCTCAAGCTAAGCCTAGTGTGGCTCACAATCTCCTTCTGCTCCCTGTAGATCAAGATAAAAAGTTCTCAGCTCCTTCTCCAACACCAAGTCTGCCTGCACGCTGCTGTGCTTCTCACCATGACTAAACCTCCAAAACTGTAAGACAGCCCCAATTAAATGTTTTCCTACATAAGAGTTGCCATGTTCATGGTATCTCTTCATAGCAACAGAAACCCTAACTAAGATACCCCCCCTCCCTTCATAATAAAGGCAGAGCTTCAAGCCTGCTGAGCAAGTGCTATATTACTGAGCTATATTTCTGGTTCTTTTAAAAAATATATGTTTTGTTTTTGAAACCAAGTCACTGAGTTGCCTAGGCTGGCCTTGAAGTCCTCCTGTCTTACTTGCCCAAGTAGTTGGGATGACAGGCATGCAGCACCAGGTTTTCAGCATAGGAGATCCTATGGTCTTCAGGTGGTTTTTGTTCGTTTTTGTATCTTATCTTTGTCTTTGTAAGTTGGGAATTTGGAGAAGAAGAGCAACTCAGTAAGGTATTCAGAACCAACACTTGAGCCTGAAGCCCTATGGAGCAGAGACAACTGTGTCTCCCTGGTTGGCTCTTTCAGCCTAATCTGGGGCTGCCACTTCTCATTCCTGAGCTGTTTTCTGGTACCTGGGGCTCAGGCCAGCAAGTTTGAGGTCTAGTTTGGTCATAGGACTGAGGATGCTTAGCATGTTTCAGTGAAGCCTGTGAAGATCCCTTCCATTCCACTCAGCAGGAGCTTCCCTGACTATAATGGCTTGCTCTGGAGAAGCTGTCCCTTCCTTGTCTTCTCAGAGCAGGTTGGACCCTCAGCAACCACTGACACCTCCACTATCCCAAAACCTCTCTAACATGGATGTCTACAACCCTGATCAATTCAGTGCCAGAGTTTTTTCTTTGTCCTCTTGGAAGCCAAATCAGGGTCAGGAGCAGACCTGAGCCTGACTCTGGGAAGGGAGGGCTCAGCAAGTGCATGGCGCATCCTGAAACACCTCCTGAAGCCAGTCAGACAGCAACAGAATCCAGACTACCCTTTCTCTCTTGTTCATGGAGTGGGGTGGGTGAGGGTGGGGGTGGTGGGGTAGAGCAGGCTGTGACTGCCCTGAGGGCAGGGGCTGTGTCTAGTTGAGGGGAGGGAAAAAGGGAGGAAGCAGATGGTCACCCAACTGATTGGAGTGAGAACAGAGAAGAGCAGGCTCACACCTTGACCTGACCCTGACTGGGATAGCCCGGGTGTGATAGTGGGGCTTCGAGCTATCATATTAACCAGATAAAGATAGGATTACAAATGTGAAGTCCCCATGGAAGGAAGCAGAGAGGTGCGGAGACTCGAAGGAGCTCTGTGCCATCTCTTAAGCTAACTTCAGGAGGATTTATTTTCATGCATGGGTGGTCGTAGGGGATAGAGTCCATCTTGGTATGGAAGTCATGGCGGCCAACATGAGGCAAAGGTGGCTGAAAACAGAGAAAGACAATGTTGCCACTCAGTTCATAGTCTCCTCTTTGTTTAGTGTGGGACCTCAGTCCATGAAATGGTAACACACACACACACACACACACACACACACACACACGGTAGGGTTCCCTTCTCAGTTGGACCTCTCTGGAAATGCCCTCACAGCACACACCTAGAGGTATGTTTTCTAGGTCATTCCAAATCTAGTCTCCTTGGTGGTTGAAATCACCCACTGTGAACGCTAACCCAGGGGTTCACCCAGCTGGGGGCTGAGGGGATCGTGATGTGAATCAAAGACACACAAGCATCTGGCTATCCAAGGATTGCATTCCTTGAAGGGATTATACAGCAGCAGAGAGGTGGTAGAAGCAGAATGGGGTGGGGGTGGGGGCATTCTCCTCCATCAGGATCCCTGAAAAGGGTTTTCTGAGGAAGGAGCCAGGGGTGAAAGGGCTTCTTCACAGAGACAGTCACCTTGGGAACCCAGGTGTTGGGAAGAGCCCAACCTGGGGTATATGGAGCTGTGTGAGGCTCTGAGACATCTTATCCCAGAGCCAGTGTGGCCAGCAGACATGGAAGTAATGGACCTCTAGAAGGTTTATACTTCATCTCCAGCCCAAATGCACCTCCCCCCAACAAAGCAGAACAGATGAACTGTGGACTCAGTATTATTATACTTGGATCCACAGGCCTCTCCTCCCCCAAACCCCCGCTGCCCCCAACTGGCCACAGAGCACCTACAGGCAAACATGACTCAAAGAGCACAAGGAGGGGCTCTCCTTCCGCTTAGCACCTGGCAGGTGGCTACGGATCCCCTTTTCCTCCTGCATGTGTGGTGAGGTGACTTTGCCTGTAGGAGTGAGGAGAGGCACCAGATTTATCTAGCTCAGTTCCCACAGGCAACCTGCAGACTCAGCCCAGGACTGCCCACAACCCAAACTGGTCTGTCCAGTCCTCCGGTCCCTCCACTGTGTGCTTTTGCTTAGCTTATAGTACTGCCTGGAAGGCCAGTCTCTCCTCTTCCAGGAAGCCCTCCTTGGCTGGCATATGTGGTGTCCTGTGTTTCTCAGAAGCTGGGAGAAGTCGGTGACTGAAGAAAGCTGCACTCTCTATAACAGGCTGGGAAATGACTGCCAAGCTCACTCATTGCCTTTGGTTTTTGTCCCAAACCTGCTGTTTGGCTCTGGTGAGCTTAAGTAAAGTGTCACCTAGATATGTGGTGACATCATTTCTTGTATTGCCTGGTACCTGCCCAAAGCTAAGCCCCTTTTCTCTCTTTCCACCATGAGTGTATGTTCTCCCCAGCCCTGCCAGCTTCCCCTCTCCACAGTCACCCTTCAGTTTTGCTGACTCTAATGGTTTCCCACAGCTCCCTGGCTAACTTGCCTCGTTTCTCTGATACCTTTACAGAACCACTTCTCCAGAGGTCACAGGGCTCTCCTCCGTTACTACCCACGTACTTCCACTGTGCAAAGCAGGCTTCTACTAAGACAGATATAGCTGTCAAGGTTACCAGTGACCTCCAGGATACTAAGCCCCTTAAGCCCATCTCTGGGGAGGGAGTGGGTGCCCAAGCATGCTTCTCCTCTCCTTGCTGGCTGCCCCATCTCTCCTCCTCCTTGGATTTCCCTGGAACATAGTACCTAGTCCTGACCTGGCCCTGACGTTTGCTGAGGGAATCTTCTGTGGACAGATGGCCCTGAAGCTCCCAGGATGCAGACTTCTCATTTATGGCTTGCGCACAGGGGAATCACATAAGAATAAGAACCCTAAACTGTCTCCCTTGCCTCTTTTTCTCTGCATGCCAGGAAATCCCAGTGCCTGACTTTCTACATGTATCCAGAATCACGTGGACCCATTCAAAGGGAGGCTCCATCCTGACTTTTGTTTGTATCGTTACATTGACCTGGCTTCTGCCCCTCTTCTGACCTCAGTGTGGGTGGGCATGACCAGACTTTTGCTACTTTGTGGGTTTTTTGTTATTACACCCTTTTCTACCCTTTCAACCTCTAAACACTAGATAGGAGGGAAAAAAGACTACTTCCTTACGATTAGGGTAGTCGAGCTCCTTGGGGCAAGTTTGATCTTTGCTGTCAGGATATCTAAATTCTTCTTCTTGTTTCTTCTTTGTGCACAACTACTTAACAAACTACAACCAACCAGCAACCCACACCACCTCTCAGGGTCCTAGCATTTGTATACTCTCTGAAGAGTCCCCAGAATTCCAAACATCTACAGCTGGCAAAATCGAAGTCCTGCTAGAACATGAGGCAAACCATAGTCAGCTGCTGTGGACAATCTGAAGCAGCTCCATACCCCACATCAGGGATTAAAATGAAAACACATTCTTTTTTTGTTTGTTTTTTTAAATATTCATTTATTTTATGTATATGAGTACACTTTCTCTGTCTTCAGACACACCAGAAGAGGGCATCAGATCTCATTACAGATGGTTGTGAGCTACCATGTGGTTGCTGGGAATTGAACTCAGGACCTTCAGAAGAGCAGTCAGTGCTCTTAATTGCTGAGCCATCTCTCCAGCCCCGAAAACACATTCTTAAGAAACCAGAATTCTCACTATAGATGGTCTCACTATAGATGGGGTAGGAGATTTCTTCAAAGACTTGTCCCCTTGGATTCTTCTCAGTCCCATGGCCATGGGATATCCTAGGCTCGGGGACAGGGGCTCCTGCCTCTGTTTCTTCACATGGTATTTCGGGGATAGCCCTCCTTACTGGGATCTCTCCCTTTGCCTACCCCGTTCATTGGCATAGAAGTCCTGCCTGGGCCTCTCTATACCCACCTAACATCAAGGCTCTGGACATTAAGTGGTTCATCAGGAAGATTCTACTTAAGGGATAAAGGGCTGTCTCAGTCAGTAATTACTTGCCTACATGCTAAAGGTGACTTTGAACTTCTGCCTCCATGTCCTAAATTCTGGGACTACAGGTGTCTGCCACCAGGCTGAATTTATGTGATACTTGGCTAGTACCAGACTAAGTACATGCCCAGACCCTCATGAATTCTTTAACAGTGTGTATGTGTGCGTGTGCGTGTGTGTGCACAGGCATGTGTGTTCCTGCTTCAGGGTATATTCATATCACGGCACACATGGAAGTCAGAGGACAACCTCAGGTGTTGGTCTTTCTCTTCCACCATGTTTGAGGCAGGGGCTCTTTTGTTTGCTGCTGAGATATGTATTCAAGTCTTGCTGACAAGATTTTAGGGGATCCTTTTGTCTCTGCTTTCCATTTTTCCATAGCAGTGCTCGGGTTACAGACATGAGCCACAGCATCTGACGTTCATGGATTCCTGGAATTGAGGCTTAGGTCATTGGCTTGCATGCTGAGCACTTTTACTTGCTGAGACATCTCCCTTCCCCTTTGACTTCTTTTTCTATTTTGAAATTTCAGTAGTTATTATTTTATGTATATAGGTATTCTGCCTGGATGCATATCTGTGCAACTATATGTGCCTGGAGCCTATGAAGGCCAGAAGAGGGCATTGGATCTGCTGGAGCTGGAGTTACAGGCAGTTGTAAGCCACCATGTGTGTGTTAGGAATTGAGCCCAGCTCCTCTAGAAGAGCCAAGTACGCTTAACCAAGGAGACATCTCTCCAACGTTCACCTTTTATGTTTTGTGCCCAGCTCTCCTGTCCTCACTGAACCTGAACCCACCCCAGATACCCTGAATATTCTGGAAGCCAAGGTGGCCAGCATGATCATGTTTTCTGGCTCCACAGGCTGAGCCCTCCATCTTCCAGGCCTTACTGAGCCACCTCAGTATCCTTCATTGTTTGAATGTGGCACTTGGAGAGCTGCCCAGAGCTGAGTGGTTGAAACTACCAGTTTATTTTCACTTGTTTTCCTGCTTCATCATGTCCTCATGATGTCTTCTCACATCTACCCTGGGACCGTGATTCATTGGGTTGGTGGTTCTTGCCCTGCAAGCGCAGCCTCTGAAACTTTACTTCAGGTCAAGGTTAAATTCCTAGCTTGCAGCTGAAGGCTCATGGGACTTAGCCTCCATAATCATGTAAGCCACTACTTCATTACACCTATAGTCAGAGGCGTAAGAATGCTTTGGTCAATGTTGGGCTACATGGACAGTGGAGGCACCATAAGACTATAGGGGAGATGGAAAACCCCCACAGCCCAGTGACCATAACCATCACAAGACAAGGCATCCTCACACACTTCTGATGGTTTATACAGACGTTTTACATAGCCTATAAAAGCATAACATGTAATTTGGTACAGTACATAAGCTTTGATAATGATATTAAATACTGGTTACTGGTTTATGAATTTACTATACTGCACATTTCACCACTAGCATGCATCCTTTCTACTTAGAAAAATAAATACTGTAAATAGCTTGTGGTAGTATGATATAAGCAGTAACCTCAAGTATCCATATACGTGACATGTCTTGGTATCATGGATTAGCCCAATGTCTGGGATCATGCCAATATCTATCTATTTACCTACCTACCTATATCTTTATAGATATAGATATATAGAGATATCGATATCCTATGCATCTGATGACATCTATGAAATGAGGAAATGGTTGCTCAGATTGCACCCCTACCGTTAGGTCTCCTGTTTATTCTGAAGAACCCTATGATTGATCTTGGTTGTCATCTTGATTGAGTTATGGAGCAGACACGACTCTTGGAGGGTAGATGCCTTAGTTAGCTTTCACTGTTAACTTGACACCACTCTAAGAAATGGTTCTGGGGTCTCAAGAAAATGACCACACAATCCAAAGTATTTAGTAAGGCAAGTTTTATTTCTGCAGAAGGGTGTGTAGCCATGCTTAAGCAAGCAAGCACACCCAAGAGATATGTCTGGCCAGGAAGTGTTGGCCATACCTTTAATTCCAGTACCCAGGAGGCAGAGGCAGGCAGATCTCTGTGAGTTCCAGGCCGCCATTGTCTCTATAGTAGGTTCCAGGGCTACTCAGAGAAGCCCTGTCTTGAAAAACAAAACAAACAAAAGAAAGAAAAGTCAGTACATTTGCTTACATTTTCACACAGCCTCCAGTTATCTGAGAAGGGAAGCTTCAGTTGAATTCTCTAGAGCAAGAGTGTCTTGTGGGCTTGTCTGAGTGAGAGGCACCTGCTTGATTATTGATGCAGGAGGTATCAGCCCACTGTGGGTAGCACCATTCCTCAGTCAGATGGTTCTGGGCTGAATTAGAAAGCTTGCTATGGCCGGGCAGTGGTGGCACATGCCTTTAATCCCAGCACTTGGGAGGCAGAGACAGACAGATTTCTGAGTTCGAGGCCAGCCTGGTCTACAGAGTGAGTTCCAGGACAGCCAGGGCTACACAGAGAAACCCTGTCTCACACACCCCCCCCCCCCCCAAAAAAAAAGAAAAAAAAGAAAAAAGCAAGCTTGCTATGAGCCTTTGAGAAACCAGCAAGCAGAATTCCTCCTGCTTCGAGTCTGAGTTCTTGCCCTGGCTTTCTTCAAGTGTGACCTGAAAGTGTAAATGAAATAACTTCTTTCCTCCCTAAGGTGCTTTTTGGTCAGAGTGTTTAATCACAGTACCAGAAAGGAAGTAAGAACAATATGGGAAGGTAATTTCTGGAAGGATTAACTAAGGAGGAAACCGGCTCCCAGGGTTTCTGTTCCTGCTTCTACTATTCTGAAGTTAAAGCCCGGATTCTTCAGCCTTCCCAGGAACACAAAGACCAGCTGTAGGCCTTCAGTACCAGCCTGGGACCTCTGAGACACCCAGCCTTGTAGCCTGAGCAGATTCCCAGCCTGTCCAGCATGCAGATAGCCACTGTTGGACTACACAGGCCATATGTGGAAGCCAGTTTGGTAAATCTTTTATATGTGATATGTTCATTCTATTGTCCTGTTCTTCTAGAGAACCCCGACTAGTATGAACCCTATCATACCGCCTTTATGACTTTATTTGGATATACTGTAGATCTGGCTCATTCCCAGATGCCCTCACCTTCGGCTATGAGGTCGTCATCATCATTGTTTATTGAGTACCTATTAATCACAGCTCCCAGAGATCAGGGCTTAAGCCAAATTTACAAGCCAGGAGCTTCTCTGTGAGTGTGTTAGCTGAGGAATGAAGGAACAGACAGTGAAGATGGAGAGCCTGGGTAAATGCTGAACTGCCTACCAGCTGGAGAGATCGAATGGTTTGTTCAAATCATACATTGAGTCTTACCCAATGAGTCCCGACTGGCGTTCCATTCATTTCCTAGTTCCCAACTCCCACTGGCCAACACCTCCCATCATAGGCGGAGCCTGAGTCACACTCTGGTCTTGTGTTGGGTGGGAATCAGAGTAGGACTAGAGGCTGCAGCTGTGTGAAACCGATCGCCCATCTGCTTTCAGTTGGCCTGTGCAGCTGTCGGGGGGAGAGGGGGGAGTGCAGGGTGTGGCCATGAGAATTTGAAGAGGTGCCCAAGAAATGCCAACCAGTAGTTAATGTTTACTTACATGTGTTTGTGCTTATATGGCCTGCATGTTTATAGTAAAATTTCAACATGATGAAGAAGAAGAGGAGGAAGAGGAGGAGGAGGAGGAGGAGGAGGAGGAGGAGGAGGAGGAGGAGGAGGAGGAGGAGGAGACAATTATTCTTTTACAGTTCTGGAGTCTGGAAACCCTAGATCATGTGTTGACTCATTCTGAAGGCTCTGAAGGAGAATCTATTCCTAGAGTCCCCCAGTTCCAACCACTCAGGGACAGTCCTTGAAGTTCCTCCTCCTTTTTTATAAGGACAGCTGATTCTCTCTCCTTCTCTGAGGTAAGGTCTTCTTATATAGCTCTGGCTGTCCTGGAACTCAGAGATCCACCTGCCTCTGCCTCCCAAGTGCAGATATTAAAGGCACACGCAATTATGCACATTTAAAAATTTTTAAAAAGAATTATTTATTTTATGTATTGTGAGTATACTGTCTTCATCTCTTCACCTCTTCAGCCACCAGAAGAGGGCATCAGATCCCATTACAGATGAGTTGTGAGCCACCATGTGGTTGCCGGGAATTGAACTCAGGACCTCTGGAAGAACAGTCAGTGCTCTTAACCATTGAGCCATCTCTCCAGCCCCCTCAAAATTCCTTTAAAATAAGTGACAATAATCCTATTTTCTAACAGGTAATTTTTCTGCGGCTTAAGCATTTTCCCATCAGCTAACACAAGAGATTTAGAACTGGATCACTCCGACCTTTTCCCTCTTGCTTCCCACAGCTCAAAATGCCGCATCTCTGGGATTTGCAGTTGGTCTGGACATGATCTTCTCTGCAGTTTGGGGCTTTTTTTCTTCTAAATCGGCTTTGTTTCCCTGTCTACCACAGTCACTCTGCTTCCGACTGTAACCCCACAGTCTTTGGGTGATTTCACGAGGCCGATGCTTCTGATACGTGTCATATTCCTTCCAGGGACTTCTTTTCCTCAGGTTTTGGGTATATTGACCATCTTTGTAGTGGAAGCATTTACAGGAAGAAACGAGAGACTCAGTGACCGGGATCGCCACAGAAAACTGCTCGCACTGAACAGGAACTGATCTCAGAATTGATAAATGAGGTGTGGTGGTTAATGCTTATAGTTCTAGTGCAGGAAAGGCAGAGGCAGGAGGATTGCTGTGAGTTTGAGAGCAGCTTTGGCTTCTTGAGACCTTGTCTCAAACAAAGCAGACAAAGTAAAGTTTGCGAGTACATCTACACAGATGGTATCTCCAAACAAGCTCCTGTTCACAGATAGTGGAGTTAGGACTTGGAGATCTTTATTTATTTATTCCACTCTTCTTAGTCCCTGTGGATCACAATGCTATTTTATTTTTCTATGGATGTGGGTGACCTCAGATACTGCTCTTAATTGTGTAATGTGTATTGTTTGATGATTGGATTATTTTTCTTCAACACTTAGTATTTATTTTCTATTTTTTTTTCTTTTATTGAAAATAGAGGGCTGGAGAGATGGCTCAGTGGTTAAGAGCACTGACTGCTCTTCCAGAGGTCCTGAGTTCAAGTCCCAGCACCCACATGATGGCTCACAACCATCTGTCATGGGATCCGATGCCCTCTTCTGGTGTGTCTGAAGACAGCTTCAGTGTACTCATGTAAATAAAATAAATAAATGAATCTTAAAAAAAAAAAAGGAAGTAGATTTCTCTCACATACTACATCCTGATTATGGTATTTCCCCTCTCTGCTCCTCCAAATACTCCCACCCCACCCCTCCCATCCGGATCCAATTATCTTTCTGTCTCTCATTAAAAAACAAACAGATTTCTAAGAGAGAACAATAATAAAAAATAATACAAATGGATAAAAACAAAAACAAACGTCAGAATTGAACAAAAACAGAAGGAAAAAAGCCCAAGAGAAGGCACAAGAAAGAGACCCACTCATGTGCCCCCACTCAGGAATCCCATAAACACACTACACAGGACAAAGGACCTGGTGCAGACCTGTGCAGGTCCTATGCATGCGGCCTCGGTCCCTAAGGTTCTGATGTGCTTTGGTCACGTTGATTTAGAAGGCCATGTTTTCCTGGTGTCCTCCATCTCTTTCAGCTCTTGCTCTTTTTCTGCCTCCTCTTCCATAGGGTTCCCTGAGCCTTGAGGGGAAGAATTTGATGGAGACACACCACTTAGGACTGAGTGTTTGTACTGGCTGATTTGGTGTGTCAACTTGACACAAGCTGGAGTTATCACAGAGAAAGGAGCCTCCCTTGAGGAAATGCCTCCATGAGAGTCCCCTGTAAGGCATTTTCTCAATTAGTGATCAAGGGCAAGAAGGCTCGAGGACCCATTGTGGGTGGTGTCATCCCTGGGCTGGCAGTCCTGGGTTCTATAAGAAAGCAAGCTGAGCAAGCCACTAAGCAGCACCCCTCCATGGCCTCTGCATCAGCTCCTGTCTCCGGGTTCCTGCCCTGTGTGAGTTCCAGTCCTGACTTCCTTTAGTGATGAACAGCAATGTGGAAGTGTAAGCTGAATAAACCCTTTCCTCCCCAACTTGCTTCTTGGTCACGGTGTTTTGTGTAGGAATAGAAACCCTGACTAAGACAGTGTACCAAGGTGTGTCATTTTCTGCATCATGTCTGGCTGCGGGTCCCTGTATTGGCTCCCACTTGCCACAGGATGAAGCTTCTCTGAGCAGGGCACGGATGTATGAATGCAGCAGGATGCAGCACGAGTCATTTTATTGCTATGTGTCTTTGTTTTTGTTTTAGAACAGTAGTGTTTGGTTTTACCCTAGATCCCTAGGCTGTCTAGACTCAGGTTCTTGGTCACCCCAAGCCATGTTGGGTGTGGGTTCTATCTCATGGAGAGGGCTTTAAGTCAAATCAGTTATTGGTTGGTTACTCCCACAAGCTTTGTGCCACTAGCACATAATCTTTCAGGCAGGACACCATTCACTGTTGATCAAAGGTGTGGCTAGGTTGGCGTTGATCTTCTTTTGGTAGCATGAAGAGTTACCTTCTTGTATCGCCCCACAAATGGCCCTTCATTTTAGCTGTCTCTCCCCATGGTCCCCTCCTCATCCTCCTTTTCTCCCCTTCCTCCCCTGCTCCTCCTCTTCCCCACTTGCTCCTCCTGTTCCAGCTTCCATTTCTCCCACCCAGCCATAACTATCCCATCTCTCTTTCCTAGGGAGATCTATCTGTCCCCGCCTAATCCACTACTCTATACCTAGCCTCTGTGTTTCTAAGACTGTTGTTTGATTATCGTTGACTTAACAGCTAACATTCACATATAAGTGAATTATATACCATATTTCTCTTTCTGGATCTGGGACCTCACTCAGGATTATTATATTTTTTTTTTAGTTCCATCTATTTACCTCATTCATTCATTCATTCTCTCTCTGTCTCTCTCTCCCTCCTCTGTCTCTCTAAAATTTTAATGGCTGAGTAATACTCCATTTTCTTTATTCTTCTATTGAGCAGCATCTAGGTTGTTTCCAATTTCTGGCTATTATGAATAGAGCAGCAGTGACCATGGTTGAGAAGTGTCTCTGTGGTAGGAAGAAGTGTACTTTGGGTATGTGCCCAAGTATGATAGAGCTGGATCTTGAGGTAGATCAACTCCCATCTTCCTGAGGAACCATGACTCTGATTTCTATAGTGCTGTACAAGTTTGCACTCCCACCAGCAATGGAGGAGTGTTCTGCATCCTCACCAGCGTGAGCTGTCATTTGTTTTATTGATCTTAGCCATCCTGATGGGTGTAATCTATATGAGGTTTGATTTGCGCTTCCCTGATGGATAAGGATGTTGAACATTTAAGTGTTTCCCAGCCACATGAGTTTCCTCTTTTGAGAATTCTCTGTTTAGATCTGTACCCCATTTTTTAAAATTAGGTTGTTTATTTGATATCCAGTTCTTTGAGTTCTTTATATATTTTGGATGTTACCTATCAGATGTGTAATCTTTTCCCATTTTATAGCCTGCCACATTGTACAAACCACAGTGTCCTTTGCTATGCAGAAGATCATGAGATCCTATTAGAAATTGTTGGTCTTATCACCTGTACTAACAGTGTTCTGTTCAGAAAGTCATCTCTTGTGCCAATGAGTTCAAGGTTATTCCCTACTTTCTTTTCTATCAGGTTCAATCTATCTGGTTTTATGTTGAGGTCTTTGATCCATTTGGAGTTGAGTTTTGTACACGATGATAAAATGGATCTATTTGCATTCTTCTACATGCAGACATCAGTTTGACCAGTACCATTTGTTGAAGAGGCTTTCTATTTTCCACTGTATACTTCTGACCTCTTTATAAAAAAAAATCAGGTGCCCATAAGTGTGTGGATTTATGTCTGGGTCTTCAATTGGATTTAATTGACCAAAATATCTGGTTTTATGCCTATATCATGTTATTTTCATTCCTTCGGCTCTGTAGTACAACTTAAAATCAGGGATACTTCCTGTAGTAATCATTCCGGATTCTTAAGCTTTCTTGTAGTTTTTTTCCATATGAAGCTGAAAACTTTCAAGATTTATGAAAATTTGTGTTGGAATTTTGGTGGGGATTATATTGAATCTGTAGATTGCTTTTGGTAGTATGGCCATTTTTACTATGTTAATTCTACTGGTCCATGAGCATGGGAGATCTTTCCATCTTCTGATGTCTTCTTCAATGTCTTAAAGTTTTCATCATACAAGTCTTTCACGTGCTCAGTTAGAGTTATCCTGAGATATTTTATGTTATTTGATGCTAATGTGAAAGGTGTTACTTCCCTGACTTTTTTCCTCAGTCTCTTTGTCACTTGTATATAAGAAAGCTATTGATTTTTGTGAGTTAATTTTGTATCCAGCTACTTTGCTAAAAGTGTTTGTTAGTTGTAGGAGTTTCTCAGTAGAGTTTTTAGAGTCACCGACATATACTATCATATCATCTGCAAATAGATACTTTGATTTCTTCCTTTCCAGTGTGTAGCCACTTGATCTCCTTCAGTTGTCTTACTGCTCTAGCTAAGACTTCAAGCACTAAATTGGATAGGTGTGGAGAGTGTGGGCACCACTTCCTTGCTCCTGATTTTGGTAGAATTGCTTTGAGTTTTTCTCTGTTTAAGTTCATGTTTGCTGTAGGCTTGCTGGAACTGCCTTTATCATGAGCCATGTCCACTGTATCCCAAATCTCTCTAGGACTTTTATCATGGAAGGGCATTGAATTTTGTCAAAAGCCTTTTTTTGATTCTAATGAGATGATCATGTGTTCTTTGTGTTTCAGTGTTTCTATGATAGATAACATTTATTCATGTTTGTATATTGAACCCTCCCCCACATCTCTGGGATGAAGCCTATTTGAACATAATGGATAATCTTTTTGGTGTGTTCTTGGATTTGGTTTGTAAATATTTTATTGAGAATATTCATATCTATGCACACGAGGGAAATTGGTCCCTTACAATAATTTTCTTTATTGGTCTAGTTTTGTGTGGTTTGGGTATCAGGGTAACTGTGGCCTCATAAAATGAATTGGGCAATGTTCCTTCTGTTTCTATTTTGCGGAATAGTTTGAAGAGTATTAGCATTAACTCTTTTTTGAAAGTCTTGTAGAATTTCTTTGCTAAAGCCATCTGGCCCTGAGCTTTCTTCTTTTTTGGTTGGGAGATTTTAATTAGTGCTTCTGTTCATTAGGGGTTATAAGGTCTGCTTAAATTGTTTATCTGACTTTTATTTTTACTTTGGTAAGTGGCATTGAAAAAATTATTCATTTCTTTTGGATTTTTCAATTTGGTGGAGTACAGGTTCTTTTAAAGTATGTCCTTGAGATTCTCTGGGTTCTTCTGTGTTTGGTGCTATGTCTCTCTTATCATTTCTAGTTTTGATATCCCCTCTCTGCCTTTTAGTTAATTTGGATAAGGGTTTGTCAATCTTAAATTTTCCCAAAGAATTCTGTTCGTTGACTTTTTTTGTAGTTATTTTGTTTGTTTCTATTTTATTGATTTCATCCCTGAGTTTGATTATTTCTTGTTGTCTACTCCTTTTTGGTGTGATTTCTGCTTGTTGTTCTGGAGCTTTCAGATATGTTATTAAGTTACTAGCATGAGATCCACCTTTCTTTCTTTCTTTCTTTCTTTTTCTTTCCTTCCTTCCTTCCTTCCTCCTTTCCTTTCCTTTTCTTTAGAGAAACTTTGTTGTTTGATGATAAAGCTCAGAACATCCCATCACCAGGACTGGTATGGAGTCAAAGCAGCATAGACAGCTGGGTGACCCCATGGAGTCTACATAGTGAAGACAATGAGGAAGGCAACTGCCAAACAAGAGCCCCATGGCCTCAGACAGGGCAAAGCTCAGAATGGCATAGGAGAAGAGCTGCTGCTTGAGAGATGGGTTCCTAGCATAGCCAACCACCAAGCTACCAAACACCGTTCCAGTGATAGCCCTTGATCTAGCCTTACCAACTGTGGTGGCCCTAGCATCAATAAACTTGGCTGCTATGTCAATGTGCTAGGAAATAACCCTGGTCTGGAATGCCCATCCAGCCACCTAGAAGAGAGCTGCTGCAGGAAGGCTGTTTAGATGAGGCCCCAGGTCTACTCAGGTGGCAGGCAGACACAGGCCTGATTAGAGCCCTGGTACAGGATTGGATCAGAACTGGAGAAAGAAGCAGTGCCTTGGTGGTCTGCTTCTTTCCATCTGCAACCCCGTTTACTTGCCTGCTTGAATTTGACTCATCATTGTCTCTCATAATTTTGGGACACAATCTTGTGTATCCATTTCCATTCAATTCTAGGAAGTCTTTAATTTCTTTCTTGATCCATTTTTCATTCAGCAATGAGTTGTTCATACTCTACCAGTTTGCAAGTTCTCTTATTGTTTCTGTTGTTGACATCTGGCCTTAATATGTAGGGATGAGATAGGGTGCAGGGAGTATTTCAGTTTCCTACTCTCTGTTGAGATTTGTTTTCTGTCCACGTAGGTGGTCAGTTTTAGAGAAAGTTCTAAAAAAAAAGAGAAAAAAAAGAAAAAAAAAAGCCAGGCAATTAGTTGGTGGCACACACCTTTAATCCCAGCACTTGGGAGGCAGACAGTCGGATTTCTGAGTTTGAAGCTAGCCTGGTCTACAGAGTGAGTTCCAGGACAGCCAGAGCTACACAGAGAAACCCTGTCTGGAAAAACCAGAGAGATAGAGAGAGAGATAGAGAGAGAGTTCTAAGTGCTAAGAAGAAGAAGAACAAGGCATAGTCTCTTTTGTGTTTGGGTGAAATGTTCTATAAATATTATTAGGTCCATTTGGTTTATAATGTTTGTTAGCTCCAGTATTTCTTTAATTTTTGTCTGGATGACCTGTCTATTGGTAAGAGTGGGATACTGAGGTCTCTGGCTATCAACGAGTGAGGGTCAGTGATTTAAGCTGGAGTAGTGTTTTGGGGGTTTGTTTTGAACTTGGCTGCCCTTGTGTTTGGTGCATAGATGTTAAAAACTGAAATGCAAGCTGGGTGGTGGCACATACCTTTAATCCCAAGTCTCATGAGGCAGAAGCAGGCAGATCTCTGTGAATTCAAGGATAACTTGGTCTACAGAATGAGTTTCAGGACAGCCAGGGCTCCACAGTGAAACCCTCTCTCAAAAAACCAAAAACAACAACAACAACAACAACAAAAACCCAGCCAACCAAACAAACAATAGAAATGTCCTTTTGGTGGATTTTGAGTATGGTGTCTTTCCCTATTTTTTCTGCTTAGCTTTGGTTTAAACTCTTATTTTGTCAGATATTAAAATGGCCACATCAGCTTGCTTCTTAGGTCCATTTGCTTGGAATATCTTTTCCACTCCTTTACCCTGAGGTGAAGTCTACCCTTGATGTTAAAATGTGTTTCTTGGATGCAGCAGAAGAATGGCTTCTATTTTCACATCCATACTGTTAGTTTTTTGTTTTTTGTTTTTAATTGGGGAAAGACCATTGAAATTTAGAGATATCAATGAGCAGTGTTTGTTGACTCTCATTGTTTGGTGTGTGTGTGTTTCTCCTCTTTTGATTTCCTAGTTTATTTTTTTGTGCTTTTTTGGGTGTGGTTGGTGTTTTTTCTACAACCTTCTGTGGGCTAGATTTGTAGGTAGATATTGCTTAAATTTGGCTTTTTCATGGGATGTCTTATTTTCTCCATTCATCCTGATGGAAAGTTTTGCTGGGTATAGTAGTCTGGCCTGGCATCTGTGGTCTCTTAGATATTTAAAAACTTCTTCCCATGTCCTACTTTTATAAATTACTTGGTCTCTTTACCTTGAAACTTTTAATATTTTCTTTCTTCTGTGTGTTTAGTGTATTTGATTATATGCCAAGGTGGCTTTCTTTCCCCCCTGGTCCAGTTACTTGGTGTTCTGTATGCTTCCTGTGCTTTGTGATAGGCACCTTCTTCTTTAGGTTGGATACATTTTCATTTCCAGATTTCTCTCAGTTAGGGTTTTCTTTATTGATTCGATTTCCACTTCCAGGTCTTAAACTGTTTTAATTCGTTTCCTTCCATGGTTTGTGTTTTCATAGATTTCTTTAAAGGGCTTATTTCCCCTCTAAGGACCTCTGTCATATTCATAAAGGCTATTTTAAGGTCTTTTTCTTGTGCTTCAGCTATGTTAGAATCATCATGTTCTGCTGTGGTAGGGTTGCTGGGCTGTAGCAGAGACATGGTGTCCTGGTAATTGTTGATTTGTTTTTTACGCTGGCAGCTAGGCATCTGGTGTTGGGATGAATGTAATTCTAGTTGCTGACATCTGGTCTTGTCTTTGTTGGGTGGGGTTTTTGTTATTGTTGTTGACCTTGTTGTTTGTTTCTTGGTTTCCGTTGACCTCTTTGGTTCTTAGGAGAGCGTAGTGGCTGGACGTTGCTTGGTCAGAAATTCTTCTGGGACCCTTATAGGTGTTGCCAATGGGGAATCCATGTAAAATGTGCTTCTATGTTTGGGAGCTATTGTTTAGGAACAGGGATGGGATCGGGGGATGCTGAGGGGGTCCACAGGATCAGCTTAGTCCCCTGGGAATGGGGGTAGAAAGTGAGGAGAGGATGAAGCAGACAGTATGTTACAAAACTAGAGATGAGGATGGGGAGGTCAAATCTGGAGGGGCAGGGGGTCTGCAGTTAGACTACATGCTTTCCTGGCTAGAGTGGCCTAGAAGGTTCCCAGAGAGTGCCTGCTGTAGTTGAAGGCTGGGATAAAGCATAGGGTGTGTGTGTGTGTGTGTGTGTGTGTGTGTGTGTGTGTGTGTGAAAAGAAAGCATGCTCGTGCATACACATACACATATACACAGACACACACACAAGTGCAAGCAGTAAGTTAGGAAGGTCTGTGTGATTCACTGGAGGTAGGGTGGTGGGTGGTAAGAAGGCTGCAGCAGGCTGGTTGTTACTGAGCTGGGGGATTGGAAGAGCCAAGGGAGAGGTAAAGGCCTGCACTTAGTCAGCCTACCTGTTCCCATGGCTGGAATGCTACTTTCTAAGTTTTTAAAAACTGCTAAAATTGTGGCTGTGGTGATGGCTCAGTTGACAACTTGCTGGCCATGCAAGCATGAGAACCAAAGAGTAGAACCCCGCAAACACACTTAAAAAACCTGGCAAAGTGGCCAGTATCTGCAATCCCAGTCTTGGGGTGGGGGAAAAAATGTTAGATCACTGAAGCTCACTTGCTGGCCAGGCTACCGCACTCGAAGACCTGAGCATCAGGTTTAGTGAGAGACACTTTCTCAGAAACAAGCAAAGGTGGAGGGGTGGAGAGTTGGCTCAGTGGTTAGGAGCACTTGTTCTTGCAGATGACCCAGGTTGATTCCTAGAACATACATGGCAGGTCACAACCATCCATAACTCTGCTTCTGGGGATCCAATGCTCTCTTCTTACCTCTATGGGCACCAGGCATGCACACAGTACCCAGATATGCATGTAGACAAAATATCTGTATACACAATATAAAGTATATCTAAAAAAATAAAAAACAAATGTAGAAAATGATCAAGGATAGGCACCTGTTGTCAACATTGGGCCTCGACTTTCATACACCCACCCACAGGTGAACATTCAGTCACACTCACACAACACACCTACCACACATACACAATCCTCCACAATACAAAACTGTGATAAAATAGAGAGTTTATCACCTTCACAGTGACAGGTCAACACAGCGATAGTACCTGTTGGGTAAGGTCCTGTATTCGATCCCCAGCTCCCACACAAGAAAAGAACAAAAATTCTGGTCACAGTTAAGCATCTAAAATTCTATTATTGTATTTTTAACTGTCAGATAATAACTGCATGTTCTTAGGAGGTCACAGAATGATTGAATGAGGTTAATTAACCAGGTGAACTTGGGGTTCTGTTGGGGGATGTTTGCCTACACTATCTATTCAGATGCTGATTGCTGTGCCCAGAGACCTGCTTGCAGTCCAGACATTGGCATTGTCATGATATTTGGAGTGTCTCCTGTCTCCACGTTGAGTAAAAATTCTTTTCCATCACCTCTAATTGGCTGATTACCTCTCAAGAGCTGATTCAGCCTATAGCTTTGCAGAAGAGAACAGGGCAGGACTTCCGACCCCAGTCAGGGGTCCCAAGCAAACAGAGGAGAGGGGGTGGAAAGAAGTATTGCTATAGTGCAACCAGGACAGGACCAAGATGGCAGGTAACTCCACGGGGCTGGGAAGCGCAGCAGCACAGCCTGGTCACAACAGAAGAGCCCAGCATGGAGCCTGAAGCTTGCTAATATATTGATTAGATCTCCCTGCCATTTATTAGGGAGCTAAAACGAATGGGCAAGAGCCAGTGTAGAAATGCTGTCATTATTTGGGCATAAAAGGGGTGAAAACACCCCCCCCCCACCCCAGAATTAAACTTACAGTTTTATATATATCAGGTTTCTCTAAGGGAACAGAATTGATAGAATGAATGCGCGTGTAGATACACTATATACAGAAGATATATATTCACACATATATGATTTATTAGGCTGGCTTTCTGTGGTCAGGGTCATCCAATGATGGTTGCCTCCTGATGGAAAGGCTAGGAATCTGATAGCTCAGTTCATGAGTCTGGATGTCTCAGCAGCCCCAGTCTGGTGCTGGAGTCCCAGAGGATTCCTAGAGAGCTGCTGGTCTTCAGTCTACACTGGAATCCTGAAGAAGTAGGTTCCAATCCCCTAAGGAATGCCTGAGCGACAGGATAGAAGAACTCCTCGCCAGTGAGAGTGAGGGCAAGCAAGCAAACATCAGACACTGTGTTAGTTGATTCCAGATGTAGTTAATATCCAAGGTTAGCCATCACGTCTAGCTTTCCTCTCTCAGGAACGTTCCCTGTAGATCTTTTAGTAGATATGGTCTCCCTTGCTTGGACAGCCACCTGGGAGAGGGGTTGGGGTGTGTGAGGAGTGCCTGTTAGCCATTAGGCTTTCAAGTTGTTTGAGATCTGAATCTTCCCCAGGTGGGTGTGACTGGGTCGCCTCCTCCTTTGGGAGGTGGGTGGGGTCCTCTGATGTCGGCCCTGGTTGGTGTGTGGTGCTGTTGCACTGTGGTTTTATAATTTGGTTTCCTTGCAGACCAGAGGTGTGCAGTATCTTTTCATGTGCTTGATTCATCTTTTGTGAAGTAATGGTTTCAATTTTTGGCCACTTTTTTTTTTTTTTTTTAAAATGTGCTTGTTGGATTTAGCAAGAGTTTTTCAAATGTACTATAAGCCAAGTCCTTTGGCAGGTAGAATGGTTTTAGCAATACTTCCTCTTAGCCTGTATTTCCTCTGTACTGATTTCCCATATGCCTCAGAGTATACGACTCTGTCCAGTTTACTGATTTCCTTCCAAGTTGGTTATGTCCTGTCAGTGTGTGCCTAATTCAAAGCACAGGATTTTCGTTCAGAATGTTTATGCTTGTGCTTTTCTGGGATCTGGTTTGAAAGAGTTTTGTTAGAACTGTAAGGTAGGGTGGGTTGCAGTTTCTCCTTATAGTATGTCCAGTCTAGCCCTGTCTGTTGAGAACCGTTTCCTCCCATTGGTGGGCCACTGGCCACAGAGGGGAACCCTTCTTTCCAGGGTCCTGAGTCCTTACTCCTCTGCCTTTTCAAGACTGTGTGGGGCTATTCTGGTTCTTTGTTCTCATGTAAGCTCTGGAATTAATGAGTTTTTGATACTCAGTGCTGAGACCACAGGGACAGACCACCATGCCTGGCCTGTGGTTTTCTCATCACTGTGGTCACCATCCTGGGCAGCAGGTCCCCAGGACTCACACCTCCTGCCTAGGTGGACTCTGCTCTGGCTGACTGTTCTGCTCTCGGTCCCTTCTCACTCTGGAAGGTGCTGGAAATTCCTCCACAGTCCACATCCACCATTTTGATTGGCTTTATATTACACATCTGAGACCATGTGGCTTTATCCTTCTGTGCTTGGTGTGTTGTCAGCTAGCATGATGTACTTCAGGCTCACCCTTGTTGCTACTCTGACAGAATTTCCTTCCTTCATAATGCTGAATAGCATTCTGTTGTGTGTACACTATATTTTAAAGATTTTTTTATGTTTAATTATGTATGTGTGTCTCTCTGTATATGCATGTGTGTACAGATGCCTAAAAAGGCCAGAAGAAAGTGTCAGACCCTCTGGAGATGGAGTTACAGGTGGCTGTGAGTCATCTGACATGGGTGCTGTAACTGAACTTGGGTCATCTGCCAGAGAAGCAAGTGCTCTGAACCACTGAAGCATCTCTCCAGCCTTCTGCCTTACTTTTGAGATAGTGTTTCTCACTGAGTCCGGCTTGCAGTGAACTCCTGGTATCTGCCTGACTCTACCTTCTATCCAGCAGTGGCTTTTACATGGATGCTAAGGATTCCAGACCAGGATCTTGTACTTCTGTAGTAGGCACTTTGCCCACTGACACATGTGTGCCTCTGAGGAGAGCAGCTTGTTGGCCATGAATCTTTGGTTTGGGTCACAGTCTTCCGTTTTCTGGAGGCCAAAGGCCAGTTTCATCTCTGGGCTCAGGTTTCTGCTTCCTACAAAATGAATTTATTCTTGACTTTCTAGCTCAGAGAGTCAGTTTGCACAGAAGAGTTGCAGCCTACACTGACTTTTGTCCAACAGAACACACTCAAAAACTGCATTCACAAACACAGTCAAAACTGCACAAACACAGTCAAAACTGTACACACAAATGATCTTTATGAGAAGGAATCACTCACCACAGGCGGAGCAGATAGTTTCTCCCCACTGGCTTTACTGCTGGCAGAGACCTGGGCTGTTCCCAGTGTGTGGCTATCAGGAACAGCAGTGTGAGTCTAGGGTGTGAAAAATGCATGTTTGTTGGGGATATATTCAATTGCTGAACTAGATATGGGTTTATTGGAGTCTGACAGGCATAAAAGGGTCTGCAAGATGGTTAAGTAGATAAAACATGTAGGCATGAGGACCTGAGTTTGGAACTCCAGAACCCACTGAAGTCAGATCTGGTAATGTGTGTATCTGCAATCCCCGTGCTCCCATGCTGATAATGTGTGCAATCCCCGTGCTCCCATGCTGATAATGTGTGCAATCCCAGTGCTCCCATGCTGAGATGGAGACAGGAGAATCCATGGAACCTCACACAGAGCAGCAAACAACAAAAAAGCTGAACGGAAAACAGACCCCTGAGATTGTTCTGACCTCACACAGATGCCACAGAACAAGAGCCCCTCCCCAACCTATGCACATGCACACACTCGAGCACAAAGACACAGACACACACACAGAGACACACAGAGAGAGAGAGAGAGAGAGAGAGAGATGATTGATTTTGAAAGTGGGTGTGAGGCAGCATAGAAAGATCAAAATATAAAGGCAACAGAAAGAGCCCACCTGGAACCCAGTTCACATTTCCTGCTGCCTGGGAGAGTGGCAGCTGGTAAACTTAAAACTGCAGACATAGTGCCTGTCCTAGAGACATCTTAAACATGACAAAAATAGCTAACTGTGTTTCCACTGGGTGAGAATGTGTGTGACCTGCAGCTTAATGGCTAATGCTTCCCTAGCCCCAAGTCTAAGCAGCAAGCCTCATAAAGTCACCTTACAAGAAATATCTTAAAAATTCCATTTTACTTCAGTTTGCATATGTAGATGTGTGCAGATACCCAGGGAGGCTAGAAGAGGGATCAAGGCCCCTGGAGCTGAAGTTGTAGGAGGCTGTGACCCACCCACCCACCCACCTCAGGTGCTGGGAGCTGAACTCTAGCCCTCTGCAAGCCCAGTATGTGCTCTTTACTGCTGAGTTCTCTCTCCAGCTCCGAAAACAAATCTTAAAACATTTTTATTACATTTTGCTCTCTCTGAATGTGTTCCATCCTGGGAACCCACTAGGTGGAAAGGATTAGCACAAGATGTCCTCTGACCTTCACATGTGCACTGTGGCATGTGTATAACACACACACACACACACACACACACACTCAACTGCAGAAGCCTGCAGCCATGTCTTTGGTGTGTACAGTACTTTTCCCTACATGTCTCTGGGTCTAAATACTTAACGAAACCTACACCCGATAACTTTGCTTCAGGAGAAGTTATCTGGTCCTGACATTCTTTTCTGCACTGGCAGCCAAGGATCTAGCTTTACTCAAAGGGAAGTTTCCTAAGGGGGTGGGATTCTTCAGGCTGCTGACAGCGGTGCTGAGCTGTCTCCCTGGAATGCATCTGACTGTGAACTGATGCCCACTGCCATCCATGGCTGCTTGTCACAGGCATGAGCACTTGAGTACTGTAGGATCACTTTTTATTATAGGCATGGTGTATCATTAGTGTAAAATTGCTACAATTCGCTGCTGCTAATTTTGCTTTTAAAAAGGCATGTGCATTTCAAAGAAATGGGGGAGAAAAAGCATTGATTTTGCTTATTCTACTATTCAGCATTTCTGAGACTTCTTTTTTTCTGGTCACTGCATGTGTGTCTGGTACCTCTTCAGTCTGAACAGTTTCCTGTAGTGTTTGGGGTCTGTGGGTGGTGAGTTCTCTTAATTTTACATGAGGATGTCTTGACTTAGCCTCATTCTCCACTATTGGGGCGGGAACACATGGGGTGAGTGCTTTACTTCTAAGGTGTATCCCAGCCCCATCCTTGCCTTTTATTATGATAGAGTCTTACTAAGTTGCTCAGGCTTGAACTTATGGCCTCCCTCTTGCCCAAACCTGGGATTCCAGGTCAGTGCCACCATGGCCAACTTTACTGTCACTCTTAAACGGTCTAATATATCTAAATTGGTCGACAGGCATCTTTCCAACACTTTATTTTTGTCCTTTTGAGATAGGTCTCATTGTGCAGACCTCAGTGGCCTGGCACTTGGTGTGTAGATCAGGGTATATATTTGACCACATTGCACCCACCTCTAGTTTCCTGTGAGCTTATTCTTGTGGGAGTTCAGAGAACATCATAAAAATGTAAGTGTATATCTCTCACTAGACAGAATTCCAGCCACGATTCCCTCCAGGGCTTTCTCCCTCTCCTGCTTCCTCTGTAATTCCAGTAACGCACACACAGACACTGTCACACAGTAATGCACACACACTGTCACACAGTAACGCACACACAGACACTGTCACTCAGAAATGCACGCAGACACTGTCACACACAGACACTGTCACACAGTAATGCACATAGACACTGTCACAGTAATGAACATATACACTGTCACACAGCAATGTACACAGACATTGTCACACGCAAACACTGTCACACATCAATGCACACACAGACACTGTCACACATAGACACTGTCACACAGTAATTGCACAGACACTGTCACATGTAAACACTGTCACACAGCAATGCACACACAGATACTGTCACACATAGACACTTTCACACAGTAATTGTACACACAGACACTGTCACACAGAAACACTGTCACACAGTAATGCATACACAGGTACTGTCACACATAGACACTGTCACACGTAAATACTGTCACACAGCAATGCACACACAGATACTGTCACACATAGACACTGTCACACATAGACACTGTCACACAGTAATGCACACACAGACACTGTCACACATAGACACTGTCACACTGCCCCAACTCCTCATCTCTCCTCTTCAGATTAAATGAGTTCTATTAACACATGGCCCAATCATTGAGTTTTAGCTCAGTTCCAGAATATAAACTTAAAACAGCTTCTAGTTATGTTGTGAGAAAAAACTTTCATTGGTTGGAAGCTTATTTTTTTTTAATGACAGATATTACTGGTCTAGCAGTTGTCTTATAATTTAATTTGTGTTCATATTTGTGAAGGGGTGTGACAGACAGAGGACAACTCCAGGGTACTGTCTAGCTTTTAAATAATATTTTAAAAAATGTGTATGTAAGGGAGCATGTTCATATCTCTGTGTATACATATACATATGCATATACATATACACATACATCATATACACATACATCATATACATACACATATATACACATATACATCATATACATCTACACATACACATATACACATATATACACATATACACATATACATATACATCATATACACATCATATACACATCCA
>JADRCH010000172.1:1909596-2011704 GCA_019843965.1 Rhynchomys soricoides
AGGAAGAGGAGGAGGAGGAGGAGGAGGAGGAGGAGGAGGAGGAGGAGAAACATTTGGTAACCAGAACTTAGGCAGTAGTGCACTTAGGAAGACTAGGGGTGTGTCTCCTTCCCTGTCAGATTCGCAGCTCGCCTGTCATTGTCATCTTTGGGCAGCTGGTTTTGGAGATGTTCAGCATTGTGTTTTGGTAGTAGTAGAGGGGCCTGTGAACATTTCAGGATGGTGGTCTCATGCACACTTCATGCTGTGTGTTCAAGCAAAGGCTCTGAGCTTGGGGAGAAGTCATCATGTCAGTTCAACTCTTTGTTTTGGTTTTCATGAGGCAGGGTCTCTCATTAGATTGTCTGGGACTCTCATTCTATAGCCCATGTAAGCCTTGCTTGAGGTCCTTCAGTTCCAGCTTCCTGGGTGCTAGTGTATGCTGTCATACTTGGCTTATTGGTCTCTACGTACATGCACTGCACTTCTGGGCAGAGCCCTGTATACTAGGGCTGCTAGGAAGAGTACCACCGGGCTTGGGTAAGAGTGAATGAAGGAGGGAACACAGGCTGCTGGGAAATTGTTTCACAATTGCCCCAGAGATGCCACTGGATCAGAAGCATGCCTACCTCACTCAGCACCCCCCCTAAATGGAGTGGCTTGGTGGGGTGGTACTTAAGTCAGGGTGTTCCAGGTTGCTTTCAAAGTCTGCCTCTGTGTAAATGTGCACTTTCTTCCACTTACAATATAAATTTGGAAACAGCTTTTATAAATAGCAGGTTATATTCGAGTTGATCAAATCATAATAGCTTTTTTTTTTTATTGGCAAATCTTGGAGCAAAGATGTAAAGTGCTGTAGAAACCGCCTAGGGTCTGAAGCAGTTTGTGAAGTTTGAAGAAGCAACTTTGCTTTTTCTCCGTGAGCCTCTGCTTGCCTGGTCTGGGATGCAGCTGCTGCTCAGGGCTGTTGTTGGCAGTCTTTTAGTCAGGCCTTGGGTAGCAATAAAACTGCTAGATTAAGTTAAGAAGACGGGAGAGGGGGGCTTTTGCGTAGGAAGTCTGGGTGCTTTACAGCTCTGTGCCTGTGCTGGGACCAGGTTACCCGGGTGTTGGTTTGAGTGCAGTTGGGCCAATTCTTTTAGAGCATCTTGCTTGGCAGTGTTGTTCTGCAAGGCAGATCGAGCATTGCAAGGTTATGTCTAAGAATTAGGGGTTTTATATTTTGTGGTATGACTGTGAATTGGTTTTTACATTCTTTTGAATATTTGCACCAAAGACATAAAAGCTTAAAAATCTTTAAGAGCTAAGATTGCCCACAGTTGGGACCCACCTTGTCCCATTCTTTTGTTGCCCTGCCTGCCCAAGCACCTTGTTGTTGGGCCGGTGAGCTGAATGCAGACCTGCAGCTTCATGATCATGCTCTGGTAGGAACGTAGGACGGGAGGGGTTGCTGGAAGCTAGGACCCTTTTGCCACTCAGAGAGTCTGTGAAGTTAGGGAGAATCTTGTCCTTCCTGAAGCTTTAAAATTGTTATTATTGTGTGCACATGGTGTGTGTGGGTGCATGTACTTCAGCACACATGTGAAGAGCAGACCATAGTGGGTAGAGTCATATTTGTCCTGCCACCTTTCTGTGGGTTTTGGGGATCAAACTCAGGATGCCCAAGTGCCTTTACTTACTGAACCATCTCTGTGTCTTCTTCCCGAGGTTTTGAGAAACCATTTTTTAAAGGTCCTATCCTGGGATGGTAGAGTGGCTCTGAGGAAGGCACTTTCTGGTTTCTGTGGCACCCAAACTTGCAGGGAATGCTCCCACAGCATCCAGGTGGGTGGTGCTGATGACCTTGGGTCTTGGAGTAATTGCTCTGAGGGACTTCTGGTTCTTGTGACAAACTGAATCTCTGGCTTTAGAATGAGACTTTCATAGTGAGTCTGCTCCGTGGATCTCAAGGCGTTTAATTTGAAGGTCTGAGGTATTAGTTGATGCTGAGCAGCAACCCATCCAGGGCTACTGCCCAGAGCATCCTGCAGAGAAAAACCTGGGGTAGGTGACATGCCCAGAGCAGCCACAAGGCAGGGGTTGAGTGTCTCTTGATCTGATAGCACTTTTGAGAAGGTGCTGGCAGGGGTGAAGGGTCTCTGACTGGTGACCATTCACAGAGTGGCAAAGAAGGGAGGGAAAGTGCCTGCTTTTTTACTTCCTGTCTTAAAATACATGGGGGTAGGGGCTCAAGATTCTTTTTTCCCCTGTCTGTATGTTTGTGTTTTAATGTGTGTGTATATGGTGTCTTCCCACCCCCTAAAAAAGACGAGGTTGCTCTCGGAACCTAGAGTTTGATAAAGCTCTAGACTGGCTGGCCAGCAAAGCTCAGGGGTCCTCCTTTCTCTGCCTCACCAGCTCTGAGACTGTAGTGGAGCTGCCATGCCTGACTTGTCCTAGAGTGTGCTTTGGATTAAAAACTCAGGTCTTCCTGTGTGCACAGCCAGTATTTTCCTGCCTGAACTGTTTCCCAGCCCCTTGCTTTTAAATTAACTTATCCCCCACTGTGGGGTGTGTGTGTGTGTGTGTATGTTTTACATCTTGGTAGAGAGGGCAGAGGTTATTCTTGGGAGGTGTTTCTCATATACCAACAACCTGTTTGTTGAAAAGGGTCTCCCTGGCTGGAATTCAGCAAGTAGGATGGACTGGTTGGTCAACAGACCCTTGGGATCCACTGGCCAGTGCTTTTCTAGTGCTGGGATCACAAGTGCACGCACTGGCTGTTAATGTGGGTACTGAGTTCTCCCCCAGCCCTCAGAATTGGTTTGTGAGAGACTTTGGGTCTTTCACAGAGGATCCCTGACTTGATGGCTGCTCCTATAACCCACTTGTAAGCCTTGTGGAGAAGCTCCCAGTCAGAGGATGAGGCCGCTTGGTGCTCAGCTGAACCTTGTGAAATGATTCAGAACTACTGCCTCTCGAGCAGTGGTTGTTTGAAGGTGTTTGAAGGAAAGTCTTTCTGGCTGACTTGTTTGGACAGGGTCTCCATGTGTAGCCCAGGATGTCTTGGAGCTTGCAGTTCCCTTGCCTCTGCCTCCAGAGTTCTGTGTTTACAGGTATGTATCTCTACACCTGGCTGTTTCCCCCTCCCCCAGTGTCGAAGGGGCATTAGTATTTTTCAGCCTGCTTTTTCTGATTGTAAGTTTGTATTTACTATAGGAAGTTGCAAAATTAGTGGGAAGAAAATAAGTCTTTTGTCTTGCTCCTTGCCCAGACTTTCCTGTCAGGGCTGACCATTTCTGCCTCTTTATGATATATTTGATTTCATAAAGTTAGAACCTTCCTCTGCCCTGCTGAGTGCGGCTAGCCTTGCCCTGCTGAGTGCGGCTAGCCTTGCCCTGCCGAGGAGCGTGACTAGCCTTACCTTGCCCTGCCCTAGGTTTTCTGTGCTCTCCCAGCCCTCGTTGGCTTTTGAGGCTTTGTTGCACTGCCTGCACCTCAGCCTGTGCAGACTCCCAGCTGAGGTGTCCTAGCTTGCTGTAATGGCCCACCCTTACTTGCACATCTCCACATACACCTGCACATCTGATGGTTGAACATTTTCTAGGCCTTGATAGAAATTGCTTTGTGGGGCTAGGCCAGTATATACTTCTATAAGTATTGCCGAAATATGGCTTTTTTGGGGAATCAGTAATACCCCATAGGGCCTATGGAGTTGTGCTTTAAGGGTGTCTGTGACTCAGCTGGGTGTGGGTCTTGTTAGTGTGGATGGTGTTGGGCACTCTGTCTCACTTACTATGGCTTACTTGCAGAACTGCACCTAAAAATACATGCTGACCCGTGAGCATGCTGAGCGGGGTGCTGAGGGGCCTTCCTCAGGGTCTCACAGCTACAGATCCCTGCTCTTCTGGCATGGCCTTTGTGTGGGGCCAGGTACTTGACAGAGGAATTCCAAAATATATTTCTGGCTGTGATGGGTGCCTATGGCTGAGAGGCAATACTAGGCAGGGAGGACTTTCCTGGGAGTGAAGAGAAGGGCCAGCCATGAACTTTGTCCCGAGAATGACTGGGGAAGGTCACTGTGTGGGAAGAAGGGTGGTCGGAGGTGAGGCCGTGTTGGTTCAGCCTAGGATTGAGATTTTTCTCACCTGGGGACCAGCTGTTGAAGGTTTAGTCAGGGCAGTGACAAAATCAAGCTTTGTTTTGTGGTCCCTTTTGGGTCTGTGAGCTGTGGGATACAAAGTTTGTTGTGGGGGCTGGACAGAGGCAGGACATGGGATTGGCAGGATCCTAGTGGTGGTGGAGGTGAGCGTTAGTGGGGCTTGCTCATGGCCTCAGTTCCGGGGACTGGTTAGGTGGTCTTGTCAGTGAGTCTGATGCATGGGCTGTACTGATGGATACCCTCTGGGTGGAATGTGCAGGGCTTGATGTGTTATGTCTGAGTGGGAACATTGAGTAGTCAATATAATCTGGAGCCCAGGTGGAGGTAGGAATTTGAGAGTCAAGAGTATTTGGTGGCCCTTATGATGATGGTGGGAAGAGCATGAGCTCCTCCTTCCAGGCATGCCCTGCCCCTGGAAGCACTGGCCTGCTCCTAGAATGGGCTGTGGAGTCCCTCAAGCCTGGGGGTGGCTTGGGAGGAAGGCCTCCCAAGCAGGCAGGGGTGAAGAACCAACTCTGGGGGGTGGGAGATGGAGACATTGTGTAGACACTGTGCTGGGGCCTTTTTTGATATGGGGACCAGTGCTTTCTGTTTGTCCCTGTGACTGGGCTCTTTGATATTGTGTAGGTGGGCTCAGGCCCAGGCCAACTGCCAGGTGTGTCTGTTGCCTTAGGCCCCATACTGGGTGCTGATGTTCAAACTTTTAGTCTGTGGCCTGTCTCTGGGCCTTGAAGGTCTCATAGTAGGGATATTTCCTGTGTGAAGGTGCTGAATAAGCAGGAAAATGCCCTGCTAGGGACCCAAAGGCCCTTGTGAGGAGACTTGGCAGCTCTTGGGGACCTGCTTGTGGTTCACTTTGAAGTCCGTTTTTGTGCTTTACATATCTGTGTGCAGGGAGTGGGCTTCTATGGGGAACACATGGGGGGAGTGCCTGCATCTGCTTAGGGGAAGTGCTCATGTGCTTAAGGAGTCAGGGAGCCTGTCTGATGCAGTGACTCAGTGTCTGTCATTCTGTGAGGGTGCTGGTGGGCTCTGTTTCACAAGGCTCCTTTGATTTGAGTCTTAGAGTTCTGTTCCACCTTGCAGTTCCTCCCTGGCTAATAATGCCTGTGAGGTAAGTTGTTGTAGTCATGCCGGCTGCAAGAGCGGCAGTGGGCAGGGGCTCTCCTGTTCTTAGGTCTTGTCCCAGAAGCATCATAACTCTTTCTCTAATTCCAGCTGGGAAAATTCGACAATTGACTGTTTCTAAGTGCAAAGGATATTGGGGGATTGGACCTGAACAGTGGGGAAGGAAGGGGAGGTTTGAGGGACAGGGAGCAGGCCTTCGGATATGGCTAAGTAGGCAAGAGGGAGGGATGGGCTAGGGAGGTTCAGCTTCAATTTCAGATCCCTTGTGCTAGAGGTGGAGGGAGTAAGAGACTGATGCTGGTTGTGTTTGGGGAGCAGAGCTCTGTAAGTCTGGGGTGCAGTTTACTAATGGACTATCCTCTCCATCCGAGAGACACTTGGTCAGCTGCATTCCATACAGGACACTGCAAAGTTTTCCCTGACACTTCCTGGCAAGAGGGTGGAGCCACTCTGGTGCCACTTAGGGAAGAGTTTAGTTTAGCAGTGAGGGAACGTGGATCATAGAATGTGTGTGAAACTTTAGGGTGACTCAGTGAAGTTCTGGTCCTGTGAGGAGCTGTAGGGGATTTCTTACCAGGCTCATTACACTGTCTGGTTCCAGGTGTCTCTTGACTATGCTGTGTCCTCTGACCTCTGTCTCTTGGTTTGGAGGCTTTGCCAGGCTTTAATTGGTTCTAGTTTCACCCCTTGGGTCCTGTGACGTGGTTCTGTTGCCACAGCGTTTGTGACCGATCGAAGGTCTGCTTTAGTGTTGGAGAGATGACCTCTTTCATCCTTGGGATGCTTTGTAGGCCAGACTCAGCTCTGGGGGATCTCTTGAGTTACTGCTGTCTTAGCATCATGGCCCTGAAAACCCCATTGTCCAGCCCAGCTTTCCTAGAATCCTGGCATCATTGTCCTGTGCATTTCTCATCCCAGACCTGGCTCCAGAGGGTTACACCTCATGACTACACGTGACTATGACCATGTGGACAGCTGAAGTGCTTGAGCGCAGGTGATGTGTGCATCTGTTGTACATGACACACATGTACTGGGAGATGTATGAACACCATTTTTAGATGACAGAAGTGCACTAGGACCAGACCTAGTGACACGGTCTGTAATCTCAGCTACTTACTTAAAGGCTGGTATGGAAGGATCCCGAGTCCAAGAGCAGTCTGACTGCAGCATGAGCCCCTGACTGTAACGTGAGCAGAGGGCTTAGGCACAGCTTTTGATTCTCTGCCTAGCTTGTGCAAGGCTCTGTCCTCCTTGCCTGGCAGTGAAAGGGCAAAAACAGTGTCCTGGTGTTGGTGTGGACAGGGTGGTCTCACTACTCACAGCGGCTTCTGTGAACAGTACTGTGCCTGCTGAGCACAGCACACAGGCGGCACTTCCTGGGAGACAAGGAACCGCTCCGTCATGTTACTGTGGATCTCTTGAGGAGACCTGGAGCTGCTGTTGCTGCAGTTTTAACAGCTTTCTGCTCTGGGTGGCCAGCTTTGTTACATGTGTCTACAGTGGCCTCAACACTGGGAGGGGATTGTGCAGCACCTGTGGCAAGTGTACTTCCAGCCATGTGACACTGTGTGGTTACAGGTGTCTCTCTTTCCACTGTTGGGACAACACTTAGATGCTCTTTGAGCACAAGATATCCTTCCTTTGCCAGGTATCTGCTCTGCTGAAGAAGCTCTGTGAGTTCTCTGCTGCCTGTGGAATGAAATTTAGACTCTCAGAGCAGCCTGACCCCCCCAAAATCAGTCTGGCCTTCCTGTCAGCTTTGTGCTTGACAGTTGGGACATTTTCCCTTGGCAGAGCTTGGTGCTTCCTTCACTGTCACTGGGTCGCTCGGTTTGTGAGCAGCGTCCCTGTGAGGTAAGGTCCCAGGTGATTGCATTATTCAAGCAAGTCCATACCTCTGGAGCTTCCGGTTGCTTCAGTGCTGCTCTTGCTGTGGTCTTGTCCGCTGAGCGGGAGCACCCACACACTCTTACACTGTGGAGGTTTGAATAATGCTTGGCTCAGGGAATGGCACTGTTAGGAGCTGTGGCCTTGTTAGAGTAGGTGTGGCTTTGTTGGAGGAAGTGTGTCACTGTGGGGCTGGGCTTTGAGACCCTCCTCTTAGTTGCCCGGGAGATAGTCTTCTGCTCACCTTTGGAACAAGATATAGAACACTCAGCTTCTTCTCTAGCACCACGCCTACCTGCATGCTGCCATGTTCCTGCCATGAGGATAATGGACTAAACCTCTGAACCTGTAAGCCAGCCCCAATTAAATGTTGTCCTTTATAAGAGTCGCTTTGGTCATGGTGTCTCATCATGGCAATAGAAACCTTAACTGAGACACACACCCTCAGCATCTGGCATAGCACCCATGTGGCTGAGATGTCCCAGGTGTGATTCAAGGAGTCTGTAGGATGCCATGTGGCTTGGCTAAGAGTTGATGGCTGGTGTTTAGGAGACTGTTAATTAGCATGGGACGCCAAACAGGGGACAGGGTGTGTGCTCTGGGAGCTCACATATGTAGATCTGGGTTGCTTACAGTCTCTGTACCCTGCCTGGCCTGCTTTCTTTTGTGTCATTTCTCATAGAGTCTGCAGGAGAGCTCAGATTGAGCCAGCATCCCAGGTGACCATGCCTTGCACTGCTGTCCTGGCCTGTGGAGCGGCTTCTCTGCCTTCCCTTCCCTTGTGTGCATGGGAACTGCCTCTTCAGTGTATTCCTAGGCATAGACACTCATCCTATCTTGGTATTGTAGAGCTGTCTGTGGCCAGTGCCCTTTGAGGGTTGTCCTCTGGCCACTCTGCTTGTTTGCAAAAGTCTCCATGGCTTGTGGTGTCTCCTTTGTGTGGGCTTTGCAGGGTTTTCTGTCATCCATCTCCCAGGGCTTTGCTGTATGATGGGTAAGTATGACCTACGGATGGATGGACGGCAGCTGTGTAGCCTTGGGCATTGTCACATTGTCTTTGATGTGTCCAGTTGTTGCTGTCCAGCAGTGAAGGTGGCCTTCGGAGAACAGACTGTTTACTTACTGCCTGTGAATCTGGGAGTGCAGATTTTGAGTATCCAACAGATGTAAGGTGAATCATTTCAGGGTAGGGACTTCCAGAAGATGGGTGACTTTAAACCACGGGGGTGTCCCTTCATTTGGTGTTGGGGAGAGGACAAGCAAATCAGCCTGGAGTCTAGCTCTGGTCTGGTGGCGGAGGAAGGGTAGGTGTACAGGAGAGCCCCCGGGGGACACACACGGTAGCCTGGTGCAGGGGTGTGGTAGAAGGTGTTTGCCTTCCCTAAATCTTCTCAGAAGGAATGGGAGAGCATGTCACTGTAGGAGTGGGGTCAGTTAGTGTTTTGTTTTGTTTGAGACAGGATCTCATTATGTAGTCCTGGCTACCCAAGACTCTCTGTGTAGACTGGGGTGGCCATGAGCACCAGTGGTGTCTGCCTCTGCCTTTGAGTGCTTGAGTTAAAGATGTGCACTACCACACCTGGCTAAGGAGCACTTTGTGGGGGGAATATTCCCTAGTAGAGACAGAGAATGGGTCACATGGGTGAATTACCGTTCCTAATAGCATGTGAAAACATCTAAGAGACACTGGTGGTGCATGCCTTCAAGCCCAGCACATCTGAGGCAGAGGCAGATAGAAGGTACTCTGAGTTCTAGGCCAGTCAGAACTACATAGTGAGATTCTGTCTCAACAAATAAAACCAAATCACCAAACCAAACAAACGATGAAGCCAACTTGATCAGTCCATCCGATGTGAATGCCCTGTCTGTTGTTACGTAGTGTGAGCAGCGTCTGCCTCTGTCTTCTCTGGTGAGCCTGTGCTACCACTTGTTGCTTAGACTTTGTGATGCTGTAGCAAATGGCTCTGGAATGTGGGGGGAGGGCATAGGGAAGGGGTGTATGGCTAACGTGGGAAGAGTAGGGCGGCAGGCAGGGCCTTGTTTCCCTGGCCATGTTGGCCACGTGGAAACAAGGGTGCTGGTGGATGGCCACCGAGGCCACTGATGAAAGATTATCCAGGAGAGAAGTGGCGGGGGTAGGGTAGAAGTTGTCCCAGGAGTACAGACTTCCTGTAGTTGGGATTCCTGGGTGTCCCTGGTCTCCTCTGCCCAGAACTCTGCTAAATCAGCAGTGGCCACAGGCCTGGGAAGACAGGACAGAGAAGGACTAGGGACTAGCTCCAGGAGAGCAGAGCTGGCACACACTGTTGGTCCCACCTTTCTGATATGTGATTTCGGAGGCAATCAGGTATGAGGGCATGGAGTGGGGAGACAACCAGTCTCCTCACGAGGGTACTGAGGACTGAAGAACCGTCCCAGTAGCTGTGATGATCACTAAGTGTGCGTGTAGGGAGACTGAACCAGACAGTGAAGAGGGCTATGCCAAGTATTTGGCATAGCCACTGGCACAGGTAGCAGAGGTTGGCTGGTGGACCTCTGGCTACCAAGAGCTGGGCCTCCATCCTGTGCTTTGCAGGACCAGTGTCTGTTCTGGTTTCAGGTCAATAGGTGGAAGAGATCTTAGCAAGAGTATTCTTGTGAAAGGGTGGGCTGACAGGCACCTACAGAGGGACCCTGTAGCATCAGGGTTAGGCTGGGGTGTGAACAGTTTCTTACTCCCCAGGAGCTTCTGTGAGTGTGAAAGGGGCTACAGATCAGCTGAGCTGGACATATGCCAGTTGGGATGCCGTGCTCAGGGTCAAGCCCTGCCTCGTCTTGTCATGGACACAGTGCATGGGCCCTTCAAGGGCTCAGGAAGGACCTCTTATAGGCCTGACTCCTGTAGGCCTGCCTCCTATAGGCCTGCCTCTTATAGGCCTGCCTCTTATAGGCCTGCCTCTTATAGGCCTGCCTCCTATAGGCCTGCCTCTTATAGGCCTGCCTCTTATAGGCCTGCCTCCTATAGGCCTGCCTCCTATAGGCCTGCCTCTTATAGGCCTGCCTCCTATAGGCCTGCCTCCTATAGGCCTGCCTCCTTCCTTCCTCCCACTGCTAGTCCGGGTGGCCCTGTGGAGGCTGAGGCTGTGCGGAGAGAGCACCTGTGCTTCTGGCTGGCTGTGTTGAAGAGCTGTGGTCATGTCTGGCATTGTTTCTATGGCAGTCCTTCTTTATGAAGCTCTTCCCAGTCTCCAGGGAAGTCTCTTGTTTTTGGATGCCCATGACTCCCTTTTTTTGGTGCTTTCTCCCCTCCCCCAACCTGAATATTTCCAGTGAGGCCTCCCCACCTCTGTTCTCCATCTGGATCCTTTCTGCTTGGGTCCTCTTCACCTCGGACCCCCTCCTCTCCGTGGTCCTTCCTTCAGGTTCTCCCTTCTTTACTAGCAGGTCTCATGGTACTTTTGGCAAAAATTTCAGAATTGAAGTAGAGAGCAGGCAGGACCAAAACAGGGGTCACTGAGAAGCTCAGGTTAGTGGTAAGAGGGCTCTGTGGGACCTGTGAGGTCTAGGTCACCGTGAGCATGTGGCTGAAAGGCAGGGCCACAGACAGACAAGCTTATGGACAGCTCTGATGGGCGCTGTGCCCTGCTCCCAACTGAGCAAGTATGTAGTTTTCTTTTGAAGTTACTTTGTGTTTATGACCACACTCAGCATGCAAACCTGTCTTTATGTGACACAAGGGCTCAGTTGTATCTTCTCAGTACGTTGTACTCAAGTGACTGGACAGAGCATGGGTAGTGGCTCTGGGTAGATGGGCAAGTGTCTGACTAAGCAAGATGGTATCCACTTTGGTGATGTGGAGGTTGATGGCTGTAGCCATCACTCAGATGGAGCCACATGGGTTCATGGGAAAGTTGTGCCGTTGGGCTACAGGTAAAAATCAGGCGGCACAGTGAAAGACAGCGGCGGGCACATGTCGGCTTGTGTCAGAGCCTTGTATGAGTTGGGGGGGGGCAGAGTAGAACAGTGTTCAGGTGTCATGGTTTAGACCTGAAAGCATGCAGGGAACCCCGGAAAGTTGTAGAGCCTGGCCAGGATTTTATGGCTCAGTTCCGCTGTTACACAGGGGAGAAGAGCCAGTGACATTGCTGTAGGAGCAGGGAAGGCCTGGGGGGGGCAGTCACTGCCCACAAGGCAGGCACTCAGATTCATTTCTCAGGTTGCTGGCAGTCATAGTTGTAGACTGAGCTTAGCAACTGTGGATAGTGGACATGGAAGATGGGCACATGGCACAGTGTGATGGAGATGCCACAGTAGGACAGGCGTCCTTGGACAGTGGTGGCTGGCTGGCGGGAGAGGTTGTGAAGCCCAGAGTGGCACTGCAGGAAGTCCAAGAGCTATGTGCAAATAAAGGCCCTGGAAGATGACATACTAGTGAGGGCATGAGAGTGAGTGAGCCTCAGTTCTCAGGAGAAGCAGGGCCCGGTTGGGGGAGTGGCACTGATTTCCAGATAGCATGGGGAGGCCAGGTTCAGGGTGGTGCTGGGGGGCTGTTGGTGGCACCTCAATGGGTTTGTCTTACAGGGCTCCAAAGGGTTCACTTTGGCAGGCATGGTCCTGTCCAAACTCTCCTTGCCATAGAAGAATGGTTTCTAGGGCATTGACACTAGGGTACTTGTGGCACTCCAGCGCTGCATAAGCCCAGGGGGTTTAAAGCAGTTTTTGTGCCACATTACAACCCTTCCGTTGGTGCTAAGCAGGTGCTGATCTGCTCCAGGGAAGGGACTATACAGAGGGAGCTGCCTCAGCTCTGTACCCCTTGGGATCTCCAGGTTATTCTGGCCATTGATTGCTAGCAGACATGGTTGCAGTTGGAAGGAACCCTCTCAAGTTGCAGCTCTTGCTGTGGGGACAGACACTTTGTGTGTCAGGATGGGGACAGTGAACCTGGGAGGAAGAGGGGCCTGGGGCAGCCCTTGATGAGTGGCTCCCTTGGAACAGGATCACCATGAGCCCCCCTCTGTCTGTCTGTCCTCAGAGGAATTACAGGTGCTTATAAAATTGGTTGCTGGCTTCTGTACTGTGCCATTTTTGGTGTAACTGAAATTTGACACTGCACATGTGGAAACCAGGATGACCTTTATCATGGCAGAGCTTGATTGTTCCCAAGTGGACTAAAGGACCTTTGGTTTGTGGCAGGAGCTCCAAGTTGGCAGAGAAAGGAGGGGCTGCCTGCCACAGTGCCTTAAGCAGGTGTCCTTTCTGCCAGAGCCAACCCTGTTGTGTGGTACACTTAGAGTGTGATCTTCCACTTGGAGTGGAGGAGGGAATACAGTGAGCCTTCCCCCCAGGGCCAGCTGGCTTCTTCCTTCCTAGTGCCTTAGAGGTAGACCTTGGTGACATTCCCAGAGGGAGAGGTCTCTGGAAAGCTGCAGTGCAAGGGGCCATGGCCTCGGGTGAGTGAAGACTTCAGGAAGACGTGTGATCTGCTCCTGTGTCTTCTGACTGGGCTGAGGAAAGGCCTCAGGGCATGGTAGCATTAGAAGTAGAGGGATCAGTAACCTTGACTTCAAAATGAGAAGAAAGTGAGTTTTAGCAAGGTGAGTGCAGGTCAAAGCACTTTACAAAGGGCTCCTATAGTTTATTGGGATGATGACAAGCAGCTCTTACACAAAAGAAGGCTGCCGGTGCTTGAAGAGACATTTTCACCATCTCATCTAAGTGCCACAGTGAAAGAGACTGTCCTCGTGGAGTGAGGATCCCAGGCCCACCCCAGATCCTTCAGGGGCCTGTGGGGAGAGTAAAGGTGAGAATTGAGAACTCACTCACCAGCCCATTACCTCACTCCTTGCCACTCCTGTGGGAATGAGTGGTCTAAAAATACTGGGCAAGATAAAGCAGGTGTTGCATTACATAGTTCTGTCTGTATGGGATTCTAGAAAAAGGTGCCATAGCTCAGTGGTAGCTGCTTGCTTAGCATGTGCTAGCTCTGGGTTCAATTCTTAACATCGTCCCCCTGTCCCTCAAGCAACACAAAACCTAAAGTGAACTGTAGTGGAAGTGCTTTTTTTAGAGCAGAGAGATTGCATTGTGGCCCTGGGGTCGCTTGTAGTGTTCAGGAACATTCTCATCCCAACGGTGTTGGTCTCATTGCTGCACATGTTGTCCTAGACCATCAGACTGTGTCCTTAAGATGGTGAGTTGTATCTTTGTGAGCTATATTTCAGTAAAGTTGCAGGAAAGTTCATGCTATCCTGTCTTCTCCTTGGTGCTATGAATTATTACAGGGTCAGGAAAGGTGTTTGCAGCTGGAACCATGTTTGGGTTCAAAAATTAATAATAATAATAATAATAATAATAATAATAATAATAATAATAATAATTATATCTCAGCACCCTGCTGCCTCTGAAAAGCAGGCAGCAGAAATCAGAAGACAGGTGCAGCAGGGCCAAGCTTGGGCTACCTGCTTAGGGCTCAGTTAAAGCGGCTTTGAGGCTGATGCTAGCTTCTTTGAACAAGGATGGTGTTGGGTGTTTTCTTGAAGAGTTGAAGGAATCTATCGTGTGGAGAAGAGTTGCTCACGTGGAGTAGCAGGCTTCCTTCCTTCCTGGATTCTGTCCATCTTTGTTCCATCTGAGCAGAGGATTTGTGTTTCATACCCCAGGTTTGGTTCTCTTCTGGGCTCTCTGATTCCAGTGTGACTGTTAATGTGATTTCTATATTGTTCACACTTTCATGCAATGATTGTGTGTGTATGTGTGTGCGCATGCACGTGCGTGAATATGCACATGCACATGCACATGTTTGTGTGCTCTGCAGAGGAGTGTCTAGGAGCCTGTAGCACTTAGGTGTACTAGTGCTGGGGCAGGGCATACAGTTCAACATGCCTATTTAGGATTGGTTTTTTTTGTTTGTTTGTTTTTTAAAGATTTATTTATTTTATATATATGAGTACACCATCAATGTCTTCAGACACCCCAGAAGAGGGCATCGGGTCCCATTACAGATGGTTGTGAGCCACCATGTGGTTGCTGGGAATTGAACTTAGGACCTCTGGAAGAGCAGTCAGTGCTCTTAATCACTGAGCCATCTCTCCAGCTCCCTATTTAGGTTTTTGACATGGCAGCCTCTGCCACAGGTCCTTTTGAATTGTTCCCATCTTCTACACAGGAAGCCTTGGTCTGATAAGGTCAGTGTATTTACTTGCCTGGTTTAACTTGTCAGACATGAGTGAAGCTATGAAGCTCTGACGTCATGGCAGAGTAGGTGAGGAGGCTTCCAGGGTCTTTGCCTTAGAGTCTGTCCTGTAAGGACGCCTTGTGAGTGCTGTGTCTCGCTGCTCTGGTATACCTGTGTTAACTCAGTTTGGTTTCAAAATTTCTATTTGTTGTTTTCATTTTATGTATTAAGTTTGTAAAACACATGGGTCGGGAGGGCGTTTCTCAGAAGCACTTTGACCTCTGCCCCCAGGATAGGTTTCCATGTTTCTTTTTAGTAATTTCTAAGCCATTCTTAGGTGTTCCTTTGTAAAAACAAACAAGTGAGTACATGTGTGCCTTTGCACACAGTGCAGTGAAACACGTGCAGACATGTAAGCATTGACTCCTGATAGTGTGTACATATGTGCCTGTGCACACAGTACATATGAACACGTGCAGACGTGTAAGCATCGACTCCTGTTAGTGTGTACATGTGTGCCTGTGCACACAGTACATATGAACACGTGCAGACGTGTAAGCATTGACTCCTGATAGTGTGTACATGTGTGCCTTTGCACACAGTGCAGTCAAACACGTGCAGACATGTAAGCATTGACTCCTGATAGTGTGTACATGTGTGCCTGTGCACACAGTACATATGAACACGTACAGACGTGTAAGCATTGACTCCTGATAGTGTGTACAAATGTGCCTGTGCACACAGTACATATGAACACGTGCAGCCGTGTAAGCATCGACTCCTGATAGTGTGTACAAATGTGCCTGTGCACACAGTACATATGAACACGTGCAGCCGTGTAAGCATCGACTCCTGATAGTGTGTACAAATGTGCCTGTGCACACAGTACACATGAACACGTGCAGACGTGTAAGTATTGACTTTTAGTTTAGGTTTGTTTTTGAGAGAGGGTCTTGGCTTTGAACTCTCCTGACTTCACTTGAAGGAGATGATGGAATTGCAGATGTACCCCACGATGTCTGGTATAGTGTGTTCTCTGTCTTCTTGACACCATTGGTACCAATAAACTGATGTGTACCTTCGTGTTTTTCTCAACAGATATAGCTTATAGATTGTTGTTGGTGACATTTTCTTGTTAAGATTTACTGTTTTTGCTCTGTGTGTATGAGTGCTTTGTCTGCATGTCTGACTGCTCCATGTGTGCAGTGTCCTTAGAGGCCAGAAGAGGACTTTGAGTTTTGGGAACTGGAATTGTCCTGGAACCCAGGTCCCCTCTGGAAGGTCAGCTAATACTCTTACCTCTTGAGCCATCACTGTAGCCTGGCGTTCCTTTCTGATTGAAACACTTTTACATTTATATCTAATGCACTCAGAGAAGAAATTGCTTTCAGTAGTGATGTGTTTCTGCATAATTCAGGCACTAAAACTTGAGACATAATTTCACAAGGAAATATAGTTCAAATTCACATAAATGTCAGTGTTCTGTTAGTTCTGCTAGGGTGAATCTGAGAGTGGAAGTGCTGGCTTCCAGGCAGAGTGGGTGGGCCTCTGCAGAAGTCTGGGTGGTGGTGAGGCCCCCCTTTCTGTCTTCTCTTCAGTCACTGTACTGGTTGGTTTTTGTCAACTTAGCACAATCTAGATTGAAGAGGCACCCACGATTGAAGCATTGCTTTCCTCAGATTGGCACATAGGTAACTTTGTGGAACATTTTCTTCACTAGTTATTGCTATGGGAGAGCCCACTCCACTGTGAGCAGCTGCCTGTGGCAGTCCGTAGTTGTGTAAAAAAGCAGGCTGTCCAGGGCTTGAGAACAAGCCCTAAGTATTGTTTTTCCATGGTCTCTGCTTCATGTCTGGTCTCAGGTTCCTGCTTTGAGCTTTTCCCGTGACTTCCCACAGCAGTGGAGTGTGACCTGGGATATGTAAGCCAACTTAACCCTTTCCTCCCCTAAGTTAGTCTTTGTTACTTACTATTTTATTATAGCAGCAGAAACCAAACTAGGACAGACACTGTGGACTTGTGGGCAGGTGACATGGTACCTGGTAGTTTGAGGCGGATGGGCAAGGTATTGCTTTATTTTATAGTTCAGGCAACCTTAAAACTTACAATCTTCCAGTCTTAGTTTCCTGACCAAAGGGCTTGTCGATAGGTGCTACCGCACCAGCTAGATACCTTTTAAATATTTATTTATTTGTTTATTTATTTTGAGGTAGAGTCTTTGTAGCTCTGGCTGGCCCAGAGCTTGCTATGTAGACCAGGCTGGCCTTGAATTTATAGAGATGCACTCTCTCTGCCTCCTAATCCTAACACTCTGCCTAGTGCTGGGATTGAAAGGTTTGAGTCATCCTGTCCTGAATGGCTGCTTTGTTTTTTTGTTTTTTTTTTGCCAATGATGGAACCTAAGACCACGCGTGCTGGATGAGTGTTCTACCATTGAGCTATGTCCCCAGCTGAGGTTCTTCTTAAATACGGGCATGTATATATAACGTTTTCTCCTTAAACACAGGCATGTATATTAACACTTTTTTGAGGGTCTTTACAAACAACAACATGTTCTCATTTCAGGTTTATTTTGAGAAGCAAGTGTCTGTCTAACTACTCATCAGGCAGGACACAAGGATTCACACAGCCCACAGCCCCTCCACTGCTTGTCCTCACATGCAGGATCCCAACTGCTGCCATTAGCATAGGCCAGCTTGCCCCTTTCAGGCTGAGCTCAGGGATCCTACAGAACGAGGGACTTGTGTGTTCTCTCTTCACGCTGTGTATCGATTATTTCATTGGTAGCTTGTTGTGTATACTGAGTAGCTTTCTTCCATGTGTGGACGTGAGTTGGCTGTCCATTCAACAGGGAGGTGTGCTTTGGGGTTGCTTCTAGCATTTGGCTGTTAGGAACTAAGCTTCTAGAGACACCCGTGTCTGAACCTTGTGAGAACATTCTTTCCTCTGGCATAACAGTGAGGTAGACTAGTGAGTCCTGCAGAGAGTCTCTGATCTCTGTCCTCCATAACCTCCAGGACATCTTCTGTGTATTCTAGTTGTTACTCTGCATTGTCACCTGTTTTCTAACTCATTCGTTCCCGTGGTGGAGTAGCTTCTCATCTTTTTTTCTTTTTTAAATTGAGGCATAGTTGATATTGAGACACACCATTTTTAGTGTATGGTTCTCTGAGTTGTAATGAACTCAGTCCGACCTTCCACCACTGTCAAGGTAGGGAAGTGACTGTGGCCTCAGGACATCTCACTGCGGAGGTGGGCTGTTCTTCCCTCACTCTCCCTGACTACCTTTGAGTTGATGTTGGCCTTCTTGGTTCACACAGTGGGTGGCTGCACAGCATCTCTCTCTCTTCCACTCCTGACAAGAACTTGAGTTTTTTTTCTCAGTAGTTGGTTCCTTTTGTTGGTGAGTGTTGTTCTGGTGACTAAGCTCCTCTACCTGCCCAGCAGTCAGCAAATGTGTGGGTTGTTTTAGTGTATTAGTCAGGGTTCTTCTGGAGGAATAGGACCAACGGAATGAAATAAATGTATATATTTGTTTCATATATGTATATACACATATATACATACACATATATATGAGCATATACACACACAGTCATAGAAATACATATAAAACACACACACACACACACACACACACACACACGAAGAGTAGTTTACAGGCTGTGGTCTAGGTAGTCCAACAATGGCTGTCTCCTGATGGAAAGGCCAAGAAACCATGTGTTTAGTTCATGAGTCTGGATGTCTCAGCAGCCCCAGTCTGGTGCTGGAGTCCCAGAGGATTCCTAGAGAGCTGCTGGTCTTCAGTCTACACTGGAATCCTGAAGAAGTAGGTTCCAATCCCCTAAGGAATGCCTGAGCGACAGGATAGAAGAACTCCTCGCCAGTGAGAGTGAGGGCAAGCAAGCAAACATCAGACACTGTGTTAGTTGATTCCAGATGTAGTTAATATCCAAGGTTAGCCATCACGTCTAGCTTTCCTCTCTCAGGAACGTTCCCTGTAGATCTTTTAGTAGATATGGTCTCCCTTGCTTGGACAGCCACCTGGGAGAGGGGTTGGGGTGTGTGAGGAGTGCCTGTTAGCCATTAGGCTTTCAAGTTGTTTGAGATCTGAATCTTCCCCAGGTGGGTGTGACTGGGTCGCCTCCTCCTTTGGGAGGTGGGTGGGGTCCTCTGATGTCGGCCCTGGTTGGTGTGTGGTGCTGTTGCACTGTGGTTTTATAATTTGGTTTCCTTGCAGACCAGAGGTGTGCAGTATCTTTTCATGTGCTTGATTCATCTTTTGTGAAGTAATGGTTTCAATTTTTGGCCACTTTTTTTTTTTTTTTTTTTAAAATGTGCTTGTTGGATTTAGCAAGAGTTTTTCAAATGTACTATAAGCCAAGTCCTTTGGCAGGTAGAATGGTTTTAGCAATACTTCCTCTTAGCCTGTATTTCCTCTGTACTGATTTCCCATATGCCTCAGAGTATACGACTCTGTCCAGTTTACTGATTTCCTTCCAAGTTGGTTATGTCCTGTCAGTGTGTGCCTAATTCAAAGCACAAGGATTTTCGTTCAGAATGTTTATGCTTGTGCTTTTCTGGGATCTGGTTTGAAAGAGTTTTGTTAGAACTGTAAGGTAGGGTGGGTTGCAGTTTCTCCTTATAGTATGTCCAGTCTAGCCCTGTCTGTTGAGAACCGTTTCCTCCCATTGGTGGGCCACTGGCCACAGAGGGGAACCCTTCTTTCCAGGGTCCTGAGTCCTTACTCCTCTGCCTTTTCAAGACTTTTTCCTCATTTAAGCTGTAGAATTAATGAGCTTCTGCAAAAGCTCAGGACTCTGTTGCACCTTTAGATCAGCTTGATAATAATTGGTATTTTCTTTTTCGTTTTTTTTTTTTTTTTTACATTTGTATACAGCATTCTTTGTGCATGTATGTCTGCAGGCCAGAAGAGGGCATCTGATCCCATTACAAATGGTTGTGAACTACCATGTGGTTGCTGGGAATTGATCTCAGGACCTCTGGAAGAGTAGTCAGTGTGCTTAACCTCTGAGCCATCTCTCCAGCCGCTGATAATTGGTATCTTAATATTGAACTTCCTGACCCATGAGCATGGCACTCCCCTTCACGTAGTCAGCTCTTCAAAGGCCAAGTCTGTAATGTCAGGGTGTGGAGTCAGGACGCTTGTAGGGCTGTGGTGTGTGGCTGTATTACAAATAGAAATAAAGCAACTTCCTCTTAGCACTGTTTTATAGTTTTCATAGTTCCGTAACACATTTTGCTCAATTTGTTTATGTGTTCATATTCTGTACAGTGCACATGCAGTCCTTTAAAATGTCAATATGGAGTTATTTGTTGCTAGTACTTAGAGACATCATCTTCTATACGTGCCCTTGAAGAAATGATTTGCTACCTGTTGTTTTATAAAGTCACTTTTATGTGTATGAGTGTTTTGCCTGCCTGCATGTTTGTGTACCACTTGTTTATCTGTGCCTACGGAGGCCGGGAGAAGGCATTGGCTCCCTTGGGACAGGAGTTACAGATAGCTGTGAACTGTCTGATGTGGGAATGGAACCCAGATGCTCTCAGTAAGAGCAGCCAGTGCTCCCTAGCTCTTCAGCCGCCTGTTGGTTGACTTTTACAGCTTTTCTTTGTAGAATCTTAAGGTTTTTCTTTAGAGACCAATGCACTGGTAGTAGAGGCCTCGCTCCATCCATTCTTGACCTTGTTTGCTGCTCGGGCTAGCACAGACATCACAGGAAGGGATGCTAGAGTCACTTATGATCACTCTTTTTCTCCAGTTCTCCTCTCTTACCCCTTTTCTAGGCTGTTTGGTCTGCTGTGATAAAAAAAAAAATACCACGGCACGGTTGAGGGCTTATCAGCCACTGAAACTTAACCTTTCAGTCATGGACTCTGGAACTCCAAGACCAGGTTCCAGCAGATGGCATGTCTGTTGAGAGCCCTCTTCCTGGTTCACAGAGGGCGCCTTCTCACTTTGTCCTGGTATGATTCAGGAAGGAGGCCAGGGGTCCTTTTGAACTTGAATCCTATTCTCGAGGCTCCCTATGACCTATGGCTTCTAACACCCTCCCCTTGGGAATTAGGCTTTGTCCTTTTCTATCTCAGTGTCTTTGGTGGTGGTCCATTGCTTCCCTCTTCACAGCTCTTGCAGCATAGCCAGATTTCAGGGTTCTTCAAATCCAGGTGACTCCACTCTCCCTCAGTCCTGAGCTCAGAATTGGACACCATACTGTCTGTTTACTGCTGCTCTCGGAGATCCTGAGCAATGGCTTGTATCTTTCTGCCTGGGTTTCTTTTAAACAATGTCTTCTTTCCTGCCTGGTTACTTTGTTTTCAGTTTATGGCTCATCCTTGTACTCATTCATTCATTCATTCTCCCTTCCTTCACCCCTTCCCTCTCTTCCCACCCCTCCCCACTCTTTTCTTCCTTCCTCTCACTTCTACTTCTTTGCTTGGGTCTTACTTAGTCCTGGTTAGTCTTGAACTCACAATGGAGCTAACCACAACCTTGAACTTCTGATCTTCCCGGCTCTATCACCCATACGCTAGGATTGTGGAGATATGCTATTTCCTTCAGATTTCTTGATATATTTTCTGATGAATTTTAATGTTTTTGAATTTACCTATTCTTCCCCTGAAGTAAACACTTTTTGGTGATATCTGTAAGTTTTTTTCTAACTCCAAGATCATAGGGATCTTCTGCATTTTCCTGTAAGATTTTAGTTTTTGCTTCTATTTTCCTCCCCTCAAGACAGGGTTTTTCTGTGTAGCCATGGCTCTCCTAGAACTAAACTCTATTAGACCAAGCTGGCCTCAAATTCAGACAGCTGCCTGCCTCTGCCTCCAGAGCGCTGTGATTAAAGGTGTGCACCCTCATCACCTGGCTTAATGCCTTTTTTTTTTTTTTTTGGCATGTATGTTTATGTGAAGGTCTTGGATTCACTGGAACTGGATTTAAGACAGTTGTAAGCTGTCCCGTGAGTCATGGGAATCATGGGAATTGAAACCCTGGTCCTGGAAGAGCAGTCAGTGTTCGGAAGCACTGCGTCACATCCAGTCCTTGCTTCTCTGCTTTTAAGTCTTCAGTCTTCAAGGCATTGGAGCCGTTGCTCTGTGTCGGGTCCCAGACCTCACTGCCTCGTGTGCAGCGCATACTGACCATGCTTCTTCTGTGTTCTTCCAGGCTTTGTCATGGAGAACCTACATCTGGCTCTGAGGTTTCCTTTCACTTGTCTGTCCATCATGGCAACTTGTCCTTACGCGGCAAGGTTCCATATCGACTGTGTGTTACCTAGGATTGGGATGAGAGTCTCCTGCCCCTGAGCTTTGGAGCTAACTCCTTGAAGGACAGATGTGGGAATTTTGTTGCTGTATTGGACATTTTGAAGGAATAAACCAATACCCATTGAACAGTGGTGTCTGCCTGTCTGTCTGTCTGCCTGTCTGTGAGTGAGCATGGGCTGTCATTCAGTTGAGATCTAGTGCAGTGACTTCTAGATAAGTTTGACACTTTCCCAAGTTAATCTTGCACATCTTCTGCTAGGTTTATTCTAGGGCACTGTTGAGGTTATTGCTTTGATCCTGTCACCCCCAAGCCTCCTGCAGAGGTGGGAACCGAACCCCCCCTCCCCATGTGTGCTAGGCAGTCTCTCCAAACCATCAGTTGTATCCTCTAATTGAAACACCCCTACCCCACTGAGGTTCATAATCAATCCTTGTTTCTGATTCTGTGGTTTGGTTTGTTTGAATTAGGCCCTCACTCAAGGATGGTTGCAACTTACTGTTTATATAGCCCAGGCTGGCTTTGAAATCATGGTAGTCATCTTGCCCCCACCTTCTGATTGGGTTTACACATTAAATTCTCTTTTGTGAGATATATGTGTGTATCAATGTGCCTTCTAGGTTAGGAGCACGTGTGTGTCTAGAGGTCAGAGGTTGATACTGGCTGTTCTTTTATTGCTGTATATCTTGCTTGATTTTGAGACAGGGTCTCTCACTAACCCTGGAGCTCACAGATTCAGCTAGAATGACTGGCTGGCCGGCAAGCTTCAGGATCCTTCTGTCTCCACTTCCGTGGTGCTGCGCTCACAGAAGCACACCACTGTGACGGGCTGTCCTAGTCATTTACCTCGACTGACTGGTCTGGAGGTGAGCCTTTGGGGGCCTTTTTAAATGATTGATTGTCCTGGGAGAGCCCAGCTCTTAGTGGGCGTTGCCACACCGGGCAGTTGGTCCTGGAGTGTATGAGGAAGTAGGCTAGCCCATTCCCCCATGGCTTATACTTCTTCAGCTCCTGCCTCCAGTTTCCTGCCTTGACTTCCCTCAGTGATAGAGGAAACCTGAAAGTTGTAAGCCAGAATGAACCATTTTCTCTCCAAGTTGCTTTTGGTCGTGGTGTTTTATTATTAACAGTAGATGTCTAAGACCCTGTCTGTTTACATAGTTTCTGGGCATCATAGACAAGATGCTTGTGCGGGAAGCCCTTTACCAGATCTAATATTTTAGAGCTCTATGTGGTTGTCACAAGTGGTTGTTGGGTTCTATTCACTTTGTTTGTGTCTCTTTACAATCTTAACAGTGCTGTGTGAGATGCAAACTCTCTTTTGGCCTTACCGGACAATCCAATCTCGGCAGGTCAGTTCCTTTTTTTGCTACAGGAGACCACTAGAGCTTTTCCCAGCAGCTGAGATTGTGACTTAGATTAGTCAGGGAGTAGAGGTGTGTGTCTCCTTGATCCCTTGTGTTGTTCCCAGGCTATCCACTTGGTTTCATCTTTGGTTGCGTCTAATCCCCTCTTAACAGCCAAGTCCTATCCATCCTGCTTGTGGGCTTTCACAAGAGGCCTGAACAGTTCCTTATTGTCCAGAATGGCTGTCCTTCCTAATACACACAGAAGATAGGTGATCTATGACATTGGTTGGGTACAGTGGGAACCGTAGAAGGGTGTACCACATGAACGTGGGGTTCTGATGGTTGATGGAGAGACCTGCCAGTAAGTATGCAGCGTGGTCCAGAGCAGGTTGGATATGTGCGTGGTGGCACATGGTGGTACTTTGTGAGTGTGTGTGTGTGCTGGCTATCAGGATGATGGTGGAGCCCATGGCTGTCTTCTCCCTGTCATGGTTGTTAAGTGAGGCTTCCAGAGAGCCACGTTAGGAGAGCTGACGTTTGGCTGCACATTGTTTCAAGTGCATCGCACTCAAGCCGGTCCTGTTTTCTTGTCAGTGGTGCGGACACAGCACCAGTTTAATACATTTTTGCCACAAGCAGAATACATGCACAGGCCTGGTACACCTTCAGCCTGGTCTCAGAGTGCCTCTCCCCACTTCTAGCCTTCTTGGGTAGAGGCTACTTCTAAAATGTCGACATGCAGAGGGACAGATGTCGACATGCAGAGGGACAGATACACCCTCCATCTAGAAGACCTTTGTCTCTGGTCTGGAGAAAGGCAAGCGTCCACCACTGAGCTGCATCCCACCTCATGGACTTCTTTATCTGGAGGTTGTAGCTGGGATGATCTGAGACATCAGAGGGCAAAAGTTACTGAGCCCAGAGACCTCAGAGGCTGTCAACTCAACTGGTCACTCATGCAAAGCCCTGTGACTGGCATTTTGTGCCAGTCAAACTGTGTCAAACGTGTGTTTTTTTCAAGTTGCAAGAGAGATGTATCAAGACATGGTAAATCCTAAATGGCACAGCACCTTCTAGAAGGATGGAGAAGAATGGCCGTGGGGACTAGGGTAGGAATTCTCTCTCTGCCTACATGGAGAGAAGTTCGTTCAGACTTTGTCAGAGCAGCATGAGAGTGTCCCTCTCCCATTCCTGAGCTCCAGCAGAGATGGCAGCAGAGTGTCCTGGCTGCTCTTTGGGGCTTTCATTTTCATTGTATTCACATATTCCTTGCTTTAGTTGGAACTTGAAGTGAGTACCACAAACAGGATACCAGAAGTTAGAGTTACTGAGAGTCAGAGCAAAGGGGAATAGGGAGCAAGAAATGCCTTACCTCATGTTCCTCCTGTCAGGTTTCAACAGGACAATCAGAGTGCCGACTGGGTGAGCTCTGACTCTTCAGAGGACAGAACAAGTGCTTAGATCCTGTAGCAGTAACGGGCCTGTGATGCTGACAGTGTGTGACACTGACAGGAGGGACACTGAGCAACGTGTGACCCATTGTGCTGGTGTAGCCACTCCTGCACACTTGAGACAGATGGTCCCTCGTTCTGCCGAGGCACTTAGGGTCAAGGATCCCCCCACTCAGTGGAAGAGAGGCTGAGTTGGAAGGCAGCTGTGTAGAGGGAATGCAAGCCACAGGTTTCTTTCCTGGAGCCTATGTATGAACTATGGAGATGGCGTGCATTGAGGAGGGCAGCCCTAGGTCATTCGGGAGGAAGAAGAGTGCAGTGCTCAGGCTCCCATCTAGCACATTTTTGTTTTGTTTTTGGACAAGGCCTTACTATGTAGCCCTTAGTACCTGTGTAGAGCAGGCTGTCCTTGAGCCTGGAGTATATGTTGCCATGCCTGCCTTTATTGTCTGTTTTAAATGCTACCCAATCACACTGTGGTGCGCACCTTTAATTTTAGCACTTGGGACACACACAGAGGCAGACACATCTCTGTGAATTTGAAGCCAGCCTGGTCTACATGTAATGACTTCCAAGCCAGCTAGGGCTACACAGGGAGACCTTGTCTCAAAAATAAGTAAATGATGATCTTCATGTGGTTTCAAAGAGACATAAACTGTACAAATATATAAAGATGGAGTGTGGCCTCTGTGGTCTCCTGACAGTTAAAGCTCTGTTGGGTGACTTAGATGTCACTTTTCTACGTCTTAAATGAGACTCAGCGTGTACCTAGGAGTTCCCTGTTCCCTGTGTGTCCCATGTGGGGACAGTTGCTAGTGTTGTGCACCAGGCAGGTCTTTCTGTTGGAAAGAGTTGAGCTTAAGTCACCGTGTCAAAGGATGAGCATGCGCCTGCTTCTTTTATGTGTAGTCTGAAATGAAATTTATGTGTAGTCATAGAAATAGATGCTAGCATGGTAGGTAAACTTGTCATCTCAGTTTAACTTGCTGGTCTTGCTTATTAGTAACGCAACACAGCCATGCTGCTTGGCCGTGCAGTTTGACCTTGGTTACTTCTGTGGTACTCTTTAGCTAGCTTTTAAAGTAGACAAGATAATCAGCTAGCTTAGTGAAGTGGGTTATTTTGTATACACACACACATAGGTGCAGATGTGTGTGTACCTGTAGGTAAAATGTTGGGTATCTTCTTCAGTTGCTCTCCACTTTATTTGTTAGGACAGGGTCATACTGAACCTGAAGGGTTCAGGGTCAAACCTGAAGCTTGCAGATTTGGCTAGGCTGGCTGGCCAGTGAGCCTCAGGGACCCTGTTGTCTTCCTCTTCCCAGGGCTGGGGTTACAGGGGCCTGCTCCTGCACCTGGTTTATTACATTGGTATGAGGGATCTAACTCAGACCTCTGTGCTTGCATAGCAAGCACTTTATTGGCTGAGCTATCTTCTAGTCCCCTTAAATAAAATTTTTAAGTAAAAACATTTATTTTGAAAAATTGTTACTAGCTGGGCTTTGGTGGCTCACGCCTTTGATCCTAGCACTCAGAAGGCAGAGGCAGGCAGATTTCTGTGGGTTCAAGGCTAGCCCGGTCTACAGCATGAGTTCCAGGACAATCAAGGTCACAGAGAGAAACTCTTTCTTGAAATACAAAAACAAACAAACAAACAAAAATTGTTGCTATGTGTAGCATGGGCTTTTAGCTACCCTGGTTTATACTCCCGGTGGGTGGCACTTCCAGCCACTGGCCTGAGGAATCTTTGGATTGTGAATAAAAGACACATTAGCTTATTTTTAATATGCCATCTAGCTCAATGGCCGGGCACTTCTGCTCCTCCTCCTGCTACCCTAGGCCCAATGGGGGAAATCTCACATGGGCGGTTGGCTTTCTCTCCTGCAGCTCCTGTGTCCATCCGTCTCTCACTGCTTCATGACAATTTCTCCCTCTCCTTCCCCCTTTGTCCTAGCCAGAGCAACTCTAAGGGTTCCACCCTGTCTCCCTTTGCCCAGCCATTGGCTGCTGGCATCTTTATTGATCGATCAAAAACCAATTAGGACAAGGACCTTTAGTGTTTGGACATGCAGATTCCTGACTGAATCAAAGCGTTAGAACCAGTCTCCAGTGACTTTGAGCTGGGTGTGGTGGCATATGCATTTATGCTTACACACCTGTGGTCCTAGCACTAGGGAGGTTGAGGCAAGAGGACCACAGGGTTGAAATCAACTTATGATTACATCATGAGACTATTTTTAAAAGGTCACTGTAAGCATCACTGGAAACTTTGGTCCTGAGTGGGTATGTGATATGAGGAGAGACACCCAGCTATCTGCTGGGCGATCAGCACGAACACTGAGAGAGTGCTTGCCACCCTAAGACTCACTGAGATTTAGGAACTTGCTGGATTCAAAGCGCCTTGTGCCTGCTCAGGGCCCAGGTTGTTTTCTGTGGTGTAGAGGGCATCTGTGTATGGACTTCAGATATCGTGGAGAGGCTGCCTGAGCTTTCAGAAAGCAGAAGTGTTGAGTGCTGTCATATACTGACAGAGTGTCACTGTCTTTGTTAGCCATGGTGGCTTTGGCCACTTGGTCTCTTGTAGCCTTTGCATTTCCTGGTTGACCTTCTTGCTTGTATGCAGGCTGGCCTAGGGCTGAGTTTGAAACAACCTCTTTGAATGCAGAAATAATTCTGCCTTTTTAGCTGAGCATTTTCAGAGAAGAGGCATGGTTAAGGAAAAGTGAGAGTGGATGCCGCTGGGCTTGAGGTGGAGAACTGTCATCACTGCCACAAGGGACAGCTTAATATTGTAGGGCTTGTGAATTCTGTGTCTAACACATTAAAACGGACCTCACTTGCATGGACTCTGACATGAACAGGCTGTGGCTTTCAGCCTTAGGGTGGCGTGGGCCCATGGGAAGGCTTTGCCTTAGCCCATCCTAATGGCAGACACAGAAGGCTACAGGTCATTTGGCTGCCATTGTATTGCATATTGGTGTCTTCTCACCAGTGTCTGTTGTGTTTTGAGACAGTATCTTGCTTCATAGTCTAGGCTGACCTCCAACTCATCATGTCTTTCTGCCTTTCTAGAGCGGGACTTTGTTTGCTCATGTGTGGCAGTCCATCTGTCTGCTCGCTGTACTGCCTGCTGTCTACTCAGTCCTTTCCTCTGCTTGGCACGGTCCTGACACTTAATGTCGGGTGCTTTACTCTGCCCATTCTCCATGGCTCTGTGCTTTTTTGTCCAAGCCCCTGACTGGCCTTTGTTCTTCCCTCTAGGTCATCTCTTCTCACTTAGCTCTCCTATAAGAGAGCTACTGGGTGCTAGGAAGAGGGCAGAAGTGAGGAGGAGGCAGAGCACGGGCGGGGTGGGCACTGGGAGGGAAGAGGGTAGAGGTGAGGAGGAGGCAGAGCATGAGTGGGGGTCAGGTGGGCACTGGGAGGGAGCCTGCAGGAGTGTTCTGAGGTACGGGGTTCTGAGATAGCTAGCTAGCTAGCTAGCTAGCTGGCTTCCTTGGGAGCCTGGGGCAGTCAGGCTTCTGCTGCTCTGTTGCTCCCATGCTCAACGTTCTCACTTCACCCAGGTTTATTCTCTACACAGCAAAACAGTGTTGGCTTCTAAGTTTTTATTTTGCAAAGTTTCCAACTTAAAGGAAGGGCTAGCATGCTTTCTTCCCTGAGTCCAGCAACCCCTGACAGATACAGCAAGCCACTGTTGATCTGTAGCAATGGGCTTGGCATTTGTGGGAATAAGTCTGTGCTTTTCGTTAGATACTGTTGGAGATTTAGGTAAGTACTTAACACCACAGTCTTGAATATGCAGCTGTCTGCAGGGAAGACGGTGGAAGGACGTTAGGTTGGTTAGGTTGTAGTTTGAACCTGCATACTACTAACATGCACACTCCTGCTTGTGAAAACACAAATTAAGGTCCAAAAGTCATCTTACCAAAGTCTGTCAGCTGTTTAAGGTCGAAGAGAATTTAGGGACTAATGCTTTGAAGGGTACATTTGGGTTTAGGGGACTCTAGTGTGGAGACTAGGCCACAATGCTAGGGACCTGTGGGTATCAGCCATTCCAAGTGGCATACTTAGCTTCTCCTGCAGACCAGCTCCCTGTCTGGGGCTGTAGGCCTATGTCAGATCTGAGGGAGCTTCAGGTTTAGTCGTGGAGTATGCTGGGTAGAGGTGAGCTGCCTGTCAACCACTGGCCAGTTGGCTTAGAAGATGCAGAAGGACACAGTACCTGGGCACTTCCCGGAGGGCCATTCCCAACCAGGAAAACACACACACACACACACACACACACACACACACACACACACAAAATCTTTCTTCACAGCCACAGAGTAGCAGCAGCTCAGGGTCCCCCTACTCCCTGCCTCTTGCCTTGTTTCCCTTTTCGAATGGGTCTCATGAATCTGAGGTCTCATGAATCTGAGGCTGGCCTCTAACTTTCAATGTAGCTGCAGATGACTTAAACTTAGGTCTTCCTGCCCACCTCCTGAGTGCTGAGGGATGAAACCAGGATTTCATACATGCTAGGTACACCCTTATCTGCAGCCCAGCTCAGATCTCTTTTGAGGTCCATTTTGTGTCTAATAATTACAGCTAGAATTCATAATAAACACTCATTGAACAATATGCAATTTAGATCTTTGTAAACATGGTATTAACAGGGTTTTTTTTTGGGGGGGGGGGCAACCAAAGCATGAAGCAACTTATCGTCAACTATTTTATCTTGCTCTGAAAAGCACAAGTTAGAATTTGTGGTGGGAAGGAGGAGAAATGCAGATGAGCAGAGGCGGTGGATTGTAGGGAGCAAAGGTTTGCCCTCAGGGAGCTGACTTGGAGAGCAGGCATAGCTAGTGACTGTGAGGGAGGTCTGAAGAGGCTGCTAAGGGGTTCTGTGCCTGCAGCTGGCAGCCTGTGAGAGTGCAGAGGACACTCCTGATGCTTGGAGGCTGCCCTTGAGAAAGGAGGCCATCTCTGCTCTCAGCAGCTGGAGCTCAGTCCTGTAAAGGGAGGGAGACATCGGAGACCTGCTCCTGTCTTAGGTGACAGGCAGTTACAGCTCAGGCAGGTGCAGAAGCTGGAGTGGAAGCGGACTGGTTGTGTGACAGTGGAATAGGGAGAGGAGGGGCCAGGGAACCTGGAGCAGTGGAGATTAGGCGGGTGCAGCTCTACAGTGGGAAGCTGGGCTGAAGTGTGTGGTTTCAACGGGGGGGGGGCAGGGGGCGGGGCGTGAAGGCTGGGGAGAGTTGTTGGGAGAGAGGAGTAGGCCTGGCATCAGGACGGGTAAGCAGGATGCAGCCTGCAGAGAAGAGCTGCTGCTGGGGGGAGACCTGTGGCAGCCGGTCTTTTGGGATGGGTTTGAAAGCTGAGGCAGTGATAGATAGTGAGGGGCCTGTTCAGGTGCAGCCTTGTCTTGTGGGATTCTGTGACATACCTGTGAAGCACAAAGCTGGATTCCTCTTGACATCCACCCCATCCACTCCAGATTTGCACATGGGACACCGCAGTCTACACTGGCTATCTATACGACTCTACCCTGGGATGGGAAAGGGCTGTGAAGTGTTCCATGTTCATGGGCATGGCTCTTCCTTGTGTCAATGGCTCTTCCTTGTGTCAATGGCTCTTCCTTGTGTCGTCAGTTTGTTGACTGCTGAGTTAAATGCATTGTGAGTGAAGCCCTACAGGCTGCCTGCCGTTCAGGTTCTCTGTGGAATAAGCTTGATGGGCAATCCTGAGTATGCAGACTGCTCTATAACCAACGGTCAGTTCTCAGGTGATCCCAGAGCAATGCCTAGGGAGAGTGCAGGCTGGAAAGTCCTGGTTGTGCTCTTCTAGGACCTACTGGGTAGGCTCCTTGGGTCAGCAGATAACTATAGCCCATTTTCTGGGCTCTTGATAGCAGCTTTCTGAAGAGAGAAGAGGCACATGTAGGAGACAATCTTTTCTTCTGGCTCTCTCAGATGCACTCTGCCTGGCTTACTCTTAGGCATGTCCTCCTGGGGCATTTCTGGGGTCTTTGTCCTTAGAGGACTCCAGTGCTGTGTGACACTTTGGCTTGGAGGTTCTGGGCATTCTCCATGAGTTTTTACCAGATGAGCTGTACTAGGAGAGGTGTCATTAAGAGGGAGCCTGGAAGGCTTATTGCATGCACTTCAGAGTCAGCTTCCAGTTCCTGTGTGTGAGGGCAGCCTGAGCTAACACTCCTGGCCTGATTTTGTATGTTATGGTGACTGGATATTCTGGTCGAGACCATGCCTTATCTTTAGCGCTTACTTGGTTCTTGCTTTGTGTGTGTGCATGTATGCATGAGCATGTGTGTGTGTGTGCATGTGTGTGCGTGTGTGCATGTGTGTAGTAGGGCATTATGGAGGAGGTGCCCATATAGGAATCTCCTATGGCCTTAGTGCAGTTTGCTGGACTGATAGACACACATCCCTGACCTCACCACCAGTCAGACTAATGAGCCTCCTGTCACCTGGACACTTCTGCTGTTCCCCCATTCTCTAGCTTTTGCCTGTTTGTCAGCTTTCTGTCACATGGAGTTGGGCCCTGGAGCATAGAAGTATATAGTGTGGACCTTTTCCTGGTTACTTTGATTCAGTGTTGTCATTTGAGGGACATCTGTGTTGTATCAGTGGCTCATCTTTATCTCTGAATACTTTTCCATTATGTGGATGCCTTACATGGTGTCTCTGTATTGGTATACTTTGTTATTCCTAGTTTTGGGCTATCAGAAATAAGACTGCTTCAGTTAGTTCAGGTCCAAGTCTCTCCAAGGTGTACTAGAGTGGAGGGCTGCACCCCATTATGGGGCTGGCCTACGATTGCAGGATGGTGTCAGGGGCTCCAGGGTGCTGCTGGGAGTTCTCTGCCCACATCACCAGTTAGGTTTGCTCTCCTTTCAGCTCGGCATGGTGGGTTTAGTTTGCACTTTCCTTGCTGACTTGTGACACTGAGCTAATTTGTTGGTGTGGCTGTGTCTTTCATTGCTGGGAGGTGCCTGTTCAGATATCCTGCCTACTTTTTAATTTTCTTGCTGAGATGTGAGAGATCAGTGAGTGTGCGTGTTTTGTATGCCGGCCTTATATGTTTGCTCTGGGTTGGGGACCAGCATTTCCTTTGAGCTTCTGGAGAAGAACTGCACCTACAGGTCGGGGTGTGTGAATCGTCCACTTGTTCCTTTGTGGCCCGTGCTTCTGGAATGATTTCTAGAATAATGGTGTTGTCTTCTCTCTAATGAGCTTTGTTTGGTCTTACATGTAGAGGTAGATCCAAGTCTCCTGTCTTAACTGTCTCCTGAGCTCTGGTCTTACGTGCAGAGGTAGATCCTGGCCTCCTGTCTTACCTGTCCCGGGTCCTTGCTCACTTGCTCACTCTGTCTCTGTACCCTGTGCTGTGCTGATGCACTGATGAGGCACTGCATGGCCTCTGGAGATTCTGAGGCATTTCCCAGATCTCCCTTGGGCACAAACCCATTTCATGTCCTAGTGTCATTGCATTTCTTCAGGACATACATGTTTGAGACAGGGCATCTGAAATGCTTTCCTTCCTGTTGCAATGATGTGGCATGCAGCAGGTGGCAGGCCCATGTCATCTGTAGAGCCTCCAGTTGTGCCAGTTTAATGTGAGATCTGGGCTTCCTTCCCTGAAGTGATCAGTGCTATTGGAGTCCTGTGTGGTCTAGAGGGTGGGCATTATCTCATTTCTTTCTTGGCATGGCAGAGCTCTGCTGCTAGTGCCAGGGGACCACATCCAGGATGCACTGACTTTCATGGTTGCTTTCCTTTTCTCTTGTCACTTGTTGGAGCTTTTGGGACAATCTCTTCAATTCTATCATGCCCTCTGGATCTATTCTCTACGTTTCCTTTCTGCAATGTCTTCTCTATAGTGCTGGGTGCCTGCACTTGGCCATCCTGTGGGCTTTGGGTGTTTGGGTAACATTGAAGGGCATTCTGATTAATTCTCACTACTCTCAAGCAGGCACTTGTGCATTTGTCTGTTTAGGTCTGTCCCGGTATCTAGGATCTTTGATTGCTACCTGTTATTTGCATGGCGAACAGCTGGAGGAACTGGGGAATGTTAGCTTCAACAAAGAGTTTAGTCAGAGGTTAGGGATGCAACCAAGGCAGGGATGGTGAGCCACCATGGGCTGTCTAAGCTTGCCTACTGGGCCCCACTGGACCTGTTAATATTGGGTATATTTACACCAGGCAGTCAAAGGAGCTTCAAACTTGAGGTTAGGGTGGTATTTCGGTCCTCTTAGATCCCTTATCAGCTAAGGAAATACAGGGTCCCTTTAATCTGTTTTGCATCAGTAAGAGGTGCCCTTGAGAAATTCTGCTCGGTGCTCCACCAGCTGGGCTGGACCACAAACTGCAGTGACAGTGGCCACATGGATAATCGGACAAAACCTCCCAAGATATGTTGCCTGTACCTTGTTAGGTTCACAGAGAAACACTGGCCTACAGTGTGCTGATGCAGATTGTGCAAGGCAGTTAGTTCTAAAGAGACATTCATTTCGTTAATGCCAACAATAGGGTTTTCTGGATTAAGAATTTAGTGAGTTCAAAGAGGCCCTGCTACTGTTTCTGGTATACTCAGAGCTTGACAACATCAAAGACTCTTCCTGTAGGAGTGAGAAGGAAAGCCCAGGGTTTTTCTAGGTGTGTAGTTTACAGGAGGTTCTAGTTTCGTCTCTCTGCCAGCATCCCCTTTCCCTCAGGTGTGTTACTTTGTAGCCGTGTCCCGCTGGGCTGGGCTGTTGCTGAGAGTGTCTGTGGCTCTACTGTGGAAGTTCAGTTTAAGACAAATGTGCTACTGTTGCTTCTAGGACTTGGGGTTCAAGCAGTTGCTAGTGTTGAAGCCGAAATTGGTCAAACTTGATTGATTGGTAGAATTTGCTTTCCTAGAGTTTCGAACTTTGAAGAGTTAGAGACTGTAGATTGTTTGGTATCTGTTCCTGTGGACATCTGTGTTACGTTGTGAGCACATCCTGGTTACCTAGGGGAAAGCACAGCCCCTCTGTCTGACAAGAATAGTATTCCCATGAATAGAGGGCCGCAAGTTTTTGGTTTGGGTTGGACATTCTGGGGTGCATCAGGCTGGAGAAACTTGGCTGCACTCAGAGTTGTAACCGCAGCTCTGCAAACAGACTTGAGCGTGTAAGACAGAGAATTATGGAGAAGATGCATTGTAGCTAGCTACCCAGGACACAGGCTCATGGTTGTTGGAAGCCTGCGGTGAGTAGGTGCCTGCCACTTTGTGAGTGTAGACAAGGCAGAGGCAGTGTTTCACATATGCTCCCACATCTGAAGAGGTTGCAGAAGCTGTGGCCACTGAGCTTTGCCACATGTGCTCCTTATGAGAGGAGGAGGTACGGTGTGGTCTTAGTGTATTTAGACAGCCCTCCACCGTCCTGTGCTCTGTCTCCCCCAGGAGCCAGCTTCTCTGCAGCTGCTCACATAATGTCTCCTGTAGTAAGTTGTTCCCTGGTCAGGGTCTTCTTGCGCTCTGGTAGAGGGTGTTTCCTGATGCCAAGTCTCATTTGTCCCCAGGAATGGTCCTCGTGCGGAGTGAGAATGGGCAGTTGTTAATGATCCCTCAGCAGGCCCTGGCCCAGATGCAGGCCCATGCCCAGGCCCAGCCTCAGAGTACCATGGCACCCCGTCCTGCAACCCCCACAGGTGCTCCACCTGTCCAGATCTCCACCGTGCAGGTGAGTGCATGTGTGGTGAATAGGCTGGTGTGGGGTGCTGCTGCCGGCTCAGCCTGGCTCACCCACTCGCTACTGGGGATGCTGCAAGAGTGAAGGTGTGTCTCGTGTGAGTGGACGCTGAGGCAGGCATGTGTTTTCAAACCCAACCATCAGGTAGGATCTAGGATGGCTCTGGTCTCCCATTCTCCTGGCCGAGACCATCCACTCTTGAAAGCCAGCTCTTGTGGCCGGTGCTCAGCTTGCTGACTGGGTAGGATTAGAATAGACACTTGGGGTCAGCTGTGTTGCTTGAGCCCTGGCTTTTTAACTTTTGCCACCAGTAGGTTTACCTTTCTGTGTCCCAGTCCCTTCCTCTGTAAAGTGTAGATCTGGTCATGCACAGGTCATGGTACCGTCATGAGGACTGAGCATGCTTGAAGGACCAAGAGTGAGAAGAAGGCAGAGCAAAGGCCACATGGGTGTACCCTGGCTCCCAAGCCTTGAGGTCGTCGGTCTTGATGCCAAGCTGTGCTGTCCCAGTGTGCAGTGCCCTCACACCCTCAGCACCATAAGCCCAGAGTCTCCAGCACGCTCTGTTCTGTGCTTTGCACGGCCTTGCTTTTGTCTGGTGCCTTCCCCAGATAGCTGACAACTAAAGAGATGTCAGGAATAATCCTGATACTTCCTCTGGAGTTATGCCCTGTCCTGTACATGGAGTGTCTGTGCTGGAGGTGGGCAGAGCTCCCCACAGGAAACAACAGAGAACACCTCTGTAGTGTTGTTTCCTGAGGAGGAAGCATGTGGACTGCTGAGGAAGGGTCTCTGTGGTGGGTGGTGCCTTTCATCTGACCTTTGTGTCTGTACTCACTCTGCTCTGGTCACCTCAGGACTCCAGGCATCTCTATCCTGCTCGACCCGCCCGCCTTCCCCTTTGCCACCCTGCGTCTGGGACTCAGGGCATCTCCACTTTCACTTCAGGCCGTGTCTCCTACAAGCACTGCCACAGCTGGGTTTCCAGATGTCTGCTTTAAAAGATGGCGTTTTGTAGACTTCACTAAAAGAGACTGTTTTTAGGATTTTCCATGAAAAGTTTCTCATCATAATTTTTTATTTTGGGCTTTGAATGATTTCCTCTTAGGTTAGTAGTAAGCAGTGGATTACTTGAGTGCAGTAGTGTATTTTTAAGAGTTTGTGTGTGCGCATGTGCGCACATGCATGTGCACAGGTGCATGTGTTACTTACTGTAGCTCATTTTAGATGATTTCTAACTTATTTTCCAGGCTCCAGGAACACCTATAATTGCACGGCAGGTGACCCCAACTACCATAATTAAGCAAGTGTCTCAGGCCCAGACAACGGTACAGCCCACTACAACCCTACAGCGCTCTCCGGGGGTACAGGTAAGAGGGTGCAGCCTAGTGCATCAGTAGGGCTTCATGGCTGGCAATGCATGCGTCTGATTCAATGCAAAGGCTAGGCTTTAGGGTACCAGATTGAATTTGGGGATGCAGGGGTCAATGAAGAAAGTGATTTTTCTGTGTCTGAGTGCGGGCTTTCCTTTCCTTATTTAGCGCTAGTGGCCTTCAGAAGCCTTCGTAAGGTGTAGTGAGGAGTGTCACCTGGTTAATATTGACTCGGCATCTTTGAGGAGGGAGTCTGTGCTGAGGAGAGTTTTGTCTGTGCTGTGTGTGGCCCCATTACACGCCATGGAGAAGTGCTACTGGTGTGTGTGCAAGGTGTCTTTTCAGCTTCCTGCGGCGAATCTGTGGATGAGCTGGGGAGGGGGGTGAGAGGGGCTTCTCCCTAGTCTTGCTTTCCCAGTATCAGTGCTCTCGGTGGCAGTAGGGAGAGTGTCCTGCAGACACTGGCCTTACCTGGGACAGTTGATCAACCTGTCAGCTTCTGGCATATAAAGCAGATGTTAAGAGCTGTGGAAGGGGCTGGTCAGGGAGGAGACCATGTTTGGAGAGATGTCCTTGGCTATGCGAGACATCCCTAGACAGGAGGACGCGTCTGACCAGGAAGTACTAGTAGGGAAGACGCCATTGGCTGGGGAGGCAAACGCGCTCAGGGAAGCTCTCTCCGGGCACTCATTTGGGAGCAGGCGGGAAGCAAAGAGCCTCAAAGACTCCTGATGTTGAGTTTGTGGGCTCTGCAGTGAAACGCTGGCCACGCTGGGTGCTGTGCTCACTCAATCATGATCTAGGCTGCAATGTTCTGCATAAGCTGCACCTCATCCCAGTGGGAGCCTGAGCTGGGTAAGGGACTATAGGGCGGTCCACACGTGGGCTTTTCTAAACCTTTCTGAACTCTTGGAATTCAGCTCCATTTTCTTCAGTAGCTATGGAGAGCAAGAACATCTTTGAGAACAGTTCTGCCCCAGGCAGCTGTAAGCCAGGAGAAGGACCTGTGTGTTTCAGAAGCTGGAGTCTGGCAGACCTGGGGTTTCCTGAGGGGAACTTGTAGTGCTGCCTGTGTCTGACTCCAGCGTCTGCTTCTCTGAGGAGAGGGGAGAGGACTCTAGAGGAGGGCTCTAGAAGGCAGTGAAGCGCTTGGTAAATTGCGTGTTATGTTAGTGGTGACAAATGCTTTGAGGTTAGTGGACAGTCTCCAGTCAGGTTGAGTGTCAGCTGGCGTGGAGGGAAGGTGGTGAGAAGGGCCCCTGGGTCCTGCTGTTGTCCCTGGCTTATTGAGTTAGCTCTTAGTTTGGTTTGGTGGGCAATGTGTGCTTATCATAAGGAGCCAGCTGTCACCCCTGAGTCTGTCGATGGCTGCATGGTAACTTGGGGGCCAAGAGGCTTGGAGGTGGCTTAATACTTGTGTAGCTCCCTCATAAGCATCTGTGGCTGGAGTCCTCCAAGGCTTTGCTCTAAGGAACCCAAAGACTTGCCTAAAGCTGCTCAAGAGCTCCTTCTCTGGTGTGGGTGTGGCTTCACCACGGCTTCAGGGGGGGGGGGGGGGCAGGGTTTAAAAAGCTGGAGTGAGGCAATGTGGGCAGCTAGATTTGTAAATTGGAGAGGTCCTAATGTAAAAACCAGTAAATATTTCATTGTGATTATTCAAGAGTAGAGAAACCTTAGGAGAGAGACTAAGTGCCAGTGGTTTGGAGAATTTGAACTGGTTGATCTAAGTGCCTATTTGCTTTTATGTTTGGCCAAGGAGCACCTTCCCACAGCTGGGCCAGTTCCTGTGCCCCCTCTTATACCTGTGTGGCTTTTTGTCAGGCCTTACTGTTGGAAAGTAGAGCATGTTAGTGCAGGTAGGGAGTGGAGGCCCTTCCCTTGTCTTGGTGGCCCTGTGTCTTGGTGCCACAGGGTGGACCCTGTGGCAGATGCTACATCCTGGAAGGTCACAACTGCTTCTTAGCCAGGGCTCTGTGAACAGATGAAAGGGTCCTCAGGAGTAGTGTCTGAGATGAGAACTCATTGTGTATCCGGTCCTCTGTGCTTGTCTCTGTGACAGCCGTCAGTCAGTCTGGCAGATTGTGGACACCTCTGTGCTATCACTGTGATCCTCAGGTGTGGTGTGCCAGGGATGCCCTTGGCCACCTCATGTGGCTGCAGGAGGTGTGACTACTGGCACTTGATGAGCCGTTTGCTCCCTCCTTTTTCAGAAGCTGTTTTAGTTCCCTGGACTTATGCTGCTGTTGAGATGCATTTACCTGTGTTTTGACCTTTTAGCCTCAGCTGGTTCTGGGTGGCTCCGCACAGCCAGCCTCACTTGGAACAGCCACAGCTGTTCAGACAGGAACACCTCAACGAACTGTCCCTGGGGCCAGCACCACCTCCACAGCTGCCACGGTAAGAACTCCCTTTGGGACCCCTGGGGCAAAGCTAGCCCATTGGTATTAGTGGAGAAATGGAGCTGGTATACAAAGGGGCTTGAGAATATCTTGGGGACCCACAAGCCAACCAAGAGCAGTGATGCATTGAAAGGGCCCACGTGAGAGCTTGGGCTCTGTCTTACCCTTATGGGGGACCTGAGGGGCCGGCCACTGAGGAATGGTAGGAAGGGACCCTGAGTATCCTGCTTGGGATCTAGGACCCTACGAATGCCCGTGGAAGCCATGTATATGTAGCTGCTGAGCACCTGTGGTCTGGGCATCAGTTTGTCTGTTTGTCTGTCTGTCTGTCTGTGTCTATCTTCATTGCTTTTCCTTTACTTACCTGGGGCTTTAGAGAAGCCGGGGGCCATATTTTGCAACTTCTCTTTTTGTGTTTTCTGCTACGTACTTTTAACCATTTCCAGGAGCTGCCTGGGGCTTCATGTGCTTGTGCACATTTAGACAGGCAGCAGCCCCTGCCCCATCATAAGGGCAGTGCCTTAGTAGATGCAACCTTCCCTAAAAGGGCTGGTTGAGAGATGCATGCTTGGTGGCCTTCAGAGTGGCTGACTACCCCTCTGAGAAGATTATGGCTTGTGCAAGAAATAGCGTGGTTTTTGAAGGAAATTTAGATGCTAAGTTTACGTCTTTCAGACCTGTACACATTTCACTGCAGTGAGATCTGTGGGGAAATCTCCTGTAACCTACACCTTTTTATTTTAATACAGGAAACTATGGAAAATGTGAAAAAATGCAAAAGTTTTCTATCTACATTAATAAAACTGGCATCCTCTGGTAAACAGTCTACAGAGACAGCAGCTAATGTGAAAGATTTAGTACAAAATTTACTGGTAAGAAACTTACCTCAGAGCATGCTGTGTGACCTGCAGCCCATGTTTAGCCTGTAGGGCAACCTGGGTGTGCAGGTGAGAACCTGTGGAAGGATCTGGAAAGGGAGGGGGTGCACTGTTGCCAGGATGTGTGGATTGCTTGGCATAACTGTTCTGGGGACTTGGCTGATACCCCAATTTTCCTACTGCACTTAGATAGGACACCTGAGGAAACGTGCCAACACTAGGAAGGGAGCACCTGCCTTTGCTCGAGAGTCACAGAACATATGTCTGACAGCCAGTGTTGCTTCAGGTGGCAGCCCACCGTCTCCTTCCTTCCCCCTTTAAAACTGAAGGAAACAGGGAGGATCCTTAAACTCCAGTTTGTAGACAGGGGGTCTCTGCATCTGTCCATGGCCCTGCTCCTCTTCCCACCCATTGAACATGCAATGATACTAGTTTCTAAATGATGCCTGTGCTACTGGTGTGCAGAACTGACCTCTGCCATTGGTTGGTGCCCCTGTGTCCCTGGCTGTCCCGTGGATATTTTATTTTGGCAGCTTGCTGGGGTCAGGGTTTGAGCTGGGCCTTGTGTTGCAGTTAACTCCGTCCCTCTAACCTAAAGCAGCTGCTTCCTTGTTATGTTGTCTTTCTTTTCTGTGTCTTTGGTCAAGAAGCACAGGGGTTTTGAGAGCGTTGTTTCTGGGTTTGACTGGTGGGATTTGTTGGTTCCATCCTGCTCTCCTGGTCCTTTTCTTCTTCAAGGGGTTTGCAAGCCAGGCAGGGGTGGCATGCACCGACCGCTCTGCTGCCAGCAAGCTCCACCCCTGTCCAGCCCTGTCTTCCCCACCTGCCTGTCCTGTTCATACCTTAGCTGTGTCCACCTTTCATCAGGGCCCTGGGGGCCTCCTCCTAGCTCATTCTTACGTGACCTCTTTGTGGCCTTTGATTTCACAGGCTGCCCCTTCTGGCCTTTGCATCAGTCAGACTGGGGCTTGGCTGCCTGCAGTGCATGCCATTCCCAGGATCGGAAATATCGCAAGCCTGTGTGCCTTACCTTGACCACTTGTGCCCACTCAGAGTCCAGAGAGGGTGTGCTCCTCACTCACACACAGGCCAGCTGCTGACACTTTGTGCTCTGGGGTGCTGATGGCCTCCCTTCTCCCCTGCCAGCTTGAAATCCAGCCTTGCGTTACTCTTAGAAGATTGCTGTTGTAAACCTGCTCCCAGCAGTCTGCCATTGCCCTGCTTGCTGCTGCCTTGTCCAGGTTTTGCAAACCCTGGACAGATGCTGTAGCTGTGGGGGGTGCCCCTCTTCATGGTGGCATGGCTAGGCCTCTTCCCCACTTCAGGTGTCTAGTTCTCACCCATTTACAGGTTTCTCTAGTCTTTACATGAGTCCCCAGGTGTCTGAGACAACCGTGTGCCTTACTTGTAGACTCTTATGCTTCTTCTTTGGTGCTCTGTAGACCTAACTATGGGTGCTGGTCTCTCTCGACAGGTGCCGTGCTCCCTGACTGGGCTAGAGTTGCCCTTGCCACTTAGTAACACACACATTTGTTTCCTAGTAAAATGCCTGGCACTGTAGGTACCCGGTGGGACCTGAGTGAGAACACTTGACTGAGAAGCCTGTGGGGAGGTGTTAACCTGGACTAGTAACTAGCTAGCTAGAGACATGCTCCCCAGCTGCTACTCAGGGTCCGAGGGGGCACTAGGCATGTGCACCTAGGGATCTACATCCGTTACACTGGGCAATGGCACACTGACACACTTGCTGTCAGAAGGGCCAGACCAGTGTGATGCTAGGGTTACAGTGTGCCGTGAAGTTGTATGGAAATGCGTCATGACATTTGCCATGTGAGGTCACTGCAATGTCAATGTGGTTTGTTTTTCAGGATGGGAAAATTGAAGCAGAAGATTTCACTAGCAGGTTATATCGAGAACTGAACTCTTCACCTCAGCCTTACCTTGTGCCTTTCCTGAAGGTGATTGATAGCAGTCAGGGGTGGGCGTCACAGATCCCACCTGGCGTGGCTGGGACAGGACTGGCTTTCTTGCAGCTAAGCCCCCAGATTCGTTACAGCTCCAGCACACTTGTATAGGGCCAGTGCTTCCCGGGGGGAGGGCTTGCTTCCAGCATAAGCCTGGGGACCCTGACATTGGCCCCTCTTGGAGATGGCATTTTGTTTCTGAAGTGCTTTTTAGCCAGTTCTCACTAGGAAAGTCCTGGTCAATGAGTCTGTTTGTAGTTGGGTAATGGGCGGGGAATTAGTACCTGACACTGTAGATGTGTGCTTACATCTAGATGAAGTGCTATCAGCCCCGAGACACTTCTGAAGGATTATGCTTCTGAATTTTTAAGATACTATAAGCAGTAATGTTCCAGCTGTGCCTGACCCTACATGTCTGTCTGTCCTCAGAGGAGCTTACCTGCCTTGAGACAGCTGACCCCAGACTCCGCGGCCTTCATCCAGCAGAGCCAGCAGCAGCAGCCGCCTGCCTCGCAGGCCACGACTGCACTGACGGCTGTGGTGCTGAGCAGCTCAGTGCAGCGTACAGCTGGGAAGACGGCTGCCTCGGTGACCAGCGCTCTCCAGCCCCCGGTCATCAGCCTCACGCAGCCCACACAGGTTGGCGTTGGCAAGCAGGCACCGCCCACACCACTGGTATGAAGGCGCGAGCCTGGCATGGTGCTCTTGCCAGCCACCATGCCACTTAACTCACCAGCCCTGGCTCGGAGCCCCTTTCTGGAAAGAGCAGGCAAGGAAGCTCCTGCTGGAAAGACATGTGGTGTTCTCTTAAGTAATCAAGTATGAGCTGGAGATTGAGGCCCATGACTTTGTGTTTTTCATAGAACGAAGTGAACTGCTTGGCTCACTTACTGGCAGGCCCTTAACCTGTTGTTGGGGTTTCCTGTACAGGAACACAGTGTTTAGTGGGCCTCTTAGGAAGATAATCTTTGCACTTTGAGTGATGCCTGAATGTTCAAACCTTTGGGATCGGGAAGGAGATTGGTTCGGTCAGGCTTTTGTCTTCCCGGGATAGAGCTGGCCGATGGCAGTAGTGCTCAGAGAAGCTGAGGGCTGCTGCTGTGGATCTGGCTTTGTCTGATTTGCATTCCTTCACTGGAGGCAGGATGGCTCTTCACTGTGAGTTGCATTCAGAGCATATGTACACCTGCCGTGAACAGCATAGCTTCACCACACATAAAAGGCAAACTTCAGAAGGGGGCTGACTGAATAGTACAGTGTTGTAGAGCATTTATGAGGTCTTAGGTTTCATTCCTAGCTCTGGGTGGTGGTGGATGACAGACGACTGCAGTTGTTGTAAATGCAGCTTAAAAAAGAGTAGTTGCAGGTGGTACGGTGCTGTATGCAGCAGGGTGGGCATCAACAGGATGGGCGTTAGGGAGACCAGACTCCTGGGTGCTGGCTGCCCTGTTAGAGCTTGCTTTGTCTTTACTCTGGTGAAGTGAGGAGAAGAATGGAGAGCAGGCTGAAGGACCACACCTGAGCAGGTTTTCTCACTGGGCAGGCATTTCTGTGTCCTTTGCTTTCACATGGTTTCAGGAGGGAACTATGCTGTTCAGCAGTCAGCATCCTGGTTTACCCAGAAGGCAGTTCTGTGGAAGAGCATGCTCTCTTTGTGAGGGTCTCACCTCTGGTCCTGGTTCTGTCCTATGTGGCCTTGAGTGCTGGATTGCCTGCAGAACCTTTTCCATTGTCTTGGTTTTAACTGTCATTTGGAATAACGTAGAATCATCTGGAAAGAGTGTTTTTAATGAGAAATTATCTAGATCAGAGTGGCATGTAGGTATGTCTGTGGGGGATTGTCTTGAGTTTTGATTGATGTAGGAATACCTACCCTGAATGTTGGAGGCACTGTTTCCTGGGCCCTGAACTGTGTAGCAGCTCAGAAAGCTAGCTGCACAGAAGGGCACAGGCAGGCAACATGGCTACATTTGTTTCTCTTGACTGTAGATGTGGTGTGACTAGTCTCATTGTTGCCTCTGTGACTTCCCTGCAGGGATAGACTGTGACCAGGAATTGTAAGCCAAATAAACCTCTTCCTCAATTACTTCTGTCAGGCTGTTTAATCAGTGCCAGAAGTTATGCTAGGATGCTTCTTTTACAAACATGAACATGGTGTGTTCAGCCGCCTGGTCATTGCTGTGTCCTGTCCTGATCCCCCTCTCACACACCCAGTCTCTGCTTATGCTTGTGTGTGCAGCTGAGGCAGATAGGTCAGCTTTGTGCAAACCTGGGCCTGAGGCCAGAGGATCTCAGAACCCATGGATGTGAACCCCTTTTCTGTATCTTCATTAGTGACTTCTCAGGGGAAAGCCCTAGCCTGAGTTGCTATGGGCTTGTCCATCCTGTAGTGTGAGCACCATATTCTATTGCAAAAACAGCTCTGGTGCAGGCCTCAGCCTCAGTCCTTTGCAAGTGTCAAGTTACATGTGGCACTCAACAAAAACACAGCCACTATTTTTTTTAAAGCAGAGTTGGGGTTCAAATCCTAGAAGGGTTTCAGAATCCTGCAGACACTGTGATACTGTGTTACACCACCAGCCACACAAAAAGGCTCCTTTATAGAAACTAGAATTCTTTCAGGAAAGCTCTTAGCTCAGAGATTTATGGTTGGGCCATCAGGGGGCTTCCACTGGGCCAGACCCAGAGCACATCCAGTACTGTATGCTCTTGGAGCCTGTTGTAGGCCTAGGGCAGTATGCAGGACAGCAGAGCTGAGCAGGCCCTGAAGTATGGACCAACCACCCTTGGGCTAAGCGTGGTTCAAAGTGATGAGGGGAACAGAGAACCAAGTTCAGGGCAGGACTTGAAGATCCATCTTCACTCCAATAGAAACGTAATCTGAGCCCGTAGGAAACTGGGAATAGGGATACGTTATTCGATGGATGGTCGTCAGGTGACAGTGCCAGTCGGCTGGCAGCTCGGGGGAAGTCCATGTTCCTTGTGGGGCCTGAGCTTAGCAAATTTTGCTTTGCTGCTGCCCTCTAGGATATGTGTGGGGTCCAGTGCAGGTCCTAAGTGTTGTGTCCTCTGTGTACTTGCTCTGCTGTACTGTGACCTGGTGTGGTACCATTCTGTCTTTGTCTAAATCTTTTGAAGCTGTGTGCAGAGGCTTGCTGGAGACTTGTTGGGCCAGGCTTTTAGATCTGGAATGAGGTGGACATTTGGACTTCCTGGAGCTTCTGGCAGGGCAAGGTTGGGTAGCGCTGCTAAAGCGAATAGCTGGCTTCAGGGGTCAGTGTGGTCCCTAGGATGTGTGTGCTCATGCACTGTGCTGGCTGTGCCCCAGGTGATCCAGCAGCCCCCGAAGCCTGGAGCCTTGATCCGGCCCCCGCAGGTGACCTTGACGCAGACACCCATGGTCGCATTGCGGCAGCCTCACAACCGGATCATGCTCACCACACCACAACAGATCCAACTGAACCAGCTGCAGCCAGGTGAGGCCCCGGCTGCTGCCACCCAGGACTGGCTAGCCCCGAAATGGCCAGTTGTGGGACTGGTACTTGATTTCATTTAATTATTGTGATAAAGTTAATTTACGCACATCGCTCAGTGACTTCATTTATGAGGTTTGTGCAAGCCATTACCCTTGTCAACATGGTTTTTAAATTACCTGAATTATATACATTACACTGTTAGTGTCTGTTAGATACTTCCAGCTAGACCTTCTAGCTGCCTGTCTCCTTTCCGGGTAGGCGCAGCTCTCAGACCCTCTCACACCTTGTGCCAGTGGTCTACATGTTCTCAGCCCTCCTTTGTCCCCTTCCTCTGGCTTCCCTCCTTCTCTCCCGGTCGCCCTGTTTTCCTAGAGTCTAGATTGTGTGGTATAAATGTTGTCCCACCCTCTAACAACCCGGAAACCTGCTTTGTAGTTGGGGTCTTAAGGGAATGTCCCCTCTCTCTTCAAGGCTCCGTCATTCTGCCTTGTGTGGCACTGCCTCTCCTGAGGCTCTCCCCACTTCAAGGCCTGAAGCATAGTTCTGCATCGGCTCTCTCCCACCAGACTTAGGCCTTTAGAGTATAGCAGTGTCCCCTCACCTTCCCCCACCCCCCAAGGCAGCTTCACTGTGTTACCCTGGCCCTAAACTCCTGGGCTCCAGAAATTCTCCTGCTTCAGTCTCCTAGGGGAGACTCTAAATATATTGCCTATGTCTGCTTGCTGTTGGTCCCACTCAGGAGTCATTCCTGTACTTCAACAGTTGGGGGAGCTGGGAGTGGTGGTGCACACCTTTAATCCTATACCCAAGGGCAGCCTGGTCTTCAGAGTGAGTTCCAGGACAGCCAGGGCTACACAGAGAAACCCTGTCTCCCCAACCCTACCCTCTACCCCCCCCCCCCAAAAAATGAGTTTGAAGAAGTACAGGCGAATAGATGCTTGAAGGGTGCAGCTAAACCTTAAAAAAACTTAGGGTTTAAATGTTACCTAAATTTTAAACTTTTATTTTTAAAACTTGTAAATTATCATATCCTTTGAGATTTCACTTAGAAAGCCACACACCCCCATGTATATATAGCAAATATACATATAACACACGTGTATATATGGCACACACATGGCAAACATATATACATATAACACATATGGCACACACATATATACATAAAACGTGTGTATATGGCACACACATGTATATGGCACATACATATATATACCTATAACACACACGACACACATATATACATAAAACGTGTATATATGGCACACACATGTGTATGGCACATACACATATATACCTATAACACATACACATGACACACATATACACATAAAACATGTGTGTGTATATATATGTGTATATATATATATATATATGGCGCACACACGTATATTAGCACACACACACGTATATACATAAAACGTGTATATATGACACACGTATATGGCACATACACATAAATACCTACAACACACACATGACACACATATATACATAAAACACGTGTATATATGGCACATACATATACATGGCAAACATACATATATACATATAACATACACATATATATGACACACATACACATATGTCTCACACATATATACATACATAAATATGTAACATATACATATAGCATACGTGTATACATGGCACACACATAAATAACACATGCATATATATGGCATGCACGTATGGCACACACATATATGACATACATACTTATACACATATAACATACATGTCTATATGACACACATATATGGCATACATAAATACACATAACACACACATATATACGACACATACATATATACGGCACACTCATACACACATATGGGACATATACATATAACACACACGTATATATATATATGATACATATATATGGCACACATACATATATACATATAACATACGTATATATCACACATACCACATCACTTACCCGTTGTAAAGACACATAAGAATGCTTCTTTAGAGTCTGTGCTGGTGAGGAAGGGATGCAGATGGGCAAAGGGATGATCAGTGGCACTGCAGATAGGGCCGAGGGATGGGTCTACCATGCCCAGTGGCACTGCAGATAGGGCCAAGGGATGGGTCTACCATGCCCAGTGGCACTGTTTTGGATCTGTACTGTAGTTTTCCTAAAGACTGTTGTTTCTTCTCCTGTGTGTAAGCATATATTCTTCCTTATCTTTTTAAGATTTCACACATATATACAGCATATTTGATAAAATTCACCCTCCTGCCCATCTCCTCCAACTCCTTCTAGACCCCCCATCTCCCTCTTAAAAAACCAAACCCTCTGAGTCTGTCGGTGCTGCAGGTTATGTGCATGGGTACAGGACTATCCACCAGAGCAGGAACAGCCTATCCAGGGCTGCATCCTTGGAAAAACAGCTCGGAGCCCCTCCCTCTCCATGCTAGAATTAAAGCCGACAAACAAACCACACCACCTTATTTTTGTTTCGTGTGGGTGTCTTGCCTGCATGTGTGTCTATACACCATGTGCGCGTCTGGTGTCCTTGAAGGCCAGAAGAGGGTGTTGGATCCCCTGGAACTGGTGTCAGCCAGTGTGGTTGCTAGGAATCGAACCTAGGTCCTCTGGAAGAGGATGTACTCTTAATCACTGAGCCATTTCTCCCTTCCCCTCCTCTGCTGGGATTTTAATAGGCTTGATCTTAGCAGATGTTGAATATGCAGCCACAGCTGCTTTGAGTTTCTATGTGCAAGGGGCTTTCATATCTAGTAAACAGTTTCCTGCCGTCTTCCAGTTTCTTGGCTCAGAGTCTTTCTACCTCCTTCTGCTGTGATAATCCCTGAGCCTCGAGGGGAGAAGACATGGTAAAGGTGTCCCATTTAGGGCTGAGCATGCCAAAGTCTCTGATTCTCAGCATTCTGACCACGTGTGTGTGGGGTGTGTGTGTGTGTGTGTGTGTGTACATGTACGTACGTACACAGGTGCCCACAAAGTTCAGAAGATGCCATTGGATCCCTGGAGCTGTAGTTGCAGGTGTTGTGAACTGCCTGACATGGGTGCTGGGAGCCGAGCATGTGTCCTCTAAAGAGCAGTGAAAGCACTTAACCACTGAGCAGCCCAGCCCTGTAACTTAAGTATGTGTGCACTGTAGAGCTCAGAGTTTTGAGAGTGTCACTGTGATGAGTGAAGAGATGGTAGTTTCTCCCTGGGCTTGTAAAGCCAGCAGAGTCAGTCCTCCAGTAACAGCCTCTGGTGTCCGCTGTGTCTTTGACTTTGCAGTCCCTGTGGTGAAACCCACCGTGTTACCCGGAACCAAAGCCCTTTCTACTGTATCTGCACAAGCAGCCGCTGCACAGAAAAACAAGCTCAAGGAGCCTGGGGGAGGCTCCTTTCGGTAAGCACCGAAGCCCTGTATGCTTTAGGGAGAGCACGGGAGGGTTTCAGGTTGTCTGCCGACTTCACTACTGGGTCTTCCCTACTGGGTCTTGGCACTGGTAGTGTCGGGACTGTTTGTTTTACTTGGGTCTGAGCATACTTCTCTGTCAGTATGAGTTCCCGGCGTGGATGCAGAGTAGCAGCTTGCTTCATGCCCTCGGCAGGGATGGAGAACAGGTCAGCTGACTTGGTACCAACAGAGTGCACCAAGGTGACTACCATGTATAACACAGATGGCCCTTGTCACCCTGCTCACTGTGACTCTTGATGAACAAAACAGCCTTCTGTGTGTGCACACCAGAGGCCAAACTATGACCTTCACTGTGACTGAGCAATGTGGGTTGTTAGAATTTCAGGGAGACTCTTCATCCCCAAAGCTGTTAAATGGGCTGGATAGAACTGGGAGCTATATTGGCTCTGGAGGATAAGGAGCAACCAGGCAGAGCAGGACAGATCAACTGAGTATCGGGAAAGATGCTAGGTGTGTGTATAGCAGAGATGCCTATACTACGGGCTTCTCGGTGCTGTGGCCAGTGTTGATGAGGGGCTGGAGATAGGGTATGTGGGTAAACTAGAGTTGCTGCAGCCGTGGGTCCCAGCGGGGCGTGGGAGGCATGCTCCGGAGCTGTGGGGAGGCTCGGGCTCCTGCTCCGTCTGCTGGAAGAGCCTAGGTACACCCATCCCCAGCACTCATACCTTACCTACTAGAAGCCATTTTCCAGTGTAAGGCTAGGGATGCTCTTCAGGGGAGAGTGGTTAGAGCAGGAACAAGCTCATCATGTCAGGACAGGACTCAGGCAGTGACATGAGTTGGGCTGGGCTCCTTCCTATAGCCCAGGCTGAGCTGAGATGGTCATGGAGATGGTCCAAAAGGCACTGAACCAAAAGGCTGAGTAGAGGCGAGCTACTGATTAACTTGTAAGCAGAGAGAAGGCTGAGCGTGTTCAAGCCTCAGGATGCCTCCGACATCCAGGCCAACACTGAGGTGTTGCTCTCAGAGTACGCACAGTAGCAGGTAGGGGTGGGAAGGTAGTGTGGTTCAGTGAAGACCTCCAAGGGTCACGCTTCGAGGAGGACTCTCCTGCCGTCCTATGACTGAGTCTGCACCAAGGGTGTACGTGTTAAAGACGGGCTGAAGGGTGTTCAGGGAGGGACACTGGAGGGTCTCTTATTGGGTGTAGAGCTCCCCTGTGAAGAGGTTAGTCTTGGGGCAGTGGCCGCATGTGGACAGGTTCATGTTGGTCCATTTTCACAAGCAAACATCTGTCTGGGACTGGCTGGGACTGCTCTGGTGGCTCTGAGTGAGTTTTGTGCTCGTTCTTCCTCCACCTCCTCAAAAGCTGTGACTGAGGGAAGACATTTTTTTCTTTCCTTGAGAATTTTTCAGGTAACATGAGTCTTAAAAGCAACAGATGGTGTTTTGGGTTTTGTTTTCTTGGGATGTACTGTGGACTGTGGGCACAGAGCTCTCTGTGGATTCAGCTTAGCTGCGACCTCACACAGTTCTTCCTTTGAACACTTTAATTTTTTTTTTTTGAAACATCATTTCTTTCTCATCAACAGCTTTTTTCTTTTCTTTTTAAAAAAGATTCATGTATGTGAGTACACAGTCACTGTCTTCAGACACACCAGAAGAGGGCATTGAATCCCATTACAGATGGTTGTGAGCCACCATGTGGCTGCTGAGAACGGAAGAGCAGTCAGTGCTCTTAACCATTGAGCCATCTCTCCAGCCCAGACACTTTAATTTTTAAACAAGGCAGTAAGACACTGTCAGACAACAGGATTAGGCCAGGATAAGCCGTGTGTGTGTGTGTGTGTGTGTGTGTGTGTCCCTGTGTATCGCAGTGCCCTTCTGCTGCTCCCTGACCCTTGCAAGCTGCCACTGCATTGGAATCACTGTAGTGACCTCTGATTTCCTTATCCACAACAATGTTCCTCTCCTCTTGCAGGGATGACGACGACATCAACGATGTTGCATCAATGGCTGGAGTAAACCTATCTGAAGAAAGTGCAAGAATATTGGCCACAAACTCGGAGTTGGTGGGGACGCTGACCCGATCCTGTAAAGACGACACCTTCCTCCTCCCCGCGCCTTTGCAGAGGAGGATCCTGGAGATAGGTACGTTTGCACCAGATGATGCCACTGGGATGCTGAGTGTCCAGATCTCTGTCTGATGTGTTCCATGACCCTGGTGAGACTCAGTCCAACCCTTCTGCAGTAGCTCTACTGCCTCGTCTTGGGCTCACCCCATAGAGGCTCCACTCTTGGTTGGCAGGTAGTAGAAGGTGGGCAGTGACCATCTGCTTCCTGCTTAGATTGCCTTTGATTGTACAAAGCAATAACTAGAGGGTGAGAGAAGCCAGGGCTGTGATAAAGAAAAGCTGGGTAAGTACCATAAAGTGCTTTTTTTCTGCATGGCCTGCAGGTAAAAAGCACGGCATCACGGAACTGCATCCAGATGTAGTGAGTTACGTGTCTCATGCCACACAGCAAAGGCTGCAGAATCTTGTAGAAAAAATATCTGAAACGGCTCAGCAGAAAAACTTCTCTTATAAGGTAATGAGGCTGTTTTCGTGGGGAGAATGTTCCTGTTCTCGCCTCCTGACCTGGGCTGTCTGGAAGCCTTGTCCTGGCGGTTCCTGTGCTCGCTCTTAGCCGCACACTAACTGTAGGTGCTCTCAGCTCTCTTGCACCGGGCTGGGAAGAATGACAGTTATCACGCTTTGGAAGATGGGGCTGTGAGCTTATCTGATTATGGAGTCGTGTATTCTTATTCCATCTGAAGTACTCAGTTCCTGCATCCTGGCCCATCCATCTTGAGCCATGAGCTACAACTACAGGCTCTCTACCATGCAGGGTGTGTGTGTGTGTGTGTGTGTGTGTGTGTGTGTGTGTGTGTGTGTGTAGTGTAGTGGGTTTTCAGTCAGAAGATGTCCTGAGCAGTTGCCCAGATGAAGGGGTCTGTGTCTGAGCCTTCAGAGCAGCCTCATGGTGGATTGTCAGCTTTAAAACACTTCTAAAGTTGGACTTGGTGGTGCACACCTTTATTCCTAGTACTCAGGAGGCAGAGGGAGACGAATCTCTTTGAGTTCAAGCCCAGCCTGGTCTACAAATCGAGATCCAGGATAGCCAGGGCTACATAGAGAAACCCCGTCTCAAAAACAAAAACAAACACTTCTACACAGAAGGACTTAAATATCTCTTAAAATGCCCAAGTGTATCAAGTGGGACCCTTTTATGGGAAGCCTGAGACTCATGTCCTTGTGAGGTCATGACCAGAGTGGTGAGATGTGAGCAGCTGCCACCACCATGGAGCCGTGTGCACACTATCCAGCCGTGTGAGGCATGCTCATGCTTGTTGAAGTCCAAGTCCATGGTACACAGTGCTTTAACTTTTTTTTTTTTTTTTTTGTAGGATGACGACAGATACGAGCAAGCGAGTGATGTCCGGGCTCAGCTCAAATTCTTTGAGCAGCTGGATCAGATTGAAAAGCAGAGGAAAGATGAACAGGAGAGAGAGATATTGATGCGGGCAGCAAAGGCAAGTTACACCCTGCCTCCAGCTCGGGCTCAGCTTGCAGTCTTCCCCTCCTAGCTGCTCACCCTGGAGAAGGTGTTCTGAGTAGAGCTGGATAGGTGAGGCAGGAGCCTGGCTCCCTTGCTGTACTTCAGCTGCCGGAGGATGCATTTCACCTGGAGATGTGATAAAACAGATGTAGCTCTCTCATTTTGTTAGTTAATTAATTCAAAAAATGTTTTGTTTTATTTTTGAAGTAAGGTCTCATTATATAGCCCTGGCTGTCCTGGAACTCACTGTGTAGACCAGGCTGGCCTTGAACTTATAGAGATCTTCCTGCCTCTGCCTTCTGAATGTTGGGATTAAAGGTGTGTGACACTATGCTTGGTAGTGTGGACTTTTAAAGATTCTGACCTCTTCCCTTCCCCATGGGTTCACATTGCCCTTCAGTCTAGAGCACTCAGAGCTAAGGTAGAAACTTTGTTTATTATTAGAGTCATCTAGAGATGTTAATTTCAGTGTCAAGCTTTTTGTGCAGGAGGGAGTGACAATTGAATACCAGCCTCATGAGCTTCCTGAGCCCAGCATGTCTGCATGCTCTGTCCCTGCTTTCTTTCTCAGTCTACACTGAGTCAGAGGCATATGACAAACTGATAGCCATATGCCTAAGACTCTCTTACTGCATCTGGATGGTGATGAAGACATTTTTTTTCATGACACATTACCTAAATTTTTGTCATTTGGATATAAACATTTATAGAATTAGCAGGAGCTCTGTCACCTGGCTAGATGCTGTAGATTGGACCAGGTACCGTGGGTCCAGTGGTGCTCATGGGAAGCATGACTCTTCCTTTTCTTCTTCTTTCAAAATTAGTCTCGATCCAGACAAGAAGACCCAGAGCAATTAAGGTTGAAGCAGAAAGCAAAAGAGGTGAGCCTCTGTTTGGATTCTTCTCTGCACTTGCAGCTCATGTTCGTGCTTGGTGCCCACAGAAAAGAGAGTAGTTATGAGACCTTGGGTTTTTGAATGTGAGCATCCATTGCTCATTCGCTCTCTTGGGTGACCAGTCAGCGCAGGCTTTCTGTGCTGTCTGCACTTGGCTGGAGAGTACCTGTTACTTCTCTGTGAGGTTAGGCTCCCTAAACCCCTTCTTCTAATCTTCTGAGCATTTTAAGGTAAGCTTCTGTTTAAAAAGTTTTGTAATTATTTTTGGTTATAGACGTATCCTTAGTTTTAAAAGCTTCAACTTTAGGAAACTTGAAACAGTTGTGGGTAGCTGTTGCTACGTTTGCAATAAGAACTCTCAAAGCAATGTTAGCTCTGTTTCCTTCCCAACATGAAGATGCAGCAGCAGGAGCTGGCACAGATGCGACAACGGGATGCCAACCTCACTGCACTGGCAGCGATCGGGCCCAGGAAGAAGAGGAAAGTAGACTGCGCTGGGCCAGGATCGGGAGCAGAGGTACAGCAGAGCATGAGGCCGAGGTCTGGAGGGTGTGGGAGAGAAGCTTCCTTGAGTAGCCAGGGGAGCTCCTGGCCTTCCGTGGGGGCAGGTGTGGTCTTGCATGACACTTGATTTCCAAGTCGCCTTTTTGTGCGTATAACATGAGCTAAAACACATGCTCACATGGTTGGCTCTGCTGAGGTTCAGCCTGACTTGGAAAAGCATGGGGTGGAATTTAGGATTGGCTCTGGTGGGGACAGTGTGAGGCGACCTGCAGGGTGTGTGACCCAGACAAGTAGCCACCTGTTCCCTGGGCCCAAAGTCTGAGTGTCTTGTATGCTATCCTAATGGTTCCTTCGGCTTTAAATGGTTAGTTGTCATTTGCACTTAGCAGAGCAGTTGCAGGCCTGTGTATCTAATGCTCAGTTGTCTTCACCGTTGCTTCTGAGGATGCCAGGTCCATGCCTCACTGGTCCTGTGGCTTGGAGGCTGGCGTGCAGGGCTAGCGTCTGTGCCTGCACTGGGTGTGCTTATTCTCTCCTGTGCGCACTCTGCACTGGTTTTCCAGGGTGCTGATGCGTGTTGTCACTTTTCCTGTCCTTGCCTCTGTGTGTAGTCCATCTGGTCTGACTGCTGACACTTCAGGCCTTTCTTTATGAGGTTTTCTGTGTCTTAGGTTCAGTCTCCAGGTGGTCAGCCTGCTTCTTCCATTTGGGAGCTGCTTAGACTCACATGTGGGTCTGTGCCTCAGAGCGCATTTGCAGCACATGGGCCAATCTTTTCTTTTTTCAGGTATGTTCTGTTCCCGTCTCTCTTCTTCTTGGTCTCCAGTCACACACACACTGTGTGGTGGCACCCGTGTTCATTTGCATCGCTGTTTTCCTCTCTGCCCTTCAGATTGGGACATGTTCCTCGGCCAGATTGGAGTCGTGCCAGCTCCTGTCGGCTGTTGAGCTCCAGTGTGGTTCCCATTCACAAACGTAGATTTCAGTTGAGAGTGTCTAGAGCAGTGGGTCTCTACCTGTGGTCCAGACCCCGTGGTCAGATAGCCTGCAGATCAGATGTTTACGTTATGATTCATAACAGTAGCAAAAGTGCAGTTATGAGGTGGCACGGAAATAATTTATGGCTGGGGTCACCACAGCGTGAGGAGCCGTGTGAAAGGATCGCAGCGTTAGCAAGGTTGAGAACCTCTGTCTATAGGCTCTGTATTGAACTATAGGGTATGTTATTGGTCTATAGACTCTGCAAGCACCCATCTAGTGAGCGGCAGACTTCCCTTGTCTGCCGCTTTATGATAGCTGGACCTCTCCTATGCTGTTGAACACATGCCTTGAAGCTTCCAGCCTCAGTTTCCCCTCACTGTTCTCCCTCAGTTGTGGACTACTTTCCTGTTTCAGTGCATGTCTAGTGCCTGTCACCTGAATGCTGGGCACCTTGGATCCGCTGTGATGAGGCTCCTGGGTGGTTTTCCTCTGTAGAATGTGGGCTGGACTCTTGTTTTAGCAGCCACTTCAGACCATTCAAGTGGACTCATTTGCTCTTTATTTTGTTACTACGGCTCTGTGAAGACATGGGGCATTTTTTTCTAGTCCGTTACAACACAGCACCCCGTCTGTGTGTAGCTTTGGCTATTTTTACATGACTCTTAATGGAGAATGACCCTTTATCCTGTGGAGGTGTGGCTAACATCTCAGTTGAACTCTCCTGTTGCCACCAGGCCTCCTTGTCTGTTTTATCCCCATAGAAACTGCTCTCTGCTTTGCTTGGACAGTCCTGTCCTACTGTGGAGGCGTGCAGGCAGACTAGGTCAGCTCAGAGTAGTGACTTCAGCAGGGCAGCGCTGTCCCTGCCAAGGATTGTGGAGACTATACCCTAGAGGTACAGGGACATCTCTCTCAGCTCAAGAGTAGGTAAAAAGTCTGAGTGTGGGATAGGAAGAAAACCTTGGCCAGAATCTTTATGTAAATGTGTTGTCTGAACACCTGCAGCAACTGGGTCCGCTGTTCAAGTGTGCAGGCCTGCAAAGCCCACAGAGAAGTGAGCCCACAAAGCCAAGGAGTGAGTAAAATCTTTGGTAGCAACTGCACACCTTGAGAAAGACACCAGGGGAGTTAAAGGACATTAGTGAACTTTTTCTGCTGGCTGTTTTTGTGGCTTGCTGAATTATTGTAAGGTGTAAGTCCTTGTAACTCATCATCTGGTCGAGGCATAAAAAGCCAGGTGCTGTAGTGTGTACCATAAGCCCAGCACTGGGCAAGAGGGCAGAACCCAGGCCTTGCTGATGGCAGTATGGCTGAGTCAGTGAGTGAGAGACATTGTCTTAAATGTGTAGCAGACTTTAGCTTGCACCCTTCTCCACACCTTCCCAGCCCTTCGACCTCCTAAGAATCTGAGAGACGAAGGATCGGAGTTAGACCACTTCCTGCTGATCTGGGCTCATGTTCCTCAGGGCAAATTTGATCTTCATCAGGATATCTAATTTCTTCTTGTTCTTTACACTGACAAACAGCAATCAACAGCAGCCAATAACCCACCAATAATGAACGACTCTTGGGGGCCCTAACATTATATACGCTCTGAAATGTTCCTAGGATTCTAAATGTCCCACAACTGCAGAAACCATCTGTAACTGGCAAAATCATGCCCCTGCTAGGGCACGAGGCAAATCGTAGCTGCTGTGGTCAGTCCGAAGCAGCCCCACACCTGGAATTAAAATGAAAACATTCCCATAGTATTTCTGTCTTTTTCAAAGAAAGCAAAATTCTCACTACATAAATAAGGTAGCCATTAACGTGTGGCCTTGCATGCACATGTGTACAGGCAGTGTACACACACGTGTGCATACACATTCAAGTCTCTTTGGCATCTTCTGTTTCTTTACCTGTGCTTGTGACTGTTCAGGACAGTAGCTCCTGCAGCCCAGACTGGACTTGAACTTGCTTTGTAACTAAGCATGACCTTAAACTCACCGAACCCTCCTTACCAAGTATAGCGATTACCGTCGTGTGCCACTATGACCGCCCTGTATTAATGTTTATTTTTGTTGTTCTTGTTTTGGTTCTTGAGACAGGTTTTCTCTGTGTAGCCCTGGCTGTCCTGGAAGTCACTATGCAGACCAGGCTGACCTTGAACTCAGAGATTCATTCGCCTGCCTCTGCCTCCAGAGTGCTAAGATTAAAGGTGTGCACCAGTATTCCCTGTTTCTTTACAGTTTTTTGATTGCATGGCTGGCCTTGAACTCAGGGTCTTTCACCCACGAGTGTTGGGGTAACAGTTACTCATGGCCACTCCTGGCTTCTTTGTGAAGGCTGTTGTGCTAAGGAAGGATTTGGTCTGTGTTCTTGTGGTTACTTTCGTCCTTACACAGTTTGTAATTGTCCCTGGTCTCACTGTGGTTTCTATAATGTAATGGTATCTTCTCTTCACACCTTCTGCATTCCTTCTCACTTGGGATCCTGGGAGGTTGGCCTCCTGGAGATGTTGCTTTTCAGCTCTAGGCTAATTGAACCTGTGTCTTAAGGGAAGATGAAGCCAGCCTCCAACAATTCAGCCATGCTTCTTGCTGCTGCCATCCAGTGGTGGCTGATCACGTTGTCCTGACTTGCAGGTTTGGTTAAAGGCGAGGTGCCATGCTTTCTCTTGCCTTGGTAAGTTCATCGCTGGGAGCTGTTGTCACTGCCATGGTGCCCGGGGCTCTCACTGTGCTGCAAGCCTTGGTTTACATAGTTTACAAAGTTCAGAGCTTTTTGCATGACTTCTTTTCTGGCCCTCATCACTCTTTTTTCCTTCTCTTTTCTGATTTTCCTTCTTCTCTTCCTGGACTTGCTTACACTCCTTTTTGTGTGTCCACACTAGCTGCTTCTTTCTCTCCACTCTGTAAGGGCAGTGCTTCTGAGCTCTGAGCATCTAGGGCCTGTTGCTCATAGGCAGAGCGCTGCCCTCGGTCACCTCTGCTTGACCAGGAACTCATCTGTGGGTGTGCTCTATCTCCAAATGTGGCACCTGGGTGTTCTGTTACTCGTGGGGTGATGGCACCCTCTCCTGGCAGTACTGGGAACTCTATCTAGGTTGTACCACATCTTGCTGTGATTGCTCAGGACCTCTGGTGTCTACTGACTCTGTGGACGCTTGTTTTGTAGACCCCAAACCCCCTCATTTCTTCCCCTTCATTCCTCCTTGTGTGGAAGGTTCTCTTCTGCCATCTGAGGACCCATTGCAGCCTCTGAGGGTCCTTTTCACTGCGTGTCTTTGGACCACTTGGGTACATGTCCAGGTTCCTTCCATTCTCAAGTTCCCTGAGTGTCTCCACCTGTTGTGAGCAACCTTGTTGAGAGTGTGGTCATGCTATAGGGGTGGGGTCCTTTCTTCTAACACCCCTGGCGTTGCATGGGGGCCGTTTCTCCCAGGGTTGGCCAGGCTGCCCTGGTGCTGAGCCTCTTAGAATTGATGTCATTTCTTAGCAGAGTTCTAGGTGTCTATTAGTGTTCTTCAAATGTTTTGCAGGTGAGCGTGGCTCATGTGGGGCAGTTCACAGAAGTAAGGACAGAGATCCCATCTGTAAGGATGGTAGCCGTTGATAGGTCTGGTCCTATGTAGGCTGCTTTCCCATTGCTACTCTGACCCAGTGGCTCGCTAGGAGACAGTGGTGCGGTGCCGTGCAGTGCGGTGCGGATCCTTGGTCTAAGAGGTTTGCCTGGGAGCACTCACTCTATTCTGAGGTGCAGAGCTCTAGCCTGTTCCTGAAGTGGGACTTCTTGGTAGAGAAAAGAGTCAGATTGTAACCTTGTAACCCTGTGACCTTGGGGAGGAGCTGAAGCCAAGCACTTCCCTTAGGACCTAGAACTAACTACACAGGCACTGTGTATAGCAGGCTGGCCTTAATAGACGAAGCTAGATAGGCAAGAAATAGACTCACCTTTTTATTTACTCCTTCACTAGCCTTGGGTGGGGCCAGGTGGGTAGCCACAGCAGTATAGCCCAGGAGGCCCAGACTCATGTACCAGGGAGAATTTTCCTGGTATTGCCACCATGTGTGTCCATGTCCATGTGTGTTTGTGTCTGTGTCCTTGCATGTGTTCGTGTGTGTGTGTGTGTGTGTGTGTGTGTGTGTGTGAGAGAGAGAGAGAGAGAGAGAGAGAGAGACACTGTCTGCCTCTGTTCCCACACCACCCTTGAAACACCTTAGAGTCCTCTGAACTGTAGTTACCATGTTAAGGTTTCAGCTTTCACGTGGGTGCTAGAAAATGCCTCGTTCTTGTGGATCCCTGTCTCAGGCTCTGAGCAGAAGCTTCGATCTCAGTAGCCAAGAACACATTCATTGCATCCATGACCCTTCCCAAACCCTCAGCTAAGGACTCCCAAGGGGCCTCTGAGACTCCATAGGTTGAATGACTTGTGTGTGCTCCTGTAGCCCATGAGGGTTTTGGGTACACTTGGTACCATAGTCTTCTGAGGACCATTCACTCAGGTCAGCTAGTCATAGTTCTGAGGCTGAGGGTTAGGCTGTTCTTGCTGTGGCCAACCCGCAGTGTGCTCAGGATGAGTGCAGCAGCATCAGGGTGCTGTGCCTCAGCCCATAGAACACAGTCGGTCGAGAATCTGTCCTGTTCTCACCTGCCTGCTGACCCCTCAGGTTGAGCAGTGACAGCCATCCCACTGGGTTGGAGGCCCAGGTTGGTGTGCCTACATGAAGCTGTCTGGGTCTCATTAGTGTCAGTACTTGCTTGTCAGAAAGTTTGGGTGCCAGGTTGATCCTGTTTGTCTCAATTTTGTAACTTGTAGCACTTTTAAAATATTGTACCTAAGCTGAGTGTTCCCCGCCCATCCTGGCTCTGGTGTTGGCTGTTGAGCCTCTCAAAGTATAGGCCTAAAATACAGCCTGAATACTGGCCTCACAAAAATCCTGCTGCCCAGGCAGGTCTCACTGGGCCTGGGCACCACGTTGTCATCGCCCGAGTGTCTCTCTTGGGGGTACAGTCGTGGTGATTCTGGTAAGGTATAACAAGTGCAAGAAGAATGAAGCTCACTACTGAAAACGGAGAGAAGTTTGGACTTCAGTCTGCTACAGGACCTGTGGACTCTGCTGGTCTCAGCAGCCCCTCAGAGCCTCGGCTGCTTCTCTACAGACCCTTCTCCTCGACAGGCTTTCTTCCCAGAAACTGGTTTGTTGCTCCTTTCCAGATCACCAGCACCCTCTTGCAGGAAGCTCCTGTGTGCTGGCCCCAGCACAGCCTGAAGTGGCTTTTGGGAGACTGACGGCTTCCCTCACCCCTGACTGCACATGCCTGCTGACTGACTGCACATGCCTGCTGACTGACTGCACATGCCTGCTGTGGCCCTTTAAGAGGCACCACTAATCTCAGGAAGAAACACTGCTTGGAGCTGCTGCTGCCAACAACATCAAGGAGATTGTCCACCCAAAAGGACATGGCTGCCAAGGCGATGGTGGAGGCCAAGATCTTGGATGGACAGTGGTGGCTCCCACCACCTGCGGAGAAGTCCCCTACCTTCAGTTGGACCGTCGTATGCATGAGGAAACTGTGGCCAGGTCATGTAGGCACACTTGTACCTGGTCTGCCTGCCAGCTTTCTATGGCTGCCGTCTACTGGCCCTGGGCCCTGTGGCCTCACGGGTAGAAGGTGGTACTTCCGATCTCCTAAGCTTCGACTATGGAGGTACAGTCAGGACATCACTGCAGCATATATGCTTGAATACGCATGAGCAGTTTAACCAGCAGGACACACCTGCTTCTCTACTGAGAGAAGAGGAGAGCTGTCCATGGGAATCTTGTGGTTTGAGCCCAGTAGGGGTCAGATGGAGGCAGTGGTGAGATCAGCCACTGGATGCCACTGCTTAGTGGCCAAAAACCAGCCCTAGTACATCCTATCTCTGAGCAAGAAGGAAGTGGGCTTGGCCCCTTAGATAGCTGGTGGCCCAGGGGATGGGTCTGCAGCAAGGCCCAGCTAGGGGCCTTCTCTTGGCCATGGATCACCGTCGTGACCACAGAGCAGTCGGCCTCTCCCGCTGACCAACATCCTGCCTAGCCCATGAGTTCAGGCCTAGTGCCTCTGTCAGCCAAGGAGGGATGGCACATTCCCAGGTGTGGCATCAAGTGTGGTCTTTAGTCCCCTCACCTGAGGCTCTTGGGCAGTATTGTGCTATGTGATATGGAGAGTGGGGGCTACGTGCTTCAGAACCTCTGGATGGGAGCCCCGGCCTTGTCTTCTCTCCCACTCAGGGCCAAGCCTATGGGGACATTGGAGGGTGGGTATCCTGAGTGTGTTGTAGAGTAGGGAATGGGGTCCTCTGCCCTGCTTAGGGACTTCAATAACAGGACTGTGGAAGGGGCTTGGCCGTGCCTTTTTCCTTGGGATACTTGAATCTCCCCCTCTTTCCCTCCTGTTTTCTTTTTTTTTTTTTTTTTTTTTTGTTTTTCGAGACAGGGTTTCTCTGTATAGTCCTGGCTGTCCTGGAACTCACTCTGTAGACCAGGCTGGCCTCGAACTCAGAAATCCGCCTGCCTCTGCCTCCCGAGTGCTGGGATTAAAGGCGTGCGCCACCACTGCCCGGCTCCCCTCCTGTTTTCTATGGTCACTAATGCACATGTCTTCTCCTTTCTCCTCACCAGGGCTCAGGCCCAGGCGCAGCAGTGCCAGGTGGCTCCGGCGTGGGAACCCCCAGACAGTTCACACGGCAAAGAATCACGCGGGTCAACCTCAGGGACCTCATATTTTGTTTAGAAAATGAGCGTGAGACAAGCCATTCACTGTTGCTCTACAAAGCATTCCTTAAGTAACAGGATGAGCCGGCGTTTCTGATGGGACGCTTGCGGACGTTTTTATATATTTGCAGATTACGCCTTTTTGTAACAAGCAAATGGGATATTGTTTAAAAACAGCCACCTCTTTACAATGGAGCAGTTTTATACTCCTGTTTATAAATCAGCTCTTCAGTGCGGCAGAAACTGTGTCTGCAGCAGAGAGAACACAAAGGCCTGTGGGTGCTCTCACAGGACAGCTGACCCGAGCTCATCCTCGGCTGAGTGGCCTTCTTGCCAAACAAGCCATATTTAAAGACTGATGGAAGCGCTTAGCAAATAATTAGCAGTTGCTCATCCTGTGTGCGTTTGGTTCTGCTCACCCTGACTCACCCGCTAGGTGTATGTCTACAGCCGATGACCTCATCTCTCATTTTACGTTGTAGCAGTCAGTTGGCAAAGCCAACTGATTTTTTAGACTATTCATCAGCCCACCCCACCCTGTCCCTTCTACATGGAGGCCGGGATGCAGCACCTGTACAAATACGTTTTATTTGCTGCAGTTTGGAAGCTGTAAAGTGGAAGGAAATGAGAACCTTTTCAGCATAAATATATTTTACTTGCACTGTGTTTTTAGCTCAGAGTGAAGACTTAGATGAAATAAAATCAGAGTTGAGAAGAATCAACAACAGACTGTTTCTCAGTGTGGATCAAGTGTTGGAAATGGTTGGTGTATTTTGTCAGTAATTGTACATAATTTTTGGCACATAACATAAAATGGCTATGTAAACTATAATTATTTTGCTAAGAGACTGTATGCAAGCTGTGGCCAACCTTACAGGCGTCCAGAGCAAAGCCCCTTCTTTGTACCTATTTTTTTATTACAAATATACTAATTGGTTCTTTATATTTTCAGAGGTTATTGTATTAAATTGTCTATTGATAGTACTTTTATGACTGTAAATACTTGGCTTTCTCCGTGTGGATTCTCATGTTAGACTTCAATTCGCACGTGTGAACTGAACGCTGATCAGTATTTTTTACGACACCCGAGAACTGTTACACCTTTCATTTTATCTTTTAGGAAATCCCCGTCTTTCCATTTTTTCATGTAAATTTTGCACAGTTACTTGTTAATATGTAAATATTTTACTTTCAGAAATGAAGTTTTTAATTGCTATTGTTTTATATAGGATTGAAAGAAAATTAACTCCTTTATTAAAAACAAATTTATCTGTATTTGTCATGCCTGTTTTTCCCATTTCTGAGTCTCTCTCTGGACCTTCTGAATCTTGGACTTGACCAAGCACAGGCCCCCTTCTGGGCTGGAAGTGGGGACAGTCCTCTGTTCTGTTCACCCAGAGGACACCAGAGCTGTGCTTTTTCTATTCCGGGCCTTATCCTGTAGACTCTCTGGGGGTGGGTATAGGGGTGTGTGGCAGACAGATACCCTGTAAGCCTCATTGCCATCCCTGATGTCCTGATCAACAGCTGTAGAGATGGAAGGACCACAGACCAGGGGCCCTGGACAGTTGTCCTGGCAGGATGGCTGGAGGCCTGAGGTCCAGGCAGTAAGGGTTGGCTCCCAGGCGTTCTGTGGTGGCTGTGGCCATGCAGGACAGCACCCTCTCTGCCTTCCTTCTGAGCTCCTGGCTTTGTGTCTGTTTGTGCTGAGTCTTCTCTTTCTGTCAGCACACCAGTCAAGGATACCCAAGCCACATCATGTTTACCCGATTGCCTTAGCAAAGACCCCCATCTCCAAATACAGGCATGTCTGAGGTCATGGGGTTGGGACGCCACCATTACGTTTGGGAGAGGACACAGTTCACACAGAGTGTATGTGGTCGAGCAGTGTTGAGAGTGGAGGCTGGATATTGTGGAGGGCAGTGGGCTTGTGGAGTAAGGTTCCTGTGGTCTCGCTGCTTGTCTCTTGGCTTCTTGGCCTGCAATTGGCTACATATGTGAAGTGCACTGACTTTCTACGAATGCAGTCAACTTTTTTTACTTTCTTGCTCTCTCTGCTGTGTCCAGTCCTTCAGGATAGCCACAGTGAAGACTTAACACCTGTCCCCAAGTGAGATGATCCTGCAGTGATGGTTTCGTCCCCAGGATCTTCCATAATTGGGTTCCTGAGCCTACTTGATACTTGGTCCCAGCAGCATGGCTGGAGTCATCCCGGGTCTTGTTTAGCTATTTGTCAAGAGAGAGGGCAATGTGATAAGTGTTTCTTGTTAAGGACGGGGACACAAGCACACAGTACTCCGTCTCAGGACAGTGGCAGCTCCCATCAGGCATGAGATGAGAAACAAAATGTAGACCAATTTGTAGAGGAAGAACATGAAGTAAGAGTTGAAGGTGACATGATTGTGGGCTGGGAAAATGCAGGCACCTTGTAGATGCTCGGCTGAGGCAGTGTGTGAGCTCTGTGCCACACTCGAGGCCTGCAGCCAAGTTGTAATCCTACACACCAGGGACTAATGAACAAATGCTTAGAAAACTTGGAATATGCTGTTAACAGTAGCACCCAGACAAGAGCACGTGCAGAGTGCATGTGATGAAGGCTTTGTGTGTAAGATAATAGTTTCCTGTCACTTGTGATAAAACTGATATAAGTAACTTAAAGGACACACGGTTTATCCAGGCTCACAGTTCAGAGGTGCAGTCTGTTATGGCAGGCAAGTCAAGATGGCTGGAGCTTGAAGCAGCTGGTCACCTATCCGCAGTCAGGAAGCAGAGAGTGAGTGCACGCCACTGCTTCGCTCCCTCGCTCCTCCTCGGCCAGGATCCCAGCTGTGGAATGATGCCACCCACTTTAGGGTCTCGGTAAAGTCAAGACAACCACCCAAAGGCATGCCTAGAGACCTGTGTCTCAGGTGACTCTAATTCTGTCGGTGACATCATGACAAAATCCTCAGGCCAGATTTGAGAAGATCTGCCCAAACCCCTAGGTTAACAGCTCTCAGTCTGTGGGTTGAGACCCCCACAGGGGTTACATACCAGATAGGTATATCAGACATTCACAGTATATAGTGACAATTTCGGAATTTTGCTTTCTTTCAAAAACACAGAAATATAAGAATGTGATTCTATTTTAACCCCAGGTGTGGGGATGTGAGGTCGCTTCAGATTCTCTGCAGCAGCTATGACTTGTCTCATTCGCCAGCTGCTGATAGTTTCCGTGATTGTGACATTTGGCATCCGGGGAACTTTTCAGAAGGTATGTAATGCTAGGGCCCCATAGGTGGGGGTGGAAGTGGGTGGGGTGGTTGCTGCTTTGTTTAGGGAAGTTGGTTGCAGTAGTTAGTGTCCGGTCCAGGAATTACCTCACAAACCATATGAACATCGATCTCAGTCAGACAGGGATAGTTTATTGAGCATATGTCCCAATACTGGGGTCCAGATTCAGGAACTCAACCATGACCTTGAGGACCATGACCATGATCCTACAGGGTTTTTAAGCCCCAAATCCACAAACGTCTGTGCTAAATTATTTCACCAATCAGGATTTAGGGGTAGGGGACTTCCTTAGGAACATGCCTTTGCTGTACACTTATCCTGCTCCCATTGGTTGGGGTATTTCAACTGTGGAAGGGGACTTGCCTGTCTAATAGTCATGTCTTAACTTGTCTACCAGGATGGGACTTGTCTAACATTCATGTCTTAACCTGCCAACCAGGACGTCAGTTACCCCCACACATGTCTCTTTCTGGTTGTCAGTTCCTAGGGAGCTCTTGGGAACTTAAACTTTACTCGACCACTATTCAAAATGGAAGTCTTATTTTAAATAGCTTCTGCTATCTCTTTTGTTGGGGTCTATCCCAGGGACAGCTTATATCATAAAAACTTATACACATGCACAGGAAGTCCTGCTGGGTGGTTGGTTTCGGTCCAAGCTTATTGTGAGTAACTATACAAAACAGTTCTACTGACTTCTATTGTGATTGGTTTCCAAGGGCACAGAACATAATAAAATATGTAATCAGTCTTCACATTAGAAAGTTTTCTAAGAACAGCAGAAACACATAAGAAAATTTCCTTATGGTAGCAGGCTAGCCAGGTAGCAGTTCCCTAGGCCTTAACATTCTGTCTAGGCCTTAATATTTTACCTAGGTCCTAACCGACAGTAGCCATGGTCAAAGAAGAAACAAAAAGAAAGAAATTAGATTCAAGGATTTTCCTAATTCCTCTGTCCCTCTGTCCTTGTTTCAATGTTAGGGGACAAAGGGGGGGGAGAAGAACCCACAAAGTAGCAATGGTCAGCTACAACAATTTTTAACAACAAAGTTACAGTTATGAAGTAGCAACGAAGTAATTTTATGGTGTGTGTGTGTGGGGGGTGGTTGACACAACGTAACCTGTAGTAAAGAGTCTCAACGTGAGGAAGATTGAGCCACTCCTCCAGATGCAGCAATGCCTTGAAATCCTTCAGAACCACAGTCTGGACAAGAACTTCATATGGAGATGAGTGCTTGGAGTAGCTGAGAAGACCTACTCGCCTGCATCATCGCAGCAACCCAATGGTGCTGTGATGGTTGTGTTCAGTAATGGGGTGGGGGACCCTCAGATTGTGGTCACTAGTCCTTTACCCTCAGCAGGTTGTGTGGGTCATAGGGCTCTGGGTAATCATGGCTACCATGTGCAGGGCTGTCAGCATCCAACTCATTGTATACTCACATCTTTGGTTTCTGTGTCTGTTTGCTGCTCTTTCTCAGTCTTAGCCTATTTGTGGCATCTACTGATCCATAATAAACAATTCAAATAGTGGAGATGGAAGAGACAGTGGACACATTGAATTTCTCTGTGAAATGTAATTATTTCTGAAAAGTGACATGTTACTTGGTGTCTTGAGATTGTTGTATCATTGAGAAAGGCTAAAAATAAACATAATTCCTTTTTAGAATGTGTTTTTAAAAGATATCCTCATGAAAATAAGGCAAACCACAGACTTGGAAAAGTGTACGCCCGACAAAGCAGTAAGATCCCGCAGCGTGTGGCAGATAGGGTGGCTGAGTGGGTAAAGGTGTATCTACCCCAAGCCTGCTGATCCGAGTTCAAACTCTGGGACCCACGTGGAAGGAGAGAGAGGTTAACTCATAAGTTGTTCTCTGACCTTGAGTGCATGTGTTCACAAACCACACCCCCACATAGACACACACAGATACAGATACACAGACATACACAGATACACACAGACACATATACACACATAGGCACAGATATACACATACAGATATAGACAGACATGCAGACACAGGACACAGGTGCAGACATACAGGCATGCAGACACAGACACACAGTTTTGCAGACACACACACACACGCACGCATGAGCCCCCATGCATGGTAGGTTATTTTTTCACTCTTCTCATTGTTTTGGCTGAAATATATGACGAAAACCGACTTAAGTAGGGAGAGTTGTCTTAGGTTTTTCAAAGCCTCCTTTTTCTTTTTTTTTTTTAAGTGTGAGTACACTGAAGCTGTCTTCACACACCCCGGAAGAGGGCATCAGATCCCATTACAGATGGTTGTGAGCCACCGTGTGGATGCTGGGAAAGGGAAAAGCAATCACAAGGCATGTAAGACTTTTTTTGTTGGGAGAAGCACAAGCAAAGACAAGATAACATTGAAAGAGAACAATTCAGGGTTTTACCCAATGCAGTGTCTTTTTTTTTTTTTTTTTTTTTAAAGGGGGGTGAAAGGCTTCCAGAAATGCAAAAATAGAATGACTTCTCAGAGGGCCACCACACAAAAATTTGATTTCATTTCAGATAGGGAGTAGCGTTGTGTCCCCCAGAGTGGGACATGGAGGGCTGGAGAGATGCGTTTGAAGGCCACTGAGGATCAGACCATAAAGAGGAAGGCCAACGACAAGCTCAGAGCAGAAAGGCCATCAGAGAAGATGCGCCGAAGGCAGCAAGCTGAAAGATGCCTGGCTGCTGACCGCTAAGGAAATGCCCATGGAGGCCTCAGCAAGGTGGCTTTGCACACTGAAAAATGGTGCTGGACAGGATGGGTAAGTGCTAGGAGGAGCACAGCTCTATGTGAGTTCCAGAACTGGGGGACAGCATGGAGGGAGGGCTCCTGGGAAGTTAAGCACAGGCCACCCCAGAGAAAGTCCCGTACCAGCAGACATTGCAGGTAGATGCTCACTACAGGGAGGTTGAGTCCTTCGTAGCCCACACTGGGGCGGCCAGGTGTCCTTCAGCAGCTGTATAGGAAACAAATGGTTAGTGTGTTCTCAGACTGGGAAGCACAGTGAGGAATGCTGTGCATGGCAGCCTGGGCAGCAGTCAGGGGTATCCTGTTCAGAGAGGTCAGCCACTATGCAACTGTAGAGGTACCCAGTAGTACATAGCCATAAACACTCATCAGATCGTATATAAGACTGGTGAATTACATTGATGTGCTGACTCATGTCTGTAATCCCAATGCTTAGGAGACCGAGGCAGGAGGAGTTCTGCTAAGTAGAGGCCAACCTGGAATGTATAGTAATCTAACAGCCAAGGTTACAGAGGGCGAGCCTGTCTTTAAAAAAAAAAAATCCAGGGAGTTGTAGAGATTGTGTTTTAGGGTTTCTGTTGCTGTGAAGAGACAGCATGACCATGGAAAGTCTTATAAAGGAAAATATTTAATTGACTAATTGGGGCTGGCTTACAGTTCAGAGTGCCAGTTCTTACAGGTGTACCAGGGCCATTTTTATTCAGACTACCAGAGATGGTTCAGTGTTTTTTGTTTGTTTGTTTCTTTGCTTCTTTGTTTTTGTTGTTATTTTGTTTTTTGTTTGCTTGTTTTTGTTTTGAGACGGGGTTTCTCTTTGTAGCCCTGGCATTCCTGGAACTCTCTGTAGAACAGGCCTGCCTGGAACTCATGGAGATCTGCCTGCCTCTGTCTCCTGAGTGCTGGGATAAAAGGCGTGTGCCACCACCACCCTTTGATGGTTCAGCGGTTAAGAACATTTCTTACTCTAGCATAGGACTCTGGGTTGGTTCCCAGCACCCACATGGTAGTTTACAATCATCCATAATTGTAATTCTGGGGAATCTGATGTTGCCCTACTGACTTCTACAGGCAGCAGACATACATATGGTACATATACTTACATGTAGACAAAACACTCATAGAATAAAAGAATCTAAAATATCCAGGAAATAAAACAAATTGGTAAATTTCATTATAGGCACATTATATCTCAAATACAGCTGATTGGAAAAATCAAAGTGAAGAAGGAGCCAATCTTGATATTGAAGAGATGGCTCAGCAGTGAAGAGCACTGGCTGCTCTTGCAGAGGACCTGGGTTTGATTCCAGCATCCATATGGCGGCTCACAACCACCTGTATTCCCAGCTCTAGGGGCCTCTGGCCTTCGTGGGCACTAGGCAAGCATGTAGAACACAGACACACTACAAGCAAACACCCATACACATAAAGTAACATAAAAATAATTGAAAAGAAAGAGGGAACTGAAGTGGAAATTTCTGGTTTCTTTGGAGACTCAGTTGTGTCATGTGATGTTTTTCTGGAAACTGTCTTATGAGAGGATGTTTTTACTGAAGCAGTCGTGGGGGAGGATGTTTTGCTGAGAACAGACATGGTGTTTTTCTGGAGTGAGCCTGGAGAAAGTGCATATGATGTTCTGCTAGAGCTGACACTTGAGAGAACACGTGATGTTTGAAAGGATATAAATATAGCCCAACGGACAGTGTATGACACTGTGTGGTATTGGTACACCTTACCGGTCTTTGCTGGTCATCATGTGTTGTGACTTCATAGAGAGAAATGCAGCAAAGAACTTCTGGTGGTGTTCTGGCGGCATCTTGCTGCTTCTGTGGTCTTGGGCCAATTGGCAGAGCTTTGTGGTTTCCTCTGGATTGACTTGCCATTGCTGATTCGTGAATGGTGTTTGCAAGTGGAGTGGATTGAACTGCCGCTGTGAACCGAACTGAACTGTTGATATCCTGACAACGCAGATTGTATTTGCTCCAAGGAAATAGCCAGTCTTGAAAAAGATCACCACAGTGAGTATTGTATCAGCAGAAGCCACAGAACTGCTTCAGGGCCACAGCTCCGTTTGGATGAGAAACTGTTGTTGGGAGCTGATTCCTACCAGTTTTAGAGGGCTTAAGGGGTATGAGGGGTGTGAGGGGATAGGAGGGGATGTGGGGGGTCTGAGTGGTGTGGGATATGAGGGTGTAAGGGGGTGCATGAGGGTGTGTGGCTCCCTCCATGCTGGGGGTTGTTGGCCTTGAGCCTTGAACACATCTTGGACATCATACATCTCCATGCTGCCTGTGACAAGAAATGGGGGTGCAGGGACACGCCCTTGGCTGTGGAGAGGGAGGGTCTCAGAGGGAGCAGGTGAGTGGCAGTTACACACAGCTTTCTGGGCAAGAGAATGTGTACCAAGTTGACCTGTTATGGCCTAGCGCTCTTTATAGGGCAGCCAGGTGTGTGTGTGGGCACCCTGAGAGGTCTATTGGCCTATTACCTGGACAGAGCCTTTGATCACACTGGGCGGCAGGGATGAGGCTATCCTTTTTGTGTCTGGGCCATCCTGTGAGAAGCTGGAGCCTGTTGGCCAGACAAAGGTGCAGATGGGGAAAAGGGTTCATTTCCTACCACTTCCAACCAAGTGGTCCAGGCAAACACCAGCTTTCATGGCACCAAGGCCATTGGCCCAGAGCCAGTCAAGTCCCTTCCAGGGTGGTACAGTCCTGAGCTCTGAACCCAGGCAGCTGAGAGGTGAGGCAAGAAGGCCTACAGCCCACCATAGCTGGTTAATGTCCACGTGGGAATCCTGATCACTTTGCCTATTTTGTGATTTGCATAAATCATATTAACAAATTAACAAAAACAAAGCCCAGTGGCTGGGGAGATGGCCTGGTTGGTAAAGGGTCTAAGCACAGGGACCTGACTTCGACCCATCTCCCATGCCTATGGGGATGATATGGAACATGATAGCTTATACTTTGTAAACCCAGTGTAGAAAGGAGCTTTATCAAATAAGCCATTTTGTTAAAATACCTTGTTTTAACATTTTATTTATTATTATGTATGTGCATATATGTGGATATATGCATATCATGATACTCATGTGGAGGTCAAAGGGCAACTCTGTAGACTTTACTCCCTCTTTCTCCTGTGTGACTTCCAGGGATCAAACTCAGGTTGTCAGGTCTGAACAGCAAGATTCTACCTGCTGAGCCATCTCAACAGCTATGGTTTTATTAGTTAATTAATTAATTAATTATCAATGTTGATGGTTGTGGCTGGCTGAAAAAAAATGGTCCCTAAATATGTCAACTCCCAGTACCTGAGCCTGCGAACTGGATCTTGTTCAGAAGCAAGGACTGTGAGGATAGAGTCAGGCTCAGCGAGGGCGTTCTGGATTGGCCATCAACAAGTGTTCACATGAGAGAAGGGAGCTGAAGGAGGGGAGACTGGAAGTGGAACCTGAAAGACGGAGGCATGACCCTGTATCTATAGTATTACATAGCTCCATGGTGGTTACCAGGAAGAGCAGCCTTGGCAAGCCAGGAGTGTCCACACCACCTCAGTGGCTCCCAGTCTGTTATTGCCATCTCAAGTCAAGCCAGCCAGTGTGCTTTCCTGCCACAATGGGGCGGGAGATCTTTCTGACTCTCCATTCTGCTTTTCTTGGGGCAGGAGAAGCTGGGGAGCTCAGGTGTAATCTGGAGCAGGTGTGCGTGTACGTGTGGCCATGTGCAGAGGAATGGGTGAGGACTTGGTGCTCGAGGTGCCATGTTCTTACAGTCTAGCCCCCAGACACCTCCAGTGCAACCAAGTTTAAGAGGCCATTTCTTCACAGCAAATTTGTGATTTTTTTTTTCTTAAACATGTGGGGACTGAGAGATAAGGATTATGGGGTTTAAAGGATGGATCTTTTAAAAATATATCTTTAAATTATGTAGCTGGGTGGTGGCGATGCACATCTTTAATCCCAGCAGTCAGGAAGAAGAGGCAGATGGGTCTCTGAGTTCAAGTTTACAGAGTGAGTTTTAGGAGAGCCAGGGCTACACTGAGAAACCCTGTCTTGAAAAACAAAAACAAAACCACAAAAATAAACAAACAATCCCAAAAAAACAAAACAAAATGAAAGAAAGAAAGAAAGGAAAGAAGGAAGGAAGGAAAAAATTATGTGCATGGGTGTCTTGTCTGCATGTATGATTGTGCACTACATGTCTACAGTGTCTGTGGAGGCCAGAGAAGGTCATCAGATCTCTTGGGGCTAGAACTACAGATGGTTGTGAGCCACCATGTGGGTGCTGGGGCTAGAACCATGGTCCTCTTCGAGAGCAACAAGAACCCTTACTTGATAAGCTGTCTCTCTAGCCCCCCAGGATTGAGCTTTAAGATCTCAATTTGTAATGTTAAAAATAAAGAGTGGAAATCTTGTTCAACAGGGACTCTGAGAGGTCTTCCCATAGAAGACTGTGATTCAGGCCCACATGGATGTCTTGGGTGTGGCTGAGCCCTGTAAAGGGAGGCTGCTCAGATAGAGTGTCCCAGATGGAGTGTCTCAGTCCCTCCCTGTGCTCCTCAGCCATGGGAGTGCCTCAAACAGTGCCCATCAGCCTATGCTAGGTCTAAGGAAGGGGTCATGCGTGTGCGTGTATTTGTGTGTGTGCGTGTGTGTGCACATGCACACATGTGCATGCCAGTGGGTGTGCAGTGCCTGACGGCCTATGATAGGCTTGAAGAGAGCAGAGTGTGAGTGCATGTGTACACAGTCTCTGTGTGTATGTATTTACATCAATGTATGTGTACTTGTGTGTATGTACATCAGTGTATATGTACACATGTGCATGTCAGTGTATGTGTACACACGTGCACATCAGTGTATATGTATACATGTGTACATCAATGTATGTGTATACATGTGTACATCAGTGTATGTGTATACATGTGTACATCAGTGTATGTATACATGTGTGCATGTCAGTGTGTACATCAGGCCTTCATCACACATGCTGCGGCTAAGTTTGTTGATAGCTGCCTCTGAAATCAATTCCACTGTTAGGGATATTGTACCCAGTGCAGACCTGTTAGCTGGTGGCTCTGACTAAAGCGGACAGAAACTTTTGTCTAAGGAGATGTAAGACTCTCCGGGCTTCTAGAAAAAGGCCTTAGCTGGACTTCACAGGTCATTTTCCCCAAACTGTCTCTGGACCAACCAGTCCTCTGCCCCAGAGCTAGAGGAGGGTCCCCACCAAATTCTCCAGCTCAATCTACATCCTGTGGCTGCACCCCAGGAAGCTGGCTGTAGGAGTGTGCAAGCCCCATTGTCTTTCCCAGCCAGAGCAGTTGCCTACTTGTAAATGTCATTAGCTGCTCAGCAGCCTCAGAATGTACATGTGACTAATTGTTCCTGCAATTATCAGCTGCACCATACTGTGTGAGTGATTTTTATGTTATGCAAGTCTCTGTGAATGCAAACCTGTACCCAAGTGAAGGCTGATCTCCAGTCAGAAGAATGACCTTTTCCCAGAGATACCTGGGCTGGAGAGGTGGCTCAGCGGTTAAGAGCACTGGCTGCTCTTCCAGAGGTCCTGAGTTCAATTCCCAGCAACCACATGGTGGCTCACAACCATCTGTAATGGGATCTGATACCCTCTTCTGGTGTGTCTGAAGACAGCTAAAGTGTACTCATATAAATAAAATAAATAAATCTTAAAAGATAAAAAGCATTGTAAAGAAAGGAAGGAAGGAAGAAGAAAGAAGAGAAAAGGTGTTACCTTCTGGTATCCAGTTCTGAGCCCTCTGCTCTAGAAGGAGCCTACAAGGGTACATTTTCAAGGAAGGCTACATCTTCGGGGAGAGACCAGTCTGGAAGTTGAGTCTGAGGTGTGGTGTGGTGATCCTGGTGGACCAGCTGATCCTGGTGGGGCAGGGTTCTCAGACTCTGAGCTTTCTGCAGTCAGGGCCTAGCCTCTGTGGGTCCCTGCGGCAAGGCACACATCCAAGTTGTCTGGCTAGGCGGGTGAGCTGTTGCTGACGTGGGCCAGCTGACGTGGGCCAGCAGGGAGAGTACACATGACTGGGTCACTTTGACCCAAAGCCAGTTAAGTGGGAATCAGGCATGCCAGCATGGCATGGGAGAGAGAGCCAGGTGAACCCGAGACACAGGACACTCTAAGTTACAGATCCGCTTGTCTTCTAGGAGATGGGCTTTAGGTGATCATCCTGAAACAGACAGCTGCTGGTGTGGATGTGACCTGTGCTTACTGTGAGCCTTCCAGGGAAAAACATGTTGATTTTCTCACCAGTGACAGGCAGTCTGCTCTTGGGAGTAGGGTGGGGGAGAGTCTTGTCCTTGCTTTTGGAGGACCCCATGTTACCCAGGAAGGTGACGCATCTCCAGTGGGCCCAGTGGAGTCACATGTTAGGTGAGGTCCAGGATGCTGAGGAAGGACTCTAGCTGGGAAGGCTGGTGTGTCAGGGGCCTGGAGTGGAAGATGTCCACCTATGGCTAACAGGTGATTCCTCTGTGAGAACATGTCCTGGCTGGGGTCTCACCCTTATTGAACTGTTGGCCAAGAGCCTGGCTACACTGGCCAGGTGTGAGTTGCTGTGGCTAAACCCTGGTTTTCCAATCAAGGAAGAGTTGAAGTGGAAGCCCTGCCAAGTCTCCAGCCAGACAAGGCTCACTACCCCAGGACTTTCTCTGGTACTGTAGAAGAGACTACAGGTTTGGCACACACAGGAAGCCTGGGCCACAGCACGAGTTCACATCCAAGCAGTTTCTCTTGGAAAACCCTGTCCAACCCCCAATCCCCATCTGTCTCTGAGTGTAGCTTCTGGTAGCCCATGGGCAGCTGGAGACCAAGACTATGTAGACATGTCATGGAGGAAGCCATGGTACCTCATCTCCATGGCCTGGGACACTTGGCTTCTTCCAGGGAGGGATACATGTTGGTGTTTGTCTCAAAGAGATGAGGCTTGGGAGTGAATGTGTGCAGGGGTCCTTGTGGGGACAAACCCAAATCAAGCACACACAGGCTGACCTTTCAGCTCTGCCACTGTGGGCAGAAGACACACTAGGGTTAGACTCCTTCACGATGTTCAGGTATCTAGTTCTCTGGCTGGTGCTGAGGGGAAAGGAAGGGAAGCTGGAAAGATACTGCTATCAGGTAGATCCTGACTGTTGGGACACTTGCTTCTCTGCTGGATGTGACTATACATGGGAGTCCCCACTTCTGGTGTGACATCCACCAAAGCAGTCTGGCTGCAGGCTGGTGAGAGTAGACGGGGTTCTGGCTGCCTGTGCTCGTGGTATCTTTGCTTTGCTGTAACAAAATGACTGGAACTAAATTCTCACAGTTCTGTTGTCAGTTCCAAGAGCAGGTCTGGCAGGTTGATGTCTGTCTGGATCACTATGTGCTTCTGTGTTGGTGCCTGCTGTGTCCTTTGGTGTGACACCTTGTCCTTCAGGTAAAGGATGTGTGATGTATGTTTGCTAAGGTCTCTGTACTGTGTGGGAACAGACACCGGACTGGTGGCTCTAAATGACACTCTGTGGGTGTCATTTAGAGCTGGAAGCTGTCAGGAACTCCTGTTGGCCCTATCCTTCCTTGCCTGGCCACCAAGGGACACAGGGAGGTCATGTGCTTCTCTCTCAGCCTCCAGCTTTCCATGGCTGGTTCTGTGGGTCTCACCATGGAGCCTGATGTGGGTGGACTTGGACTTCCTCCCTTCCTGTCAGTGTGTGTGTGTGTATGTGTGTGTGTGTGTGTGTTTCTAGAGTCTTTGGATGGGACTGGAGTCTGTGAGGATGGGTGGGGCATCCCCTTTCATAGAACATCATGCTGGAAGACTCTGGAAGCTACAGAGAACAAGGCCTGGACATGGCTCCTGAAGATGCTCCCTGGAGATCAAGAGTGACAGTCCCAGCTGGTAGGAAGCTGACTGACTGTGCTATGATACCCCTGCTATAGGGCCTCTCGGCCATCTAAGTCCTAATAACAGGGGTATGATCGACACGATGTGCTGGTTCCAATAAGGGGAAGCCTGGAATTCTAATGGTGGTCAGAGTTCGGCCTGACCTGCCCAGGAAATCCTACCTGGGAACATAGATCCTTTCACATCTGTGTCTGGGACAAGGCAGTGACAAGCAGGAAGTTGTGAGTGAAGAAAAGTGCAGGCAGGGGCTAAGGAGGAAATGAGGGCCCAGGAGCAGGCTGCAAGGGGTTGGGTAAAGGAGGAAGGAGGGCTCCCGGTGCAAGGTGAGCCCTAAGTGAAGGCAAGAGGTGCTCAGGGCACTCAGGCTTGATGGGAATGTGGGTTCTGGTTCCTTATAATGCCAGTGGTAGCGTGATAATGCATAGGATGGGTTGCATGGAAAAATGACAGGAGCTAGGGGCCCGTTTGTGTGCATGTGCATACCTATACATGCGTGTGAGCATGCGTGTGCATGCTCACATATATGCAGTGTACACACCTCTACATGCATGTTAACATGCATGTGCACATTTATATATGCATGTGTGCATGCATGTGCACACCTATATATGCATGTGAGCATGCATGTGCATGCACGTGTGTTTGCACATAGGCATTGTACACGTGTGTGCATATGTGTTTACATACATGGGTACATGCAAGTGTGTGCTTGTGTGTGCGTGTGCATGCATGCATGTGTGTCGGCACTCTAGGACAGATTTGACTATACTTCATGGCAGTGGAAAGAATCTACAGTACCCAGGGGTCATATATTCCCTCCTGCAGTCCACTGTGGGTCTCAGGAACTGTTGCTCATCACAGATTATCCTCAGCCTGTACAAGCTCCCTCAGAAGACACATTTTAAAATTGTTTTACAAAGTGAACCTGTCCAAAGCTCCAAGGGACCTTAGGGCAGGAGCACTTAGCAAGAGGCCATGTGCAGACTGGAGTACCTGTCCATGTGCAAGCCCTAGCTTCCTTGTACATCAGCCAGTGCTAGGGCAGGAAGGCAGGGTGGTGGGTAGGCCGTAAGCCTAGCCCAGTCCACTCTTACCTGCCACACATTGCCTGTGAGATTCTAAATTTAGTCAAGGGCTATGGCTCAGTGGCAGAGCACTTGCCTAGCATAGGAGAGGCCCTGGATTTGACAACCAGCGCCTAAACCAGAACAAACTGCTCAAAATCTAAGCGGGCTTCCTTGTGCTTTCACAGGGGCATTTGTTGAGCGAGCATATCTAACTCTGTTTGATCTACCTGCCCTCAGGTCACCTGCCCACAGCCTGGACTCTGTCAGATCCCGGAATTTGTGGAAGAACACAAGCGAGTCGGAGGCCGACTACTTCAAAGGGGGACTTTATTTACTCCTTTGGAGCAGCGTGCTAATGCCCGACTCCACTCCTGGACATGACAATTCTGCAAAGCTGCTGCTCCCTTCGGAACCAAGACTGCCTGGCACTAAAAACACATCGAAAACATCAACTCTCTTCCCTTTTTGTTTTTGTTTTTTGTTTTTTTTTTTCCTTTTTTTTTTTCGGTACAAAATGATACAAACGACGATACAAAATATTTGTGCTGTTGACGATTACAAAAAAAGTCGGAACGTCTGTCTCACCGCATGGCACTCAGAGCTGCAGTGTGAATACATCATACTCCGGTATCTCTCCCGAAACAACCATAGTCATGCGGGCTGCTACACATTTGTCCATTTTCAAAAATAAACATGCAGAAAATAAATCAGAATGGAAAACAGGAGAGGAAGGAAAAGCAAGACGCGTCCCCGGTGTATATGAAGGTGGTTTCCACCGGCTGACTGGTGTGGCAGAGCCTGCTGGGTATGCATTCTATGCACCACCACACCCGGTGCTCTGTGCAGGGCAACTCTGCTGTGAGTTTTTGGTTTTGCCTTTCAGTGTGGGTGGAAATAGAGACTTCCCTTCCCGTTTACCTTAGAGAGCACAGAGGTGTCATCTCAATGGACCACATACTCACTATGGGGAAACTGAGGCATCTCTGAGGGCCTGACATTTGGCCATTACTCTGACACTTTGGTGGCAGGAGACCCAGCCTTTTGGATGTGCTGAAAGACATGAGAGAGAAAAGCTGCTGGCCAGGAGTCAAGTGTGACCGAGGCTGACTGTGGCCAGGTGTTCTTCCAAGCCACTCAGTGGTGTAGGTTTCTCTGTAAAGGAGCCAAACCACACCCTTGTACTGCACAGAGCTGGCCACCAGCCTAGGTTGGCCACAGACGCGTTGTATCTACAAGCTACAGAAGAGAAACATTTGACACTGACTGTATGCTTGGCTAATGCTAACTTGTTGGCCTGGGAACAGAGTTCCAAGAGGGATCTGGGGGTGTGTAGAACCCTATCCTATCTTCCTCTAGCCCTAGGGCTGACTGGGGTGTAGGGTGAAAGGGACAAGCTGTCCAGCTTTTAGGAAACCCCATGGATGTTCCTGCAGGGGCCTGACAGTGACAGAGGCCTTGTGGGTGGGGAGAAGGAGGTGGAGGCAGGTGAGACATGCCTCCAGGTAACTGATGGATTTGGTACCTCCCATCCCAGGCTTCTAAGAAAGCCTTGGGATTTCAGGAGAGTTCTTGGCTACCGTGCCTACCAAACATATGCACATTTCCAAGAACCTTTTTGAGTTTTCTAAAATCAAACCCAGAAAAATTATTCTCAATTCCCCAGCCCTAACCAACGACAATCCCACCTGTGGCCATGCCAAGCTCAGCACCACCTGAATTGTTTGCAGATTCGAGCGATTTGCATAGGACAGCCCTCCCAACCCCCTTTCACGAGCTCTGCTGCCCTGGCAGGCTGTAGGCAAGGGGACTCCCAGGAAACTACAGAGGCCCCTATTCAGACTCCCTCCTAGGACAGCTGTATGAGGAGTAAGTGTAGACACAGCTGAGCCTGTAGCCCAGCTCAAGTCCAGGAGTTCAGAGGTGGGGATAGGTTTGTTTTGGGAAAGAACCCTGACATCCAATGGGTCATACCCACAAGTTGGGCACCCGTGAGTTTACTCAGGTGTGTCTTTGAGGCCAAAGCAGTCTGGAAAAGGGGATCTAGCCATGGGGTAAAGAAGCTGAGAAAAGCCATGAATTAGAGACCTCTGGCTAGGGAGCATGCTATCTCCTGGGTACCCCCAGCCCTTTTGAAGCCCTCCTGGCCCCCCAGTAGTAGATATGGGTTAGAGATCTGGAAGAGACTTGTTTTTTCATCAATGCTGGGATTTCTGTTGTCTCCCCAAGAAGACTCAGACACCAAGGCCTCCCAAGCTGTCACCATTGGTCAACCCCTTTCTTGGGGGGTATACTGTAGCATGATGTAAGCCAGGAAGACTTGGCACAGGGTGCCCCTTCAGTGCCCACCTTTCTGCCCCATCCCAGGGCTCCTTTGGGCCTGGACATGTGAATGTCCTAGGTCTGTTTTCTCCTCCAGTGAAAAGGGCAGCTTTGCCATCTCCCATAGGTCCTTGAACACAGACTATTTGCTGTCCTACCAAAGTGGTCACCCTGCCCAGTTTGCCCTGTGTCAAGCTGCCATGGTAAAGTGCCCCACCATCTCCAGAGAACAACAGAAACATGGGTCCAAGCCAGAGCATCTGTGGTTACATGGGCGCAGCAAGATAATCTCACCGGCCACTTGGTAGGTCCTCACATCCATAGCAGTTCCTAGGACCAGGCAGGAGCTCAGGTTAAATGGGCCCAGGGAGGCCAAGCAGCTGCCAGAGTCTGGTCAGGCTCTGCTCTCTGCCATCTGCACAGCCTGGGGAATGTGTTGAGAGCGTTCGGGAGATCCGTTGAGGGGAGCTCGTGATTGCTATGCCTTCAACAGGCTCCCTCAGGGGCTCATCTTGAGGAGTGAAGGGCTGAGCCAGGGTTTTGCAGGAAGCTGTGACTTCTTAGATAACATACTGCCCTGGACCAAAGCAGAAAGGGACTTCGGTGGTATTGGAGGTGACAGCTGGTCCAGAGAGAGGCTTTAGTGTGGGCTTGAGGGCACGGCAGTGGCTGAGAGGAGAGGTGAGGACTCCCCGGAAGGTCTCCAGGCATCACACCTGCCTCAGCTATTTACAGTATGTTAGGGCAGGGCACAAATTCAGGTGAAAGCTGAGTCCACACAGTAGTGGCTTTGCTGATGGGGTTGGGCTAGCCCAGTGTTTTTTGGTGCTGGAAAGTCCGATCCTCACCTGACATCCTTGGGGAGCCCAAAGGGCCCAGAACACCCTGGCCGTGCGTAACAAAAACTGCTGAGATCTGCACCCCATCCCATACTATTTTTCTTTCCAAATAATTTATCTACTTTCTTTTTCTTAATAAAAAGCTTTTTTAAAAAAAAAAAAAAGACATATTGTCTCCTACTCCTTGCTTGTTGCCTTCAGAAGGTACCAGATGGGGCTGGGGCTGGGGGGCAGGGTGGGCAGAGGTGGGGGCCTCGGGCTGTCTCTCCTCTTTCAGTCACTCCTGAGTTAGGGAATCTGTCATGTACCAAAAGGCACTTTTGTTTTTTTGTTTGTTTGTTTGTTTTGTTTTTGTTTTAACAGTGCTTTTGTGGTAAGAAATTCAAGTTAGGGCTGTGCCTCTGGCTCTCCCTTCGCGGTACGTGGCTGTGGCTACCGAGATGCCCGGTGGCAATGGATGTCCATACTGCAGAGCTCCACACGGGGGACGGCAGCGGGGAGGGACCTCTCGACACCAGACAGCTCTGGCACCTTGGCTCAGTTCTGCTGCTTGGCCTCCAGGGCCCTTCTCATGTTGGTGGTGAGGTTGGTTAGTCTTCCTCTCCACCCCCATACATGTCTGCCAGCTTCTTGAACCGGGGCCCCCAGTCATTCAAGTAGTCGTAATCTTGATCTCCGGAGCTGGAGGAGTTCAGGGAACTGACAGAGCCTGCAGTAGAACCACTGCCCTCATAGTCAAAGACTAGCAGGGAGTCATAGGGGGGTGCGGTGGGGTCATTGTCAGCAGCTCGGAGTCCCTGGAGATCACAGAGATGGGGAGTTAGGTGTGTGTGCTGTGTCAGCCCAGCGATCTGTCAGAACAGAGGATGGACGGACCCATGCAAGCAGGTGGGGCGGGAAGGGGAGAGGGCAGGACCTTGCATACAGAAGGCACTCAATAATTGCTGCATGTGTTTATCTGTAGGATATTTCCAAGCTCCAAATAAGGATGTATGTTTATAAGAACAGATACAGGGATAGGGAGATGGCTCAGTGGTTAAGAGCACTCATTCTTCTTGCAGTACCCACATGGCAGCTCACAACCATCTGTAACGCCAGTTCTAGGAGAGATGACTCCATTGTAAGCATTCTGTCTAAACTCCTCCCCACAGTTACCTGGCAACAGCCAGGTGGGCCTGACCCACTATAAAAGGGGTGCTTGCCCCTTTTTTCTCTCTTGCCTCTTACTCTTGCCCCCCCCCATTCCTCCCCCCTTCCACGTGCTCAGGGCCGGTCTCTATTCTTCTCCTCTCCTCTCTCTCTGCTTTTCTCTGCCTCTACTCCCCTCTTAACTCCCCTCCCCATGCCCTGAATAAACTCTGTCCTGTGCTATACTGTCATGTGGCTGGTCCCTCAGGGGGGAGGGATGCCTTGGCATGGGACCCTCTTTCCCCTTTCCCCATATCTCCCCACACCCCCATATATATTCATATATATCTTTATCTTTTTATAAACACATCACCCATCTTCTGACCTCTGTGGGCGTTGTACACAGACATACATGTGGGCAAAGCCCTCAATCACATAAATAAGATAAAATATATAAATCTAAACAACAGTACAGAATGTAAGGGCAGGAAGCGCAAAGCCATTGGCAGCTCCACTAGGAATAAGGCTGGGGACTGGGCTGGACTGTGAGCCATCTTCTGCCCCACCCAGGGTTAGGGTTGGAACCGGGTTAGGCCTAGGATGAAGCTCAGGGCTAGGGGTGGGGCCAGGGTTAGGGCTAGGTAGGGCTTAAGGAAGGGCTTACTGCTATTCCAGGGTTGGCATTAGGGTTGGGTTTGGGTTAGGGTTAATGTTAGGCTCAAAGCAAGGCGTAGGATGAATGCTAAGGATAGTCTCGTGAGGTCAGGGTCAGGGTCACGGCTGTTCTATGGTAGTGTAAGAATAGCTATGGGTGAGCTAGAATTGGGGTTAGGAGTCCAAGTAGGTTTAGTTTACAGCTTAGGTTCCAGGCCTCCTCCTGCCAAGAACGAGAAACCAAACCCAAACCCCAACCAAACCCAAACCCAAACCCAAACCCCAACCAAACCCAAACCCAAACCCAAACCCAAACCCAAACCCAAACCCAAACCCAAACCAAACCCAAGCGCAAACTGTGCTGTCTTGCGGTGTTGGGCTCCTATTTGTAAGAGGCAGGGGTGTGGTATGACATGCAGCCACCCACCCGACTTCCCTGGCTCGCTTCCCCAGGTGTGAAGACCTTGCTGCTGGGTCTCTGATGCAGCCAACTGCTGAAAGGGTTCTGTGGGATGCTTGGGTTTCCACCGCTGTGTTGTGATGGGGTCAGGGAGCAGAGAGCTGAGGCATACAGGTCAGTTTGCTTGAGTACCAGGGCTCCAATGTGTGCTGGAAAAGCCCCTAATTCCCACTGAGCCTCTGCTGAGAGTCTTAGGCCTCCTAAAAGTAGCTGACTCGGGAGCTAATGTGCTCAAGGCCACAAGCAGGAGGGCAGGCCTGGCCTCAAGTCTTACTCTGAGCCACCTTTCCTCACAAGCTGTGTGTGTGTGTGTGTGTGTGTGTGTGTGTGTACGCGCATGATAGGACTTTACTTTTAAAGGAGACACTTTTGCTCAGGTCCTCCCGAGGTTGATACCTCATTGATGAAGTCTCCAATGTCTCCTGGGTGTGGCACCACAGGCCTGACTGGGTACTGGGGTTCAGCACCTACTGGCCGTTCATCCACCCGCCGCACACCAGGGGCCTTGCTCAGTACATGCTCCATGGCTTCTGGCTGTTGTAACTGGCTGAGATCGTAGTCCTGGGGATGGAAACAGAGTGAGTCAGGGGGACAGGAGTGGAGGCAGCAGGCAGGGCAATGGGAGAGTGCTGAGAACACCCTCGCTCAGGTTCCGTCACCTGCCCGGAGGGTGCCACCTTACAAGCACACCGACTGTCCTATCCCATCCCCTATGTCTGCTCTTTCCACACACCGCCTCTTCTCCATTTGCTCCAGCCCTGCCTGACCTCAGGGTCACCATGGACTTTATACCTGCTAGCTGCCTTGTGGGGGCCTGGACCTCCTCCCTGCCCCCACAAGTGACCCTCCTGTCTGCAGCTCAGCAGCCTTGTGCAGCCAGCCACCTGCACCTTTAGTGCTGACAGAAAAGGACTGGTCCTCCTTGCCCCCATGAGGTAGCTCTGTGTAATCTCCCTATCCTGGTCAGAGAGCACCGCCCCCACTGGGAGTGTCCAGTAGGTGGGTGTTGGTATCCTCAGAAGACTCTGGACTGCTTGCTTCAGGGCACAGTGAGCCCAGGCCTGAGCAAACACGACCTGTACTCAGATCCGTGTCTCTGGAAACGACTAGGCAATAACTTTCCATAAGGAACAGGACAAGGCTGAAACCCCAGCACGAGCCCAGCTGAGCCTGTGGGACGCTCGCTCACCTGGTCCTCCTCGCCACCGCCCTCCTCGTCATACTTCAGGATGTTGTCCCTCACGTCATCCTCGGGGTCGATGAGCAGCTGCTTTGTGTGTCTCTCCTTTTCTCTCCGCTTCATCCACACAACGAACAGCAGGACCATGGCTAGGAGAGGAGGAGCCGCACCATGAGCCCCGTTCGCACACACACGGGCACATCTGTACATATGTGCGCACAGGCATGAATGTGTGTGCATCCCCGGGCATATCATGGGCATACGATGGTTGGATGAGTGTGTGTTCTGTGTTCATGCATGTGCATACTAAGACTCAGCTATAGAATGGTGGCCACAGGAGGACGCCTGCATCCTGATCTTTCCCTCCTCACTGTCTTCCTCTGAAACTGGCTCTGTCACTGAACCTGGATCTTGGCTGTTTACCTGTAAGCTCCAGTAATCCTGTCTCTGTACCTTACAGTGGGGTTATAGGTGTGTGCATAGCTACATCTGGGGGTGGGGAATGTCTTAGGATTTGAACTCAGGGTCTTGTGCTTTTGCAGTAAGTGATATTACTACTGAGCCATCTCTCCCAGCCCCTGCCATGCAATTTTCTTTGTGAATATTTTATCTGCAGCTGATTGCATATACAGGTGTGGAACCTGGGGTTGCAAACAGCCGTTGGATTAGTTTCTTTTTTATGGAAGTATTTGATGGAGCACAAATGTCACTACTTGAGGGTCAGGAGGACAAGCAGAGAGGGTGAGTTGAAAGAACTTCATTCCTTAGAACTATTGCAAGATGAGGCTTTGGGTCCAGAAGACAAAAGGGAGGGTTTTAGGGTACCATGTTCTAGGCAGGAGCCATGGTGGGGTGATGCCCCCATGATGGAAGGAGACTGGGAAGGGGAAAGCCCAGAAAGAGCCTCCAGTGGCAGGCCAGGGGTGAGTGGAAGCCACATCCTGAACTTCCAGAGGCCTCCTGCCACTCCAGGGAACACACCAGGATAGGCGTGTGATGTGTGATGTGTATGCATATGTGTACATCGTGTCCATGATGTATGTACCTACACGTGTGTGTGTCTGAGTGTCCACAGGTGTACATATGTGTGCATGTTGTGTGTACATATGTGTACATCGTGTGCAGGATGTATGTATATGCATCCCAGGAAGGAAGGCTGACTGGGGAGGGATCCCAGAGGTCCTTTTATCCAAAGGAATTGGGTGCAAAATAAGAAATTATGTGTGGATGCGCCTCCTTTGCCACCTGCCTTGACCATTTGTCTGAGGCATTCTGCTTATCTCTGGGAGCTTTTGCATGGTCCTCCCGGATAGATCTTTGTTCCTGCCTAGGTTCTGAGGACAGGGCTCCTGTGAACTGGAGACAGGGGACCCTGATTATCATGAAGGTGTCACTCCATGCACCTCTTCCATCTCTCCACTGTTAGACGTGGAGAAGGAGGTGCCAGTCAAGCACTCCAGGGCACAGGGAGGAGAGGGTGAGTGTCAAGAGACAGATACCCCGTGTGGAGGGAAGGGGTGCAGGCTGTTTGAAGGGTGGCCAGTTTGATCAAGTGGTTTGATTGATTGCTGGGATAAGAAAGACTGCAGCTAGTGTAGGCTCAGAGGCCAGACCCCTGCAAATGACAGATAGCATTCCTTTCAACCATAGGACAAGATGAACCTCTTGATGTGGCCCACATTGTGGACAGGGAACTGGAAAGATAGTGGGAGGTCCACTCTGTGAGCATCGAAGCAGAAACCAAAAACCTTGGGCCACTTTCTGCCAGATCGAGTGGCCAGAGAGGCAGCTGTGCAGCTGGTGTCTCATGTCATCTGAGGAGACATGTGGAGGGAGCTTGTGGAAGAAGGGACATGCCCGCTTTATGCCCCACTCTCTGTTAGGGCCACAGGGACACCTGTATTCTGATCCCTGGCTTCATACTCCCTGCAGACTGGAGAGGGAGGCAGGTTCCCTCTCTGGCTAGTAGGTCCACTTACTTTACATGGGCACTGACTATCTTCCTATCCTCCATCCCTGTTCCTGTGGCTTCAGAGGAGAATGCCAGCCCCAGCTCTGCCTCAGAGACAGTCACCTCCTCCCACAGTGGGGCTGTTTCTGGTCCCACATGAAGATGGTGTCACACGCTGAACACTCGCCAGCACTCACTTAGCAGGATCACGATGCAGATGAGGATCGCCACAATAGCACCCGTGCCCAGGCCAGCTGCAGCCACAGCACCGACCGTGGTGCAGTCACCGTTCTCATCACACGGGCACACCTTGACCTTTATGACGGATGTGTTGGACAGGGGAGGGTTGCCAGAGTCTGTGACGATGATGGGTACATCGTACACCCCTGCTTCCAGGTACAGAATTCGCAAGCTGAGCTGGGCATAGTCACCTGGAGTGAGGAACAGCAAGGTGCAGCCAATGGGCAGCTGTCCTTCCCAAGGAAGACTTCCACACACAGGCAGGCACTGAGAGGAAAAATCTGTCTGTCTGTCTGTCTCTCACACACATACACACACATGCATGTATGTACATCATATATACAATGTACACATATGCACACATATGTACACATGTGGACACACACAGACACACACATGTGCTTGTACATACATCATGCACACAATGTACACATATGCACACACATCACAACATGCCATGCAGACACACAGACACACATATGCATACACATATCACAGATCACAACATACCATACAGATGTGCATGCACACTCATCATGTACACATATATACACATGCTGACTCACAGATACAGACATGCATGTACACAGACACACAAACACACACACACACACACACACACTACCACCATGCCATTAAGTTAAAGCTACTGAATTGGGGAGATGGTTCTGTTGGTGGAATGCTTGCCACACAAGCACGAGGATCTGAATTTTACCCCCCCCCCCAACCCATCCAAAAAGCCTGCCACAGAGTACATGCTTATAGAAGCAGGCAGATCTTTGGAGCTTGCTGGCCAGCTAGGGAGGCCCTGTCTGGAAAAAAAAAAAAAAGGGTGGACATCTCCCAAGTAACAAGAGCAGAGCTTGACGATGACCTGCTATGCACGTGCGCTTGCACACACACACACACACACACACACACACACACACAATTTCTGCACATATTTGTACTGCACGCATAGAGTGACACACAAAGCTAAAACATCAACCGTATCAGAACCGAAAGTGAGCCAGTATTTAGGATGAAGAAATGATTTCCTGAATGTATAGAATTCTATAAAATCAATTAGGAAAAAGAAAAACAAAACAAAAAACAAAAACAAACAAACAAATAAACAAAACAGGCTGGAGAGATGGCTCAACCGCTAAGAGCACTGACTGTTCTTCCAGAGGTCCTGAGTTCAATTCCCAGCAACCACATGGTGACTCACAACCATCTGTCATGCCCTCTTCTGGTGTGTCTCTGAAGATAGCTACAGTGTAGTCATATACATAAAATAAATAAATCTTTAAAACAAACAAACAAAACCCTCCCCCCCCCAAAAAAACCCAACTCTCCCAAAGAACAAAGGCAAAGTCATTGAGCAAAAACCCAATCCTCAGTGAGCATGTGAATGCTCTCCGCTAGGAGCCCAGAGGCAGAGGACAGCAGTGGCTTTGTTTATTGAAGCAACACCCTGTCATATTGGCAAGGACCTGAAGAATTGGCAGTTTTTCTGGTGGAAGCATAAATGGGCATTACATCTCTAGGATGGTGTAAGGCTCTTAGCACTGGCCACACAGGAGGGGTGTCTCATAAGGACTGCAGTCTCCAGGGGCCTGTCAACCTGCAATGGCTGGCCGCATGGTTGCGCTAGGCTCTTTCTAGAGCAGAGAAGCACTTGGAACAAATAAGTAGCTTTGTGGTGGTGACACAGATAAACAGGGCTATTTCTCCAGCCTTGTGTGTGAACCGTCTGGGAGGTGAGGACTGTTTCCCATCTACTGTTCATTGGTGACGGATCCAGGGCCAGATCCTAGATCCTGGCTCTGCCTATGGCTAGGGCACTGCTGGGTGGGCTCACCATTTAGGCGGGTGATGGTCCAGTTCTTCCTCACTGTAGTGGGGATGAAGGGTAACTCAAAGACATAGGGGCCAATGTTGGGGTCCATATCAGCGTCGGCTGCGGTGATGTTGATGGCGTTGAGGCCGGGCCTCTCACAGATCTGTGCCTCCTTGGGTAGCAGCTGTGGTGCGTTGTCATTGATATCGATGAGGTAGATCTGCAGGGTCCCAGTGCCACTGGCTGGGGGGATCCCTGCAGGACAGGCAGGGGTGAGCACACAGGGCCATACACAAGACGGACAGATACGTGAAGTCTTCAGCGAGAAACACAGCCACATGTTGGCTGGAGTTCATATGTCATCTGCTGTAGGAGAGAACGCCTTCTCTCCTACGAGACGGTTCTCAGAAAGGCTGGGCGCTCATCATAGGCTGTATGGCTAACTTAAAATTACTTTTGAGGTATATATTTTTAGTTTGTGTGTATGGATGTTTTGCCTCTGCACCACATTTGTGCAGTGCTCACAGAGGCCAGGAGAGGGTTTCAGACCCCTGGAACTAGAGTTACAAATGGTTGTGAGTTGCCGTGTAGGTATTGGAATTTGAACCTGAGTCCTCTGTTAGGGCACTCAGCCTCTCTTATCTATCTCTCCAGTACCTGTCCAGTCGACTTTGGGGACCCTAAGAAGCACAGGGCCTGGGGGAGCCAGTTGGATCAGGGTTAAGGTTTCTCAGCCCTTCACTTGCTGTGGGATCAGCTTTGGAGCCACAGTAGTGCTTGCTCTTGAGGTTTCAGTTGCTTTGTTCTCCCAAAACCTGCCTTGGGGCCTTTGCACATGAACCCCCCCCCCTTTCCTGGCTTCCCCCACTGCCTTTGCTCCCTCCCAGCTTCTCTTGCTACTACAGTGCCGGGTCAGCTTGTTGTCCCCCCTGTCCTTGTCTTCTCTTCTCTGTTCTCTTTAAGAGAAGAACCAGAAGCCTAAGTGTTAGCTCAGATTATGGCTGTCCACCGGAGGTTACATTTCCAGCTAGATGTGACCCCATGCCTAAGTCTAAGCAGAGACCTAGTGTGGTGCTTCCTGGAAGTCCCCGGGAGAACATGAATGAGCACTGTGTGTTTCCTGCTCTTCCTGTTTGCCAGAATGTAGCCACGATGCCTGGGGTGTCCATCCTGAATCAGGGCATGGCATAGCATGGACGTAGTGCGAGTGGAATGGGTCTGGTTATCAAATCTCACCCTGACTTCCAGACTTTGCTTTCTTAGTCCCTGAGTCTGGCTTGGAACATGTTCTATAACCCAGGTTCCTTAGATCTCCATCCTCCTGTCTCAGTCTCTTGAATAACTGGATTAAGGTATGCATCACCAGGCCTGGGTACCCCTTCGCTGCCCTCCCCTGACCCTTTTGCAGACTGGGAGTGAACGCAGCTACACACATGCTTAGCAAGTGCTGTATCACTGAGCTAAGCCCCCTGCTTCAGACTTCCTTAAGGTGAAAGAAAATTCCTCTCAGTTTTGTTGACTGCTATCCCACAGCTGAAGTTTCTACTAAGAAACAGGCTTTGCCAGGCAGGGGCTTGCTCTCTTCTAACCTAGGCACCAGGCCCTTAGTGAGTTCTGCTAGGTGAGGCTTGTCTCTTCAGACTCCAGGTAGATACCTGGCCTTCAGGCTCTGAGTGACAGGATGACCATGGTCAGAGCATGGAGAACACGGACTCTGGCTCACTCACAGGCCTGCCATCACTCACGAGGGACATATCTGTCAGAGCACTAGGCTTCTCCCATTCTGCCTAGGGAAACTCTGAGGCCCAGAAAGGCCAGTGCTCTTTCCAAAGCAATGGTGTTAGACAGATGTCTGTTGATAATCTCCTTTACACCTGACTAACCACCACCACATGGAACCCACTAGAGCGCTCAGCCAGACTTCAGGGTACTGGGTGTGTGTGTCTTGAAATGGGCTTCTTGGTCATAGGTTCCCTCTGTTCTTGGTCCACAGCCCTCAGAAGCCTCCTGAGAACCTGTGCTGTCTTCCCCAGGACGACCAGCATCCTTCCTGCTCCACTCCTCATGTTCCTCCATGCTGCCTGCCCAGGACCCACCTAGCTCCCTCTCTTGTTCCCAGAGTCTCAGGGCTAGAGTAGACGTGGGCCTTCTTGCTTTTCTTGGCTAAGGTGCCACTAACAGTGTTGAAGAATGGCAGATCTGTTCTCTCTACCCCAGTTCATATGTGGAGAAGCTGAGAAGCTAGTAAAGACAAGCTAGGCTAGCCATCTGTCACTAAATCCCCTGGTTCATGACTTCCCTGGAGCCACAAGTGAATGAGTGACAGTTGGAACACTGTGGAAACACAGGCAGGTACATGAATAAGCAGGTTGTTAGTTGTAAGTGAAGTTTCTGAGGTTTGCATGACAGGACGGCACATGATGGGGGCAGAGTTAGGCGTTCATGGCTGCCTGTACAGACTTCCCTCCACCCAGCCCTCTAGACCTCTCTGTAGCTCCCTGGGTGTCACCGGTCTCCCTCAGCAGCACCCTCCCTTGCCCACAATCCCAGGACGTGGGAAACTGCTATGGGAAACAGGGCCTCCCTGGAGTGGGACTTACCGTTGTCAGCAGCCAGGAAGGTGGCTTCGTATACATTGTTCTTGGTGTAGAGGGACTCTCGGTCCAGGACTGCGGCTGTGGTGATCTGTCCATTGGATGTGTTGATGTGCAGCCAGTTGGCGGGATCAGACAGTTTTGAGTACCTATGGACAGGAGACCAGAGGCAAGGTCAAGGCTCCAGTGTTCTTCTCTCAGCCAGCATCCTGGGTACAGCATCCTGGGCCATAGTCCAGTGGCATTTCAGTCCTTCCAGAGTGCTCAGAGGCTTCACACAGCTCTGTTCCCCTCCTACAGAGGGACACACCGTAGCAGTGTCTCATGTCCCTGTGGTGGGTGGTCTTAGATTCTGGAAGACTTCAGAGGGCTGTGCCCTCATCACCTACATTTTGCAGGTGGGTGGGTACTCTGAGGTACAGAGACATTAAGCAGCTTGATCAAGTCACTTGCCACTGTCAGGGAAGCCATGACCTGCCCCGGCTCCACAGTCTAAACATCTTCCTTGTCAGCCTAGAGATGGTGACATTGGTCCCTAATGCCCAAGCCTATCCTATTGGGTGACTCTCTGGGGTGGGTTGCTTCTAGATAAGCCAACGCCTCATGGTACCCCTGTCTTCCTCTCTCTACTGGGCTTCCTGGTATTCAGGCTTCTTTGGGCATTTTGGGACTCTTTTGTGTGCTACACAGGAGTGGATCCTGCTTTGAGGGTCAGACTGGGCCAGGCTATGCTGAAGACTCACCTCACGGCTTGCTGCATGAACCGGTCAGGGTCCACTGCGGAAAACGTGGTGAGTGCCGTCCCAGTGGGCACACCCTCTTCCAGGCGGATCAGTTTGTGGTTGGAGGGGAAGTAGGGGGCCTCATTGACATCAGTAACAGAGATGGTTACCCCCGCTGTGGACTGGAAGGACATCTGGATCCCGCTGGCCAGGGGCGCCTGGTTGGACACCATTACTGTCAGCATGAAGGCACGGTTCAGCTCGTAGTCCACTGCCTGGAAGAAGGGACAGGTTAACTGGGGCTTCCTGCAGAGGTGGGACTGTCCGTCCCCACTGCTCAATCTCTTCCACTCTCCCTGCCTCGATTGGTATTATGGCCTGGTTTCCACTGTCCCTTTACAGCAGACTCTTGTCTCTGGCTTCTTCTGGGTTCTGGCCAATGAGAGGAGAGAGGAGTTGGGGTAAAATGTCTCTAGTTAGTAGCCCCACGCCCCAGTGAGGCACAAATTGGGTCTTTCTGCACAAATCTTTCTGCCTTAGCTTCCTGGATGTTGGGATTACAGGTGTGTTGTCTCCACGCCTGGCTTCAAGAATTCTCAACAATTCCTTAATTACTGTGTGGGCAGGCACAGGTGTGCAGAGGGTCTTGCGAGTTGTTGTAGCCACAGGAAACTCAGGAAATACAAATGAGAGCTGAGAGTAATGGTGGCCAAAGGTTGACTTTGGTTTTAGGGTGGGCACGATTGATCCGTGAGCAAGGGCATCTGCTGCCATGCCAGATGATGAATTTGATACCTAGAATCCACAAGGTTGGAGGAGAACCACTCACTCCTGCACGCTGTCCCCTAACCGCCTCCCCGAACCCCCAACTAAACAAAATAAAAGTTTCTGTTGGACACAGTGGCACACACCCGCAGTCCTAGCAGTCAGGAGAAGGACACAGGAAGGCAGCAAACTTGAGGTCAGCCTGGAATACATGGTACTGGTTACTGATTTTGTGTCCCCAGGGGGAGATCTAAAGTAATAGAAATGCAGTTCTGGGGTCAGAAGTAAAATGTCTATCCCTGGGCTAGAGTCCAACCGTGGGGCCAGTTTCTTCCGGTGACTCCTGTCTTATACATGTCCACTCTGGAAGAGGGGTGTGTGAGGTCCTCTCCCTTTTCAGAGCTGGCTTTGACTTCCTGCCCCCAACTGCTTCTGCCTCTGCCTCTGTCTTCACATCTTGCTCTGCGCGTTAATTTTATGTAGACACAAGCTAGAGTCCTTTTAGGAAAGGGAACCTCAGTTGAAGAAATGCTGCCACCAGGTTGGGCTGTGGTGCCCCTTCCTCATTGGTGAATGATGTGGGAGGGCCCAGCCTGCTGTGGGTGGGTGCTCTAATAAAGCAGCTGAGGGAACAATGGAGGTGAGTCAATAAGCAGTGTTCCTCCATGGCCTCTGTGCATCAGCTCCTGTCTCCAGGTTCTTATCTTGACTTCCTTCCATGATAGATTATGCTTGGTTGGGATGTGTGAGGTGAAACTTGTTTGTTTGTTTTAGATTTATTTATTTATTTATTTATTTATTTATTTTATGTATGAGTGCTCTATCTGCATGTATACCTGTATGTCAGAAGAGGACATCAGATCTCATTACAGATGATTGTGAGCCACCAAATGGTTGCTGGGAATTGAACTCAAGACCTTCAGAAGAGCAGACAGTGCTCTTAACTGTGGAGCCATCTCTCCAGCCCCGTTTTTAATCACAACAACAGAACTCCTAAGACACTCCCTGACCTTTTTGCCCCTTCTTTTAAAGGGGTCTTCTGACATTGCACTGGGCTGACTCAGATGGTTCAGACTCACCTCAAACCTTAAGACCCTCAACACTGTTACATCTGCAAAGACCCTGCTGCCTTCTGGTCTCAGGTTCTAAAGGCAGGTACAGGGGCCTGGGGGAGAGGGAACCGACAATGTTTCTAGGTCCCCAATGTTGAGAAAAGCAAGACAATAGGATGCTGACAGTGGTCCTTGTGAGAATGAACTGGGGCCTTGAGTTACCATCAACAGATGGATGATGCAGAACTCAGTGTGCCATCCTGCAGCTTGCTGTTACTCCATGGGAAGGTCAGGCTGTCACACCCTGATGACCATAAGCAAGATACATACCACAGATCTACAGCCACCAGCCTGTCTCTGACTGAACTTCCTGGCTAATTTCCTTAAAGAAAGCTCGAGAGAACAGGCCTAGGACACTTGCTCAGATGCCATTGGATCCCAGTGTGGGAGCATCCACAGCCAACTGACTCAACTTCTTCAACAGGGCAGAGGTATATAGAATGTGAAACTTGACAGTTACTGGGGAATCCCCATCACAGGTCACATGGCTCCCTGCTCCTTACTGTAGGCCTGCCTGGGTCTTCATGAACTCCGTTTGGGGGAATAGCTTTCCTGGCAGAGCCAGCTCCCCACTTCTGCCTGGGTTCTACCTTCAGATGCTAATCTTGTGCTGGGTCTGACCCCCGAGTCTATGGCTAAGTAGATCAGAACCCAGCTTCCCTCTGGATTTTGTAAGTACCTGTCCTTGGTGCCTAGTGCTGCTACTATGTATTATCTATGCATGGAAAGGAATTATAAACTAGGTAATCAATACTGCCATTGGGCCTGGGAAGGAAACAGAGGCACTGAATCTAGAAGGCTCTAGAGGGGGTTCCTTGATGGTGATCTTAGTGAGCTCTCCCTCTCCCCAAGACTGGTCTTTATGTTTGTCTGAAGGATAAGTTGATATACAATTTCCTAAGCTCTGAGTATGATCTCACCTCTCCGTGGCACATGACGATATCCAGCTGTCACTGGACATGGAGCATGGCTGGGTCTGTGACTCTGTCTCCTTAGGCCCAGGTATGGGTGGTGCGTTTAGCTGTACAAGCCGGGAATGAGCTGGTCTCTCTCTTGCTCTACCTCTGCCCAGTTTGTACTGTGTTGCTGGACACTGTACAGGGGCATTTTTATAGGTGGGGCCTGGGCCTACAGGGTCACCTGGATGGACCTACAACCACCTGAGCTGGCTGCAAGTCTCTCAAGGCATCCAGGGCAGAGTAACCTGCACCCTTCCCTTGAAAGGTTTCATGGAGGCTTCTAGGCCAGAAATAGTGAACCTCCCCGAAGCCTAGTCTTGGCTCCTCTGTACTTAACCTCCAGGTGCTACCAAGCTCCCAGAACTGGTACCAGACTGTGGCAAGGTCTTCCTCTTACAGAACCAATGGCTGCCATTGCCTGTAGCCCCTCCTGGAAGCCTCAGGCAGTGGCCAGGCCAGTTTGCTTTAATAGGCTGCTTCCTAAAACTGTGGAGGGAAGGGTCTCTCTGTGTTTATTGGCTCGTGTCCTTGTGGGACATGGAATCACATTGTATATGATGCACTAAAAAATCTTGTCATCAGTCCTTCCAGAAAGACTATGGCCAATAAAATCCACAGGCAGGAAAGATAAAATACACCTGTAATGTGGAAGCCAACAGAAAATTTGCTGTGACAGTTTCAATTAAGGTGCTGGACATACTAAGGTGCACTCCTCAATGACCCTTGGCTCAAAAGTGAGGCTTAAGTGCACCTTGGAGAGATAGGCCCTAGCATCAAGCCAGAGAGGATGGTCATAGCACAGTCTCCTGAATCGTATGTCAAAGTGTGTGCATGGTCTCATGAGAAGGGGGGTCTTGTTCACAGGAAAATGCCAGCATGGACTTGAAGGCCAGAATCTTTCCTTTCCGGGTGGAAAATGGTTGGTGAGAGGTGGAGTCAGGAGGATCAGGAGTTTGAGGCCAGACTCTGCTGCACAAATTTGAGGTCAGCCTGAGTTAGGAGAGACACCGTGGAGGTTGTCTCCAAAGGGTTTGGTTGGTCCTTGGCCATAGGTAGCCAGCAGACATTCATGTTCCTGGACCAGGGGATATTCAGGCAGCAGTCACCTACCTTCACCACGGTGACCATGCCCTCATTGGTCACGGGGTCTGTGCGGACACTGAAGTGCCCAGAGGGGTCCCCGCTTATGATTCGGTAGATGGCGTTCCAGTTGGGTGAGTGGGGCTGGTCTCGGTCCATCACCGTGAGGTTGGCCACTACTGTCTCTATACGGTTTTCGGGGACCTCTCCTGCAAACTGCAGAGTGTAAGAAAGAATATTAGGGCCTCACACGGAGCCTGGGGAGCCAGAGTCCCTGCCATCACTGGTAAGCATCAGGTTTCTGCTCTCTATGGATGCCCTAGGTGGGTGGGGACAGCTGCTGTTCATTGTGGAGACAGCTGGGGGCTAGCCTTGGTTTCTCGAGCATCTGTTCCAGTCTGCACATATCTACCCAGGACAACCTAGTGCAGCAAGCTCTTGTCCTACATTCACGCTTTTCTCCTGTGCATGCAGGATCAATGGTAAGTAGCTAGGAGGGATACCTGATGGAGAGTGGGAGGAGCAGAGTCTAGGAAGAGCAGCCGCAAGAGGCTTCTGAGAGAAGCGTGCCCTGGCTCCTCCCACCATCTAGTCACTGCCGCAGATGGCTTGGGGTCAGCCATTGTGGCCAGTGTCCACGCATAAAGGTGCTAACCTCTCTGATGTTAAGGCACAGTGAGGTTGCAGTGTGCACCCATGAAGGCCCCTTGGGCTTACTTGGAGTGGGAGAGGGGGTGTCTGCCTTAGGAATCCAAGCACTCCCTGCCATCTGTGGCCCACTGCTGGGGCTGGCTTCTAGATTCTGTGCTCAGCAGCTCTGAGCTCACTTGCTCTGCTGTCTTGGAATTCACCTTAGAGCAAGATAAATAATTGTCATGTCAATTCAGAATCAGATGGGAACCCACTGTGTGTATCCTAAAGGATGTTCCTATGGTGCACCCCAGTGCTGTTCTGGAACCTTCCTCTTCTAGCCTTTCATTGGAATGATGGATGAAAGCGAAGGGTTACTGTAAGGCAGAGCCTTCCTTTGATTTTCAAGCCACATTCAGCCGAGCTACCTTGGAGCAAAGAGGCCTGAGGCTGCAGAAGTCTCCCTCAGGACGCACTAGGAGAGGAGTTCAAGAGAAGTAAAGTGGGTACAGCAGGTTTCCAGAGGACTCTAGGAGATGAAACTCTACTTTCAAACCTTTCACTATTTAGCACAGAGGGGCACAGGGCAGTCCCAGAGTGAACAGCAGACCTGAGTCGTGAGCACATATGTCCAGTGTTTGGCTTCCTTACTGGGCTCCTGGGTTCCCCTGTGTGGCTGGGTGAGGCTGTCATTGCTGGTGACCTCCATAGTGAGAGTCTCTCCTCCTGACACCGACATGCCATGTCAGCAACAGGATGACTGTAGTGTCTGAGGGTCCGAGCCCCATGATATGGGGAGCTCTCCTTGGAGGGAGATCACAGGCACTTGGGGGTGGTGTTGCAGGCAGAACCATGCCACCAAAATTTATGTGTTGAGGCTCTTAGCCACAGCACCCCAGCCTGTAACCTTGTCTTAAGCGGTGTCAGCATGAGGCTGGGGTTGTCCAAACCCAGCCTGTGTGGCATCCTTGTGAAGAATAGTCCCCAGTGGCACACACATTGAGGGCCTGCTAGTATTTTCCTTACTTCTGTGGCTAAATCCCTAACAAAAGCAATGTAATGAAGGAAGTGTTTTATTTTAGGTCACAGTTTGAAGGTTCAGGCCATTATGGCTGGTAAGTCGTGGGGGCTGCTGGTCTCCCTGCACCCGCAGTCAGGAAGCAGAGGAAAGATGACTGCCAGTACACCTTTCTGTCTCCAGTCCAGCATCGATGGCGCTGCCCACATTCGAGGTGGCTTTTTTCTCAGTCGGACCCCACTGAGAACTCCCTTATAAACACACCCAAATCCCTAAATCCAGGACTTTTCAGGTCCCAGGAGAGATGTTCTCTCGTAGAACAGATTTCCAGTGCCTATTTAGTTTGAGAGGTTTTCCCAGATCTTCAAACATGTCCAGATTCCCTCACAAGCTTTCCGAAAGCTGGCTTCTCTAGCCGTGACAGTAAAACAAATTCTGCTGAGCTCTGTTCAGAAATCAGAACCCTAGGTTCTAGATTCTGAATCCGCTTAGAGGCTGGTTCCTTCTACCACTGATATACTGTTTCATTATTGTAACATCTTGTTACAATACACGTGTAACAATAGTTACAGATAAACTATTGATACAGCTGTGAGCCTGAGGCTGTCCAGTTGCAGACATCTAGGTGGGTCCGCAGGCCTCCCAGGCTCCATGAGGTAAGAACACATGGGAACTGGCGTTACAGTGGTCTCTGGGGATGGTCCCTGGCCAGCAGCTGGTTAGTGGGTAGCCAGGATGACACAGGGTACCCTGGTTTGCTTCCTTCTTCCAACCCAGTGCCTTCACCTTCACACACTGTTTGGCCAGGTGGGGGTTCAGGACCCAAAAGAGCATAAAGTACTTCTTTGGACACAGATCTTGAAGTCTTGGTTCCAGGCTGAGGGGTGACCTGTTGCCGTGGGTCCTATTCTTGGGTACCCTTCTTCTGTGAGCTACCTGCATCTCTGCCAGGATCTTCTGCTGGGCAGGGCCTGGGTCTGGTTCACTGTATTCTGGCCTGTCTGTGGGGTTCTTCAGAGGCCCTGGAGGCCTCTACTGTCTGAGGATGGACCCTGAGGGAGGGTGAGGGAGTGGAAGTGATGCTGGGTGGTTAGGGATGCAAACTCTTGGCTCAACCCTCTGGCACCACCTCAGAGCGTGAAGAACTAGTCCCCAATTAATGATTTATGGCAGCGTGCCTGAGTGGAATTAAGGGTCCAGAGTCTATTTCAATTTTAGTTGTTAAATGTTAAGTCCTAGGAACTTGTGCTGGATCAAAATCTCCCTCTCCTCCCAGATTTTCACACTTAGTTGAAAGGCTGAGAATTCCTGGCTTTTAGGGGTTGGCCATGGTGCTTGCCACTAGGATGCGAGGTGGTAGATGCTACAGTGCCCCATCTGGCTGGACTCAGGGGAAGTTCCCAGGTTAGCCCAAGTCTAACTCCACAGTTGAGTAGCCTTCTCAGGCAGGTCGATCACTCCAGAGGACAGCATATGCTATACTCCTGGTTATTGGAGTAGATGTTTCTGCAAGAACCTCAAGACCTTGGAGGCCACAGGCACAGATCCTTGGCTCTAAAGTTTATTAGACTCCTGCTTCTGGGGAAATAATCCCTGTCTGATGAGTGAGCAGCCATCTGCCTGTGATTGCTACCTGTACTGGTTTGGGTAAGTTTTCTGAAGTCCCAGGTGTTTGAGACCTGGTCTCTAGCCTGTGGCAGTGTTAAGGGCATAATAGAAACTAGGGTAGGTATGGGTTAGTGGGAGGGAGTCAGGTCAGTGGGTAGGGCTGTGTCCCTGAGGGGGCTGTGGGACCCTGCCCCTCTCTTGTCTCTGTCTTTGCTTCCTGGTGACTAAGTGAGCAGTTTCTTCTTCATGCTCCCCACCATGATTTGCAACCTGAACATACATGGGTTCACAGTGACCATGGATGGGACCCTCTGAAAACATGAGCCAAAACAGGGGTTTCCTCTTTCTGTACCAATGACATCATTGTCATAGCAACAGAGAGAAATACCATGTGTGTGCACAGCCTGGCCAAGTGCTCTCCGGAGGGTCCTGCTATGTGCTGTCCCTTGTCCAGCTGGGAGGTAACCTTATGGGAACACCATGGCCTAACCCCCTTTCAATCACTTAACTGGGTGTCACTCACTCCTATGAGGAGACATATCATCTTGTACAGGCAAATAGCAAATGTCACTGTTGTCATATTGCATGACTGCTCTTTTTTCCTAGTGGAGGGATGGTGTGGAAAGCTTTGGTGATTGCTCTCACCTCTTTCTGCTGAAGGTCTGGGCTAGGACTGCCTGGTGTTTGCAGGTAAAGCCTGTGCTTATTGTTCAGGTGTAAGCTTCTTAGAATCAGCTATACCCCCGTCTTGGCATCGATCACACACGAATGTAAAATATGGACAGGCTTTCTGAGCTCACAGAGGTCTGGACATCAGCCAAGGCCACACAGCAAGAAGGGATCAAGAGTAGCTTAAGGGTGGCTAAATGTAGGTGGAACAAGGCTTAGAGGAAGGCCACACACAGTTGCTAGGTCTCAGGGCTCCTCTGTGCCCATCAGGATCTGTGAATGGGGTATATTGAAGGCTCCTGTGGCATGCATGGTCTGAAGTTGTTTTCCACCCCAGTGGGTCCTGCATTGCTTTGGTGGGGGAGTGCTGGTGGCAGGGTGGCCCTGGATGAGTTATGGGCTCTGGCCTCCAGGGGGCACTGCAGCTGCACAGGAGGAAGAAGAAAATAACTTTTAATTAACACTGGGGAATAGGATTCGGAGCTGGCAAATCCCTGCATCTCTTTAGCTTTGCCTGATTGTTCTTGATTAAGCTTCACAAAAATAGCCCATGTGTGTTGTGTGGCCAACCTGCCTGCACACTCCTACCGTGAAGCAAAGATGGTGTGCCACTAATCTGGATGGTGCCTTGGCAAGGGCCACCAGGAGCCCAAATATGAACAGATGTCTGTGGAGATTGTATTGGAGAGGAGGTATACACTTGGTGTGGAAGAGTGTTCCATGGGACTTCAGACTGCCACCTGCTTGTCCCTCCTTGCCCTCCATGTCCCAGGGAACCAGAGGTTTCTACCTTCCTTCATGGGATGCATGGAGGCAGGACCAACCCCTGGAATGAGCTTCATATCATTACACCCCACATTTAAGTTCCACTGTGACCTGCCAGCTGCCTGTTTGTAGCAGTATGAGCTGGCTGGCTCGTAACGATGTCTTCTGTGCCCCAGCTCAGAGGCCGCTGTTTGCTGCAGTCTCCTTCCTCTCATGTGCCTCCCACAGATGGCATGGGACCTGCCAGGGTGTTTTCAGTGTGGCTCATGCATATAAGGGAAGATGGAGTTCAGTTAGATTGTATGTGGTGGTCCAGGCCAGACAGAATTCAGATCCATGGGCAGAACTGGTCCATCTTCAGAGAGGTGAAGGAGGAGGGTGCTCGGTGGCAGGCGCTCTCTCACCATGGCCATCCTCAGGCAGTGCTGTAAGGCCTTGGCAGTGGTCTAGCAGGCGCAGGAGCCTCACCTGGGAGTCAGAGCTGCCAGCTTGGGTCCTGCTAAATTTGACCTCAGACAATCTCACAGATAGTCTGAGACAGGATTCATCCATTTGACACAGGAGTAGGGCTTGTTGGCTCTCTGTCTATCTCTGAGCCAGGGTACCTGTGGGTGGGTCTCCTGTCCTTTCTGGCCAGCACAGCCTTCTTAGAGCTCTTTGGTGGCATGGCTGGAGCTTGTGGTGGGGCTGGGAGGCAGGCTGGGTCCTTGAGCACCACACACCAGCCTCTGAGGCTCCTTCCTGTGCCATCTGTCTGTGATGAATACCTTCTTCCTGAGGTGTGCTCCTCGGGCCGCTTAGGTGTGCCATCTCCTCTGCTGGGAAGGAGCCCAAAGCTGCACTCTTTTGGCTTCCCTCTGGCCTGGTTCTCATGGTGACTATACCATCCAAAGGCTGCCACCTGAGGGTAGGTGTGGGGGTTCTGCAGTTGGGAGAGTTGTGTGGTTTTTGCACCCCGATATCTGTACTCCAGCAGTCTGGTATGGGCAGAAGGGTATATTCCTGGGAGCACAGGTAGCCCTAACTTAGCAGAGGGTCTCAGCTCTGTATGACAATCCCAGGACCCCATAGCACTGATACCTGGCTCAGGAGTACTGTCATGATTGTTTATTATTATTATTATTATTATTATTATTATTATTATTAATCAATTTAACACAAGCTAGAATTATTTAGGAAGAAAAACTTCAGTGGAGAAAATGACTACATCATGTTATCCATAGGCAAGTCTGTGGGGCCATTTTCTTGATTAATGGCTGATGTGGGTGGGCCCAGTCCACTTTGGGTGATACCATCCCCTGGGCTACCAATGCTCTTGGGTGCTATAGGAAAGCAAACTGAGCAATCCATGGGGGAGGGGGGGTAAGCCAGTAAGCAGCCTTCCTCCATGGTCTCTATTTCTGTTCCTGCCTTGAGTTTATGCCCTTTATGATGGACTGTGGTCAGAATGTGTCCTGGTGTTTTATCACAGCAATAGAAGTCAAGTAGACAAGTGGGTTTGTGTCTGAGTGTGGTGCTGGCAGAGATCTGACAAGGCTACCCTGGGTGAATTCCCTGCCCTTCTGCGGTGGCTGTGGCAAGGCATGGTCTAGACCAGGGGTGGCCCCAGTGTGTGCCTGGCACTAACCTGACAGCTGAGAGTTCCTGCACTGTCACAGAAGGTGGTTGCCATGCCGAGCGCTGCTCAGCAGAGGCCTGTCCATCCAGGCTCAGGGCAGAGGATGTCTGTGCCAGGGCTGTCACTTGTAGGTCAGGGTCAATGGCTGCTTTCCTAGAGTCTGATTCTGGTCTTTCTTCCTCTTGTCTGCTAGAGGTAGAGCAAACCGACTGAACCCAGAAAGAGGCCTTTCCAGCTTTCTCAAGGCCTCCCTGGCTGGAGCACCCGTGCATCTCTGGGCCGAGCAGCCTGGCCAAACCTTCTAACCCTCCTTCCTGCGTCTGTGGCTTGTAAAGAGACAGGACACACACCAGTCTGCAGGGGGCCCCGAGCTACTCTGGTTGTCAGCCATCTACTGTTTGGCCACTAGATGGCGCTATGGTCCAGGAGAACAGGATGGGGCCAGGCTCTTGACTGGGGTTCCAGCCTTCTAGGCACCTCTCCCCTCCTCTCCTCTCCACGTGGCAGCCACTTTCAGGGTTCAGTCCTAGCAGCTCCCTGTGGGTTGTGTGCCTGAAGCCCCATGTCCTGGCCCAACACTGGGTTGGAGACCAGAGGCTGATAGGGTAGACTGATTAGGGCCTTAAAGGAGAGTGTCTACCTATGTGCCTGGCAAAGTCCTTGTTGTTACTATTATGGACACATGCTCCTCTGCAAGTGACCTTCCCCTTGGCACACTCTGGCCTATAGTCTGCCATCTCTTCAGGGATGGACTGGACTGTGTGTTCACTGAGGGGTTGGGTCACAGAACCATTCACATCCATGGACTTGGGAGTCCTGGAGGCAGAGATGGCTGAGACCAGGACCCCACATAATGTTGGGAGACCCAGAAGTGGTTATCATGTCTGCTGTGCACCAAGAGAGCCTAAGGCTCTCACAGGTAAGGACCCTCTTTGCAGCATGGCTGTTCCATGGGAGCCCAGGAGAAATGGGGGTGGTGTGATTTACAGTTCTGTCTCTAGAGTCTTCCCTTCCTGGGTGGGGTGGGGGTCTGTTCCTTTGGCCGGTGCCTGGAGGCCCACAGTGGTCTTTCTATACCATATTTGGGTGGCTACATGTATTCAGCAAGAACTCTTGACCTCCAATGTCCCAGTGTCCAGTGTTATAGCCAGTCTTTACCTGTTTCCCTGTCTGCTGATGGGAACCACATGGGACCACTGAGGACCAAGGTAGAAAGGGACCCTTGCTTCAAGGGTACACATTACCATAGCCAAGGCCCAGCTGGGTGTCTCCCAGTCAGGTACCCATTGCACAGTCACACAAGCCTCTCCAATAATGAGGTAGCCTGTTGGTCAGCTCCTCCAGACTTTACAAAAGCCTCAGCAATGCATCAGCCATCACTTAATCTTGGGGAACACAACACCCCTCACTTCCTAGGGCCTTCTCCATAGGAGTGTCTGGGCCCATTCTTTCCCACTAGAAGTGGCTGGCATGGAGTCCCTCTCTTTATAAGTCACCTGTGCCTCCATATTTGTCACCCACAATCCCTTCAGCACTTCCCCGGCTGAGAGAGGGGGAAGTGCCTGCGATTTATGGCTTAGGGTTTGCATCTCTGCGAGAACCTGAGGGACTCACTGTGCTCGTGGTGAATTCTGGAGGGTTGTCATTTACGTCTGTCACCGTGATGATGGCAGTGGCTGTGTTCGAGAGACCATAATTAAGGTTTCCTTCCATGTCAGTGGCCTGGACGATGACTGTGTACTGCTGGACTTTCTGGAGGGGAAAGACAGTGTGTCAGTCTCGGTTCAGTAGATGGGGAGTACAGGCTTCCTCGGTGGGGTCCATCTTTGGCATGGGCTGCCTGGGACTTCCTGATGCTGTGGGAACCTACGGTTGCCTGGTGGTAGGAGGCTGTGGCAGAAGGAGGCTGGCCATGTCTGTTTCTCAGCAACCTTCAATGGGTACAGTCACTTTTGGTGTTAAGACAGAAAGGGTAGGTCAGGGCTCAGAGGGTCCTGCACAGTCTTCAATGTGACAGAGAAGAGAGTCTGCAAGGTGCCAGGCTAAGGGATGCCACTGTCGGGGTAAAGCTGAACTGCCAGCTATAACTGGAGTCAGGGGAGGAACGACAGGCTAGCAAATGCAAGACACAGCCGTTTGGGCTCACACGCTCCACAGTGAAGGAATAGTGAGCACCTGGATGCAGGTGTGGTCTGTGAAAGGCAAGCAAAGGATAGTGATGTGCTGTATCAGGCACTGCGGGAGTCACATGACCCTCCCCTGCTCATTGCCTGCACCCGGAGTCACGTGGCCACTCTGCTCGCTGCCTTCCCAGGCAGAGGCCCAAGAATCAATTGCCTTTCTTGACCAGGGGCAGAATAGTATGGGAATGACAGCCTCTGACCAGCAGGGGGCAGTTCTGTGGGGACCCCGCCCACTTGTCGCTGGCACTGCTGGGGGACAGGGTTGAAAGGACCCCTCTGGAGTGACTTAAATCTCTATTCCCGTTCTCCTGAGAGGTTATGAAAGGTCAGTTCTCACCAGTTCTCAGGGACGTGTGTGTGAGTTCCAGACATTGGCTCCAAGAAAATCATAAGCAGGGATGGGTCACTATTCCTCTATGTATCTGTTAGTTATCTCTCCATCCACCCAGCATCCCTCCATCCACCCAGCATCCCTCCATCCA
>JADRCH010000172.1:2021087-2062954 GCA_019843965.1 Rhynchomys soricoides
CTCTCTCTCTCTCTCTCTCTCTCTCTCTCTCTCTCTCTCTCGGAAACAGAGCTCTTTCTACCTGACATGAGTGTTTAAATAAATACAGGAAGGGGCTGGTTTGGCCTTCCTCAGGATCCTTTCCAACCCCGGGAATAATTAACCTGGCCCTCCATGTTGGGGCAAAATTTGAGACTGAGGAAGGTGACCAGCCGATGGTCACTGTGTGGTGGGACCTGAACCGGATGGAGCCCATGACAGTGAAATCAGCCTCATCAGGGTCAGAGTGGAGGTGTGAGCAGTGAATAGCTGGCTGCTAATCATGAAGCTCAGCAATCAACCCCTGCTGCCTCCGAGCTCAGTTCCCACCTTCGGAGGAGCCAGGAGTGGTGCTCATCTTCTTATTAGGCCATAAATATTCTAATTATGAAAGATGGTAAGATGAGGGGGGATTAGCAGGTGGGGCAGGGACCAGAGAGGCACTTGAACCCCTCGTACCTCGTCCAAGTCTCTCCTGACATTTAATCATGCAGAAGCTCTTACTTCATATGGCTCTCCTAATTAGAAACATGGTAATCATGCTTGGGAGTTTCCCACTTTCGAAGGAGAGCTCACTGTCTTGAACAGAAATGGAGTCAAAGGGGACCTGTCCACGGTACCCCCCCCCAAACATTGCCTGCTGCATGGTGGTGGATGGGAGCTCCTTACAAGAGAGAGGACACCGAGGAGCCTTGATGTGGTAGTTTAGATTTTGCCTGTGTTTGTGTCTAGCTGGAGCAGGCAATGGATGAAGTGGAGAAACGGCCCTCTAAGACCTTCCACGTAGACTGAAGCTTCTTGAGCCAGGTAATGCCTTGGCTCTGGCTGGGTCCCATGCGCTCAGTTGCTAGTACTCCTTTCTCCAGTTCATGAATGGCAGGGGACAGTTGACTAAATGTGCTGTGAGGTGTCTAGTGTACCACAGAGGCCTTTACTAGATGCCAGCAGGAAGCATCTCAGGTAGCTGGCCTGCAGAGCAAGGCTCTCAGAGCACAGGGCATACAGCTGCACCAGGAAAGGATGTCTATGAGAGCTCCCTCCTACGGAGACAATACTTACCAGTGGCCCCCATCCCTGAAGCTGAGAACCTGAGAGAACTAGAGAAAGAACATTTTGGGGGCTTTCTACCACCGTGGAGCTCCTTTCCACTGGGAAAAAGGAATGAGGACAGAAAGCAGGGAAGAGGAGAGGGAGGAAGAGAGGAAGGAGGGGAGGGAGGAGGGGAGGGAGGAGGAGTGGGAGGAAGGGGGTAGATGAGATAAGGAAGGAGGGGTTCAGTATCACTGATGTGCTATACATAGCACTGGGCATACTGGGGGATCTCACAGGTGTCAGCTGGTGACTCACCCAGAGCATCGAGTGAGGCAAGTGCCACTCTGGGTCTGTCTCTCTCCTGACCAAGTAGGAGCCAACTCTGAACACCACCGGCATCCCTAACTGTGTGTCCCTTTGGATCACAGAGCTTGTTGCTCCTGAGTGGCTCACAGCCCATCTCACCTCTCTGTCCAGGCCCGCTGCCACAGTCACAATGTCTCCTGTTTCACTGTTGATGGTGAACATGTTCTGAGATGGGCTTTGGGGTGTCTGGGTGACAATCCGGTACCTCACCATGCCATTGGCTGTGGTGCTATCATCTGCATCGTTGGCTGTGACAGTCATCACGTATGTACCTGGAACAGACAGCAGGTCAAGTGGGGATGGTCTGACCCCAGACACTTTCCCCACCACACACCCAGGGCTCTTGACGCAATGGCTGGTGTCTACAGCATCCTTCTCCACAGTATGGTCTAAGAACTGCGGCTTGCCTGAGATAGCTCAAGGGCAAAGCTTTTCAGCCTGCACCTGAGGGAGATCTCCTGAGCTCATGGTTCTCTAACACTGTTCTCAACTTTTCCTTGCTCTGTTAAGGACAGAGCTGAACTGGACTGGGAAATACTTTTTCACCTCTTAGGGGAGCTGGCATCAGGACAAGCCCTGAGTCAGGACTGCCGACGTCCTGAGCTTCAAGGCCTGAGTCCTTGTGCAAGACTGTTTCCCCGAGGACCAACTGATCCTGGGTGAAGTCCTGCTGGCGGGTATAAATGGAGAAGACTCCATAAAGATGCTGTTACTGAAGCATAAATCATGCACATAAAGTTTGCCCTTAAAAAAAACAAGCCCAAGGTTTTGATGTCCTCATGAAATTGAAATAGCTGTCGCTACCATGTAACTGCAGAAGGCAATCCTCACCCCAGAGAGAAAGCACACCCATCACCCCCACCCCCCTTATCCTTTCTCCCAGTTTCTCAGGCTCCGGTCTGATTTTTTTTTTTTTTTTTGGTTTTTCGAGACAGGGTTTCTCTGTGTAGCCCTGGCTATCCTGGAACTCACTCTGTAGACCAGGCTGGCCTCGAACTCAGAAATCCGCCTGCCTCTGCCTCCCGAGTGCTGGGATTAAAGGCGTGCGCCACCACTGCCTGGCCCCGGTCTGATTTCTGTTTCTTCAGATTTGTCTCTTCTGGGTGCTTCATGTAAATGAGGTTACATAATCTGTGGCCTTTTGTGTCTGGCTTTGTTCACTGAGCCTAGAATTTCTGAGTCTTCCTCTTTTTTATGACTGAATACTACTCCATTGTGTGAACGAGACAAAAATGCTACACTTACTGACTGAATGCTTGTGGCGTGCCGGGTGTCAACATCCTGTGTTCAGCTTTAAGAACAAGATCAGCCAGAGAACTGTCAACCCCTCCTTACTGATACTGTGAGAGGCACCACAGACAGGCAGATACTGAACTGCAAGCCAACAGTGTTTCCTAGGAATAAGGGAGACCCATGTTCATGAAAAGATACATGGGTTAACTGAGTGGGAAGGTGGACTGCCATCATCCCCAGTGGGACACTCCTGGGACCTTGGCACCTAGGCGGCTGAGGCTGGAGGATTGCCACAAGTTTGAGATTGGCCAGGTTCAAGGCCAGCCTAGCCTGCACAATAAGATAAACTGACGAAAATGTGGTCTGCAGAGGAGGCAGAAAAGGCTCTCCCCTGGCCAGAGAGCGCCCCCTGTTAATGGAGCAGAGCAGATGGAGGGGGGTGGGGAGTGGGGGGTGGGTGGGGCGGGGCATATGACCTATAAATCTGCAGTGAGCTCAAAATAGAAAGTTAGTTGGAAATTGTATCCTCAGGTCCTGAAGTTCACATCCAGGAGGGCAGAGGAAGGAGTTCATTGGGCAAGTTTGTAACAAGATTCTGGCTACTATGTAAACTAGAGCTGGTCTGCGATGACTAGGACAAAGCCTGGGGGAAGAACCCTTGAGGCTTTGCTCCCTTGCTAGCTCTCTCGGGGTGGAGACAGGCTTCCAAGATGAGTTCATTGAGGCCAACTTGGGCTTGAAAGTAACAAGGTGTAACAGGAGGAGAGAGACTGACACATGACCACACAACCCATAGCAGCTGCACTGTGAGAGAGGCGGGTCAGGCAAGATCTGATGATTTTCTTATAAGACTGAGTGGGTGTCACTTGGGCATGGGAGGAAAAAATGTGTGTTGGGGAAGGAGACAAAGAGGGAGGGGGAGACAGGGAGGGAGGGAAGGAAGGAAGGAGGGAGAAGAAAAGAGAGAAGGGAGAGAGAAAGGGTCAGGGGTAGAGGAAGGAGGAGGGAGGAGGGAGGGAATGAGAGAGGGAAGGAGGGAGCAGGACAGGGAGAGATGGAGAGAGAGAGAGGGAGGAGGGATAGGGGAGGGAAGGAAGAAGGGAAGAGGCCAGTGGAGTGGGGAGTGGGGATGAAGTTACTGAGGAAGAGAGAAGAGCTAGCTCACAGTTTAGAAATCGGGACACCTGGCTGTTTTCATGGCCAGCCCTTAGGGTGAGGTGAGGATGCTCCAGGCTTGAACACTTTGCGCCAAAAGGAAGAAGCAGACCATGGGTTGCCATGGAAACGACCCAGGAACCTTCCCAGCCCTAGAGCAGAGCAGGGGCTCAGCAGGTTTAGTGTTTCTTTCTGAAAGGTGCAGACAGAAGGGGGAGGAGGAGGAGGCCTGGAAAGCTGCCCTGGCTGAGGAGTCCCTCCTTCCTTTTGCCCACGGATGCTCTACACCCCAACAGCCTCCGTACTGTCCACGCAGCAGGCCCTTGAGGATGTCTGATAGTCTGAGGGGCAGACTCTCGGGCAGCCTCTGCCATTTTTGCCTCCTGTGAGTGTCAGCTTATCTCCCAAGCCTGAGAGGTGGTTGTCCTTTTCATCTCTCTCCTTCTTGGCCTGTCTCTCTTTAGTCTCACTGTTCATGTGTGCCCCCCCCCCCCCCCCGGCAGTGTGAGCTTTTACTCCTTTGTACCCTGATGCTTAGGATTTGGATGGATATAACCTAGGCTCATGGCCATCCCCCGGCACAGTGAGGAGTGCAGGACAGTTGTGCACATGCTCCACACCAAGCTGTGGGAGGCAGAGGCAGGGGAGGGCCCAGGAATGAGGAAAGGCTATTCAATGGTAGACAAGTAGAGGAGAAGCTACCTAGCACAGAGCCCTGGACCTGTGCAGAAAACAGTGTGTACTGTTGGTCAGAGAGAGGCAGGAAACGTCCAGGAAGTCCCAGATATCAGAAGAGTGCAAAGGGAGGAGGATGGGGACCCAGGGGCCACAGGGAGCCTGCTGGCAGTGGGTTCAAGTGCTTGGGGAACAGGGGAGATGCAGGAGCTAGTGGAAGGTATGGCCACCAAGGCCTTCATCTCTGAGGGAGAAAGCCACTCTTCTGTGGCAGTACACTGGGATGAAGGAGCTGGCAGGACAGGCTGAGGTCAGGGTGTGGTGTCCCACACAGAAGAGCTTCACTTGTTTCCAGAATGGCTCAACATTGCCCACCTGGGTCCAGCCTAAGGCTCTTGTGTTCTGGCTCATTGAGGACAGGTTGTCAGCCTCATTATATGGCCCAGAGACTGAAGGGTGGGGGCGGTCACAGGGATATTGAGGAAAACTGCTGACAGTTTCAGTCCTGGAACTGTGGTGAGTCTTCTAGCAGGCAAGGCGGCTAGCCTTGGGCCCAAGTCAGAAGGAAGAGGAGACACACTCTCTGGGGACTGTGGAAGGTGTGACCATGGAGGCCAGGAAAGAAAGTGCCCAGGGCGGTGCAGAAAGAAGAGAGGGCCAGGACACAGGGTGGGCTGGGTCTGCATTGCCTCCTGCGCAGGCTGTGAGCATAACTCATATCTGCCCCCAACAAAAGTGTGTGGACGAACAGCCTCAATAGCCCTTCTACGGGGCTTCAAAAGCTTGTTTCCACTTGTAAAATACTGCACAGTACCCTAGTCACAAAGAAGCACCTCAAAAAGTCCAGAAGCCTGAGAGTAGTGGCTGGCTGCATTAACATCTGAAAGATGCTATCTCTCCAGGCACCCATAGGATATCATGGCCCCCACACTGGGATGAAGAGTTGGAGGGGGACAGATGTCCCTGGTGACTTAGGAAAGAGCTTGCTGCTGGATTGCCTGGGGCTGTCTCTTGTTTCTTGACTGGCAGGAGACAACAGTCTCCCAGATCTTGAGGACACAGTATGAATGTCATCACAACCCCTCACAGTATGGTGCTTCCTTGCTTCCCTAGTGGACTGAGTTGAGTTCTGCACAACTGAGTTACAGAGCGTTCAGTGAGCTAGATTTATTGGTCTCCACGGGGAAGTGGGCAAATTTATTGCTCTGCAGGACCCTTGAATCCCACAGACAGATGTACGGCCTTGAGCTGCTGGAAGGCCATGTCCTGAGTTATGGTTGCTGCCAGTGGCCTGGGGAGAACCATAGGCAGTGGCCTGGGAGGACCATAGGCAGGACACATTTTTCTCCAGACCCTTGCTTGCATTTTGCAGGTCAAGTGCTGAGCACAATGCCTGCATCCTATAAGGGAGGCTGCCTGGGTCTTCCTTAGCTGGGGTGCGCGAGACATCTTGGAGGGAGCCTTAAGGGAGAACTCAGAGAATGGTCCACATTTGTCTGCAGCCCCTGCAGTCCTTGCTAAGGGCCCAGCTTTGTCCCCTTTAGACTAGGGGCAGGGCCAATGGTCAGTCACAGGGCTCCGGGTCCTTGGCACTAGCCTATGCCTTGTTTTGGAATTTTTTACTTGGAGTGTTTTCACATGATTAGAAGCACTTTGTCTAGTGACACAAAAGCAAGAAGGCCTGGGGTGGGAACCAAAGGGCCGAGGAATCCAGGCTGACCAGCCATAGTCACAGCCCTGGAGAGGCACAGTGACCCTGCCAAGGATCTTCTCTACCCTCCAGGTTTGGTGGGAAGAAACTGAGCCCTGGGGACTTCCCAAACAGTGCCTAAAGATGCTCAGATAATGGTCCTGGTCCGAACACCTTGGCTCCGGGTGTTACTTGGAAGGTTCCAGAGAAGGAGGAAATGGTGGATTTCCAGGGCATTCCTGGAAGGGATCTGTGCTTGTCTTTTGGGATCACTATAGCAAAGTGTCCCCGACTAGGGCTTACACAAGTGTTTATGCCCACAGCCAGTGTTGCAGGATGGACAGGTTGCTCTCCCTCCCGAGATGCCAGAAGCTTTTCAGTCGCTGGAGGTGGTCTCTAGGTCCAGGGGTTCCTGGCTCATGGCCACACATCCCCAAACTCTGCCTGCCTGTCCTCCCTGGTAAATCAGTTTCCTCTTCCCTTCTTGGATTTGCCCTGACTATTGATGGGTGCAAAGCTGGACTCCCTGTTCTTAAAGTAGGCTGTGCTCTTCCATCCTGGGGGAGATCTGAGTTTGGGGGTCCAGCCTTGTACCCATTGTTTATAGGGCTATGTAGAGGATGTGGCAGGGCAGGTCTCGATACTGACAGCAGTAAGTAAGCACAGGAGGCTGTGACCTTTATGTGACATGTGCCTGGATGGCCCGGGTAGCTTCAGAGGCTCATCACCAATCCAGTCTGAATCTGGCTGTGACTTCCCTGGTGCTTGGCTGGCTGCTGTATCTCCTGCTCAAGTCTTAGGCTCTTCTTTTGGAAGCTGGAGCTGAAGATTCTTCAAGTCTTATTCTGGAGAAGATTGATCAGGGCTCTGAGTTCAATGCCATTCCGGTGGGTACCACAGGGCCATGAGGCCATGCCTCTTTGTAGTGTTGTGAATGGCGAGACGGTGCCCAACGTCCCCTGCTGACCCTTCCTTCTCCCATTCGGTGAAGTCTGAGGCCACATGGATGACTGTAATCTCCCAGGCACTCTTCTGAGTGTTGCTGAGTGTTTGACTTACTGCAAAGCCAGACCACCAGCACGATGGCAGGGCTTGTAGCCACCCACATGCACTGTGGAGGGAGCATCCACCTGAGCCACATCTGTGCTGGTCTTAGTGCTAGTCAGAGATTGAGAAGGAAGCTGATTTTCCAGAACTTTCTCTGGAGGCCTCCACAGCCCCCCACCTCTTCCTGGAGAAAGACTTGGATTTTTCCCTGTGAGCAGGGCCAGGAAAGCCAAATGAGCCATCTTTTCTCTGAGCTCAGGGGTGTGGCCTTGCTCTCACCTGCAGAGTGATGGCACCTCCTTTCTGAATGCCCTGGACAAGTAGTGGGACAGCACGGAGGACTCCAGGCTCCACTCTTCCTTGGAACCCGTGTACTACGCTGCCACATGCCTTAAAGGATTAATTTCACAAGCCTTAAATTGCAGTTTAATTTGAAAACTAATTCAGCCCCATAATTGGCTTTCTGCTCAAATCACTGAGGCTAAAGATTTAAATTCTTAATATTCAGATGACTTTCAAGTATCTGGTGCCATCTGTGCACCAGGCCGTGGCATTAATCTAAGGGGACTTCCACCGGCACAGAAACGAAATAAACATATAAGAGGTTTGCTAATAGAATAATCTATTCAAGCCGGAGCCTTGTACAGATGAGCGTTTCTCTCACTCCCGACTTGTAGATTCTTCTGCCATTTAATATTTTTTACGTGACATCAATTTCAGAATTCACAGCGGGGGTCTCTACCCTGCTACAAGAGGTGCAGTGAGTTAAGACAGCTGACTGAGAGGTCAAGACGCAGCTTTGCTCGGGCGGTTTGAGAAACGATGCTGCAGGCTGGCTGTGGGCTTTCTGGCCAGAAGCATGGCAGAGGTTCTGTGGTCAACCTGGGGGTGCTCCAGAAAGGAGATGGGGGCTGGAGAGAGGACACAGTGGGCTCACAGCTTCCTGCACAAGCACGTGGACCCGAGCGTGAATCCCCAGAGTCCACATAAATGTCGGATGCAGTAACGCTCACATCTGTAATCCCAGCATGGGAAGGTGGGAGTGGAGACAGGAGAATCAGGGTTCCCCAGGAGCTCATGGGAATGGCTACCCTGGTGAACAGAGCTTATTTTGGAAAGGTGGAAGGTGAAGACTGGGGTCTTCTGACTGCCACAATCATGCTTAGCAAGCACACATCTGCACACATGTGCAGGAACACACACACACATGCATATGAGCACACACATATTGCACATATTCAATAATTTTTTTTTAAAAGGCTGTATGTGTGTGTGGCCAGGGTGATTCTGGAGAAGGGAGCCCAGTTAACAGGGTGCTATCCTAGGTGAGACCCTGAACCCTACCTAGTGTGCCATCTGTCACGGTGTGAGTGTGAACTGTTTGGTCATGGTGTGAGTGTGAACTGCCCCCCCAGCCCTTCCCCCAGGTCTGGGTAAGACCTGAACCCTACTGTGCTCTCTGTCATGGTTGAGTGTGAACTGCCCCCCAGTGGTGCCTGTGTTTGCACACTTGATCTCTACTTGGTTGTGTTATTTGAGAGGTTGTGGAAATTTTCAGGGGCAGAGCCTGTCTGGGAGGATGTGAGTCACAGAGGGGAGGCTGCGAGATATTTTGTAGCCTGAGACCTCCTCCTCACCCTGCTTCCTCTCTGGTCTCGGCCTCCTATCAGTCCTAGCTGTATGTTCTCTTGTCCACAGAACCACATGACACGTGCTTCCTCTCAATGATGGTCTGGACCTTGAACTGTGAGTCAAAGTAACTTTTTCTTTAGTAAGTCACTTTTACCTCAGCACTGAAGAAGGCCACTAACACCCCTCCCAGGCCTGAATGTTGCTGTAACTCACTCTTAGCCAGTGAGGGGTTGTGTATGTCTCCAGAAAGACTCTCATCTGATGGGGAAGAAGGCCATAGCAGCCCATTGAGTGGCGAGAGTAAGGACTCCTGTACAGCAGGAAGGTCAGCTGGCTTTTAAACATATCTTTCCACATTTCTGAAGAGAGGTTAAATTCAACAAAAGCAGCTTGGGAAATGACTCGGATGCTCTTATCCAGTCCCCCTCATCCCACAAGGTAGGTGGTTTTATTTCCATTTTATCAGCATGTAAGATGAAAAGCCTGCTCTAGGCCACACCAGGGTTACATGGTGGCTGCACAGTAGTAAACCCGGACAAGCAGAGCCCCTGGGTTTCACACAGGCGTGTAGGTGCAGTGTTGGGTCGGCAGCACTATCCCACCCCCAGGAGTACACTGTGAAAGAATGGAAGAAAACTCAGATACCGTCCATCCCAACACCCACACCTACATCTGTCACAACAGTGACACAGGCAAGGACTGTGGGCTGTGTGGGAGAGTAATTCTCAATGCACCTCTGAGAACAATCTAATTAGAGGCAGACAGAGACACGAGCGGTCACCGCAGAGGGTGCACAGATGGCGAGAGACACGGGACAAGATGCTGCATGTCACTTGTCATTAGGGAAACACACTCTCCGACTGCAGCGAACATCTCTGTGCACCCACCCACAGCTGCGCACAGAGGCTGGCGATGCAGAGGTGCCTGCCATTCGCATGGCAGGCATAGCACAGGGGTAGCTCCTAAAGGAAGGACATGGACGTGTCTTACAACGTTGTCCACTGCTCACAAATGCTATCCTTGGATCCCAGTGTCTTCTAAAGACTCTTGCCTTAAAGGGCCGGTCCTCAGCAAGGGGTGCTGTGGGGTGTGTGTGTTTGTGTGTGTGACAACATGCTGTTTTGCTAGGAAGGACTCCAAAAGGCTTGGTCTGAAGGCTTGGTCTCTAGCAGGCAGATCTGCTCACTAAGAGGTCATCGGATCATGAGTTTCGACCTTGCCAGTGGGCAAGCCCTGGTGGGCTCCCAGCTGGAAGGCTTTGTTATTAGTATTGGTGGTGAGAACCAGAGGTGGGGACTGACTGGAGGAAGTACGTCACTGGAGCGTGTATTTGAGGGGTTTATTTTGTTCCTGGCTATTCTGCTTGCACTCTTGGTTGCCAGTTGCTGTGACGGTTCCTCTGCTGTATGAGATTTCAGCCTCCCCTCAGACTCACAGCCATGGAGCCGGCCAACCATGAGCTGAACTCCCTGAAATGGTGAGCCCTAGTAAAGCTTTCTTCCATATAAGGTGACATATAAGGTGACAGGGACTGTGTGACAGAGATGGGAGCTACCACACTGTACTAGCTGGCACTCCTTCTATGGACCTTTATCCCAGAGAACCAAAGCTGCATTCCCAAACATTCTACCTACGTGTTTCCTCTTAGCAGCTTCATTTTGATGGTCTCAAGCTGGAAAGCACTTTTCAGGCGATAGCCAGCTAGCAAACTCTGGTATGCCTGTGGCTTATACTATGGCTCTGCCCTGGGATCTACATGGTGGCCTGGATGAACCTCCAGGGTCTCATGCTGAGTGTAAGTGCCAACCCCAGAGGTTCTGTGGTTTTATCCACACAGAGAGAAGGCCAGGGCTTGCCAGGGTGAGGGTGAGGTTGGGGTAAGGGTTGTAGGAGGGGTTCCCTGAGGGGTCGCTGTTCTTTCTTTTCCTCATTGCTCTGACCAGATAGCTGACAGGTAGGAACTGAGGAGAAGAAGAGTTAATTTCAGCTCACAGGTGCAGGGTATGTGATCGAGGGAGGGGCAGTCATGGAGGCAGGCGGCTCTGGGGAGCAAGGACTGCAGCTGTGGACTTCTGGCTTTCCCAAGGCTTCATGATACAGGAAGCAGGGAGCAGACAGGAAGTGGGACTGGATTATCAAGCCTTAAGGCCTGTTCCCAGTGATCCACTTCCTATACCAGGTCCCATGAGCCCATGGCGGGCATTTATATCACCACATAAATTTTATATGTCTTTTGTGTCTTGATGGCTGGGGTCATGGAACCACATGGGTGCATAGAAATAGACATCTAAACACAAACACCTACACAAACAGACACACACATACACACACATATGTAGGCTCACACACCAACACCTACACAATCAGACACACACACACACACATGCGTAGGCTCACACACAAACATAGACATACATAGATATACACACACAGACCTCTATACAAGCACACACACACATACATGTATAGGCTCACACACAAGCATACAGTCACACAGACACATACATGCATAGGCTCACACACAAACATAGACACACATACACATACATGCATAGGCTCACACACAAACATAAACATACACAGATAAATACACTCAGACACAAACACCTACACAATCAGACACATACACATACATAGGCTCACACACATAGATACACACACACATACACAGATATACACAGAGACACAAACACCTATACAAGCACACACACATACACATACATGCATAGGCTCTCACACAAACATAGACACACATATACATACATGCATAGGCTCACATACCAACATAGACACACAGAGATATACACACAGACAGGGACACCTAGACACTGACAGACAAACATGTACACAGACACAGAGGTACACAGACACATAAGTGAGTGCAGGTGATACTGGCCAGCCCTTAACATGCTGTGGTTGAACTGATGCCACCTCCTGAGCATGGTCAAGGATTCTACTGTGGGAGCCAGGTGAAGGTGGCGGCGGCTGTATTTAGCTTCTAACAGCTACATGTGAATGTAGAAACATATAGCTTCTAACAGCTATATCTTTTTCTCAACGAGCCCATAATTTAGACAAAAAGACATTTCTAGTGAATTCCTACAGTTGAGAGAAGACTGAGGTTTGGGAGGAAACTGGGGGACCCCAAGATGCTTATGAGACCCCAGGCTGCTCATGAGTGGCCCTGAGCAAACCCCACCCTTCAATGTTCTCTGCCGGCTTAGTCAATATTTAATCTCTCCCCATCTGTTTTCCATTAGGACGCATATCTGAAACCTCTCATTAGGCCATCCTCCCAGAGAATAATGACTAACTTCTGACAGTAGCTTTCCTTTCTCCTACAAAGAACCTTCCATTATTGTAATTTACTGACGTAGGAGGAGAAATTTCCAGGGCCCAGGGACCGTTCTACAGGAAGGGACGTCAGGTCCTCGCCCTTGGCTGGGGTTTGGGACATCATCTGGCTTCATCCAATAGTTGATATGAATATGTGACTCCTTCAGGGACCAGAGACAGATTTTGTAGTTCCAGGAGCCCTGAAAGTCACTCAGAACTCACACTTGAGACCAGTCTGAGAGCAGGGTTCAGATCTGTGAGGACTTCCATTGTCTGGCCTGCTTGGGGGGGGGGGGGAGGAAGGACCCACTGTTTGCATCTGCAGGCTCGATGGCTTATGGGGATTTCTGAGCAGTGCTGAGGCAGCATGCTGCTTCTGTTGCCCTAGTGAGTCAATGCCAGCTATACATGCTGTTTGTTATTTACTTATTTATTTATTTTCTGTTTGCTTTAAAAGAAGGTGTGGGAAGCCTGGTTTGTGAGAGGGAAGACCAGGAGAATTTCAGGCCCATTAGCTAAGCTCCGGGTCCTGGATGAGAGGCCACCTGCCTGTGTGCTAATGAGAGCACACCCCAGCTGAGCTGAACCTTCCTGCCAGCCCCTCCAAGATGTGCCCTTGGCTTGCCCTCCTTCAGTTTCTTGTAGCTAATTTGCCCGCCCACCGCCTGCCCCTGCCCCTCGAGGGACTGCCTTGGGATGAGCTGCCTAAGGCTCCACAGAAATAATGTTACATCCCATCCTCTCCGGTGACACTGGGCTCGCCAATGTCTCGACATCCTGAAAGACAATCATTCGAAAATGCAATCGCTTTGTTGAAGCAGCAGTCCCCAGAGGCAGGGCAATGACAACCTTTGCCAACAGAGGAGAGTGAGATAAATGTTTGCCCTCTTGCCCTAGTCAGAGGAGAGGCCGACCCCTCATGGGGCCCGTGGGAGCCCGCGGAGCAGGTAGCTCCTTGGAGTACAGCCTGCCCTGGCTCTGTTTGCTCTGAATTTCTGAGAAAGACTGTTTCTGTTTTACCCAGTACTCTGCAGAGCTCAGAATCGCTACTAGATCTCCAGGGCTGGGGCTCTCGGATAAAGTGCAGGACGCCAGGTAAATAACGAGGGAAACCTTGTAAAGTGTCTGAGAGTTGCTCAGGGCATATCCATGTGGAGTGGCTTGCTGTCAGTTTGAACTTCAAGGTTGCCTGGGTGTCATGTGCTTTTAAATGTCTGTATCTGATACTTCAGCAGAGGCTTCTGTGACCTCATCCCATTCTACTTTTCCTGGGGAAAGGCTTGTCCAGCGAGGTCCCCCCACCCCTTATCACAGGAAACAGCTCAGTAGGATCACCAAGGGGTTTGTTAACCCCTAGGCTGACATTTCCTGAAGAGTCCAAGCTAGTGGGCCTATCAGGTGTTGGTCTGACTAGCACTCTGTACCTCTATGTAAGCCTCCAGCAGGATTGGGAATGTGGGTACCTGTGTTGTGATCCCCACACACAGCTGCCTGGGTCCACAGTACCCTTACTGCTGAATGGTGACTGGTACATTTGCTCGTCAGGACTGTGGAATGTAGAGATGTTGACATCTGACTTGTAGTGAGGGTCCGGGCACATGGTAAAGCCATACATATGTCCTTTGGGTCTGTAGGAAGACAGGCTCTTGGGTCAGTTCTCAGGGGAACAGAGGCCCCGACACAGGGGTGGGAGAAGGGTTTGCTTGTTTGGCGGGCCTTGGTCTCTGGTTTCCTAACTCTGGTTGGCGTAGACTCCTTTCCTACTTTCTCTTCCAACACACGTTCCCCTCTCCTATACTTTGGCCCTAGTCTAATGTCACCATAGAGACAAAGACAAGATCAAGAGCCAAAGCAAAACCTCCCACTTTAACAGTCTAAGCCTAACATTTGGTGGTGCCTGACCCAGGATACAGACAATTAGAGCAACTCTTAATGGCTCCTGGGCCTCACCCCAAATGGCGGGTCTTGTGGAGGACACACAATTTACTACTTTAAGGGGAGGTAGCTCAGTTGGTAACATGCTTTCTTTGCAAATATGAGGACCTGTGTTCATTCGACTTACAGAAGCCATGTAAAAAGGCCAGGCACAATGGCACATGCTTACAAATCCAGAGCTCAAGAGGCATAGACAGATGAAGCCCTGGGGCTTGCTGGCCTGCCAGTCTAGTCTTTGCAGAGAGTTCTAGACAAGTGAGACCCTGTCTCAAGGGTCACAGCTAGGCCACTGTGACTCGTGGAGTGGCAGGGCTTAGGTGCCTGCTCCTGAGAGGCTGACTGAGGGGAGGGCCTAGGGAGAGATCTTCATGGGATGCATACAGGCAGAGGGTGTGTGAGGCTTCATAGCTGGGTGACAAGGAGGGGCAGAGGGAGGACCAAGCTGACCAGGTCCCCTGGGGACCTGCTGGGGCCTCTTTGAGCTCAGCTCAGCAATGCTCAAGGTTAACCTCTGGCCTCCACATGCACACGCTTACATGTACACTCACACATGTGCACTCACTATGTGCACTGACACATCTGTCAATGAAAAAGCTTATGGCCAATGAGCTGAGGCAGGATTAGAAAGTGGGACATCCAGCAGGGACAGAAAGAATTCTGGGAGATAGTGAAAAGTGAGAGAGACTCGACCCGGAATGATGAGGAGACAGATGTAAACCAGCCATGAAGCTGAACCCAGGTTGGAATAATAAGTTAAGAGCAAGTCGGAGAACAAGCCAAAACTTACAGCCTAGTCATCTATCAATAAATAATTAGTCTCCGAGTTGTTACTGCTGGGAATTAAGTGGTTGGGAAGAAAATCTAGATTTTACACATATCAATTCTAGTCTAGTTAAAAGCTTTGCTCCCTTGTCTAGGGTCTGGTGTCTCTGGCATGGCAGACCCCTCTTCTCTTTTCTTTCTGCACCTGAGGTTTGAGCTCCTTTAGACTATTCCCTGTTGCTACAGTACCTGCTCTCTGCAGCCTCTCTGTACCCTGAAGTGTGTGAGAATGCGGGATTGTAAAGTCTTGGGCAGCTGTGCTGTGTGTTAACAGTCCTAGGCCCGTGTCCTTCAGAGCGTGTGAGGTCCCCAGGAAGCAAATGCTGACATATATATCGAGCCTTACCTGGCTTGGAGCCCTCATCCACAGAGCCGTTGTAGACCTGGTTGATAAACTCGGGACGGTTGTCATTCATGTCGATGACGTAGATGTACAGATCAATAGGATTCTCCACCTTGTTACCGTTCATATCCACGGCGTGGGCTCGGAGCTGCAGAGCAACAGACACACACGTCAGAGCTGGCAGCCACATTCAGGGGTGTGCTTGTCTCTGGTGAGTGTGGTTCCTTGGGGATCAACAGCTCTGGGGTTGCACAATAGCTCCCTGCTCCCTGGGGAAGGAGGCAGGGGCAACCTGGGTGGGGCTCAGGTGGGACTGAGACACCCAGAAACTTCTGTGAGCCTTGGCTCTCCCCTCTGTGCAGATGGAGTCATGTTGGCAGAAATAGGGCTGTATCCTCTGTCTGTGAAGCCAAGGTCACCCAGGGGCCCCTCAGTCTGACATCTTCACATGCCTGGACTAGACAGGTACTCTGCAGACAAGACTTTACATTTTTTTCACAGTGGCTACAGCTAGGCCACTGTGACTCGTGGAGTGGCAGGGCTTAGGTGCCTGCTCCTGAGAGGCTGACTGAGGGGAGGGCCTGGGGAGAGATCTTCATGGGATGCATACAGGCAGAGGGTGTGTGAGGTTTCATAGCTGGGTGTCAAGGAGGGGCAGAAGGAGGACCAAGCTGACCAGGTCCCCTGGGGACCTGCTGGGGCCTCTTTGAGCTCAGCTGCCTGTTCACCCTCTGGAAGGTTTTTTGCCCCTGCTTCAGATATGTCTGCAGTTCTTGGCTTTTTCATAGAGTGAAGGACAAGCACAAGAGGCCTTGCTGGCTCCCTCCAGATGGCTCTTGACCCGGAGTGACTGTGGATGAGCACAGAGGGGCCCGTCTTCCTTCCCCTAGGTGACTGAGGTAGCTGTGGAGGAAGCTCCAGCTTGGGCAACAGCAAGGGGCGAGCCCTGTGGGTTTTCATGCCTGGTTTCTGCAGGAGTGATGCCATCCTAGTACCTTGTCACAGGTGGACAGAGGACCTGGCAGTCACAGAAGCTCTGTGCTCACCTTGCACTAGTTAATTTGTATGATTTTTGGTCTCATTACTTTGACATTCTTGATGCTTTTTGGAACAGAGGCCACCTTCCACTTAACGTCAGGAATAAAATTCTATGCCGGGGCTGTACATGGGACAAGCAGGGGAGGGAAGGGGGAGGCAGCAGAGTGGGTCTCGAACCGATTGCCACAGGCTGAAGGTAATAAGCCTGAAGACTGAGCCTGCTGACTCCTCCTGTGGGAAGATGAAGGAAGATGCAGAAGAAGGCAGCCCGAGAAGCCCCAGCTACAGCTGGTTCTCTGCCTGGGATACCCTGCCAACAGCTGCATCATCCCAGAAGCATGAAAGCAATTTTGGGGATGCCATGAAGCACAGGGCAGACAGAATATTCCAGTGGGAAATCAGAGGGCTTGATAGGCCCTCAAGTCAAGGCCTCAGGGAGGGGAGGAAGCAGAAAGTAGAAACTCCTCAGGCCAGGGACTTTCTCTTACAGACCATGATAATTAAAAAACGAGTCTGTCTAATCTTGGAAGAAGTGAGTTTAATCAGTGAGCAGCTTCCTCCTGTGGGCATGAGGAAGCCAAGTGCTCTCTCTGATACAGGGCTGACTCCTGGTTATCTGTCGCCAGGGAAAGAGGCAGGGGGGGGGGATAGCTATGCCTGTTGTCTTTCTCTCACCCTTCAGTCCCACACCTTGTTGAGCTTCCCTCTAGACTTGGGCATAGATGTCTCGAAAGAACATATTCTAGAAGTGGTGTATGCATGAAGCAGGCAGGAGGACCAGGGTGTCAGAGAGGAGGTGGCAGGAGAGGATTGGGGTGTGGCCTGCCAGAGTGGTCTCTGTCAAGTGTTACCTGAACTTCACAGAGTGTGGCAAAGCCCCTTGGGGACCTTGGGGACTCACAACGCTTCCTGCATAGCAGTTAGCAGCCAAGCTGAGTGCTTACTACCAACTGCTAGAGTCTCTCCACCTGACCAAGCCTCAAACAGCCTGCCAGCCCCCAAACGAAGTCCGGTCCGGAGACCAGGTCCATCCCTGTGTCCTCCAGTTGTTCAGTCTGTGAATAAAATCATCTTCCTGCTCAAAAGGACACAACGTTCCAACTCTGCTCCTGAGGGAATCTCTCCACCCAAGCTAACAACACAATTTGCTTCCTCACTTCCTCATCCGGACCATGGCCTCCACTGCACGAGAAGCAAAGTGAGGAAGCTCAGATGGCATTTCCAGGGACATTCAGGGAGACACTGTTGGCATCAACTGCCTGTGTCTGGCTCTGAAAATCTGGAGACCTAATCTCCTCAGGGGTGTGGGGCCATGAAGGATTCAATTGTCCCCCACTTTAGAACTGCATGTGTTCCCCAAAACTTGGGCCATGCTTATGTCAGTCATTTCTGGTTTCCCGGCACCCAACATAGGGTCCAGCACATACTGAATGCTCAAGGAGCAAACCTGGTGTGGAAGGATGGATGTGTGGTTAAGATAGGCAAGTGGGTGGATGATGGATGGGTAGATGGTGATTGGTGGACAACTGGGTGAGTCAAAGATAAACAGTAGGTGGACAGGCAGACTGATGGATGGATAAGTAGATGGCTGGATGGGCAGATGGTAGATGGACAGATAGTATATGAGTAGGTGGTCAGATATGCATTTGAATGGGTACATGGATCTGTAGGTATGGGTACATGGATCTGTAGGTATGGGTACATGGATCTGTAGGTATGGGTACATGGATTTGTAGGTATGGGTACATGGATTTGTAGGTATGGGTACATGGATCTGTAGGTGACGAGTGGACGGGAAAGTGTTTGTACACATGAGTGGATGAACAAATAGATGACAAATGAAGTCTGTAGAAAAGAGAGTGTCTGAACGGATCATGCTTTTTCTTGAAGTTTCTGTGAGCAAGGAACAGCTGGAGAGCCTCTAACAGGGGCTGTGAGCCTGACTGGGGTCACTCTTGTTCTGCTCATTACAGAAGCCATGGGATGTGCAGGAGCTCCTGGTCTGTGGACTATAAAACGCCGCTGCTTAGGGCTCAGGTAATTGTCTCAGGGCAAGAGACTTGTGGCTCAGAATACACAAACCACATTCCTCAGGTTGCTTCCCCAGTCCTTCAGCACAGCACCCTATTCCTCTAGGCTTGTAGGGTTTGTTGGGACAACCAGTGATAGACTCAACCTCCTGTAATCACCCCTTTACATAAAAGGGCAGTGAGCAGCCTCAGGGACAAGCTCTGTCCTTGCCTGAGGATATAGTGTGGAGAACCAGACAAGTCCTTGTGCACTTGGGGCCTCCTATGGAGGGAGGAGATGGATGATCAATCCTGAACAAATGGCCACCAGACAGAGGAGTACCAGGGTCAGCTTGCAATCAGCACAGAGCTGAAGCAAGAAGTCACAGCAATTAACATGACAGTATGGGGCAGACTCTGAGAACTGGCATTTAGCCACAGGCACACACAAACCCCCAACACACCCATCTTTGCGTTTCACCGGATAGGGCTGTGATCTTTATAACCATAGGCAGCTGAGATCTCTTCATGCTGGGAGGCCTGAGTCTAGGGTGGGCTCAGTAGCTTGCCTGAGGCTCAGAGAGGTAAAGTGCTGGACCTGGACCTCAAAGGAGCTGGAGCAGAGCCCAGAGCCCAGGGATCAGCCACAATGACATTTGGCCATTACATATGGGGGGGGGGGAGACAGAGAGAGACAGAGAGACACACACCAAGAGAGACAGAGAGAGACAGAGACACACACTGAGAGAGACAGAGAGAGAGAGAGAGAGAGAGAGAGAGAGAGAGAGAGAGAGAGAGAAGAACCTTGCTGGCTCCCTCCTGTGCAAGGCTAGTGGGGCAGAGAGGAAGCTGAGCCTTCACGGCCTTTCTTTTCTCACTATTCTTCCTTTCTGAGAGGCTCTTGCCTTAGAGGCTCCCAGAGAGATAGCATATGAACGAAAGGCAGAAGATCTAACCTGGGAAGGGACTGGTAATGCTGAGTTAAGTCCACTCTGGCCTGCAAGCTCAGAGGTGGAGCTTAGCAACTACACTTTGACCAGCCTGCTGGTAGACGCCAGGGTTCTCTTCCTGTGGGTCCTAAAGTGTGTCTTGCTGCTGACATGCTGCCGGTGTGGAAGGGTGGACAGTCTTCAGACCACCTGTAACTGCTTGCTCTGTTCCACATGTGGATACTTACATGGTAAGAGGCTCTTTCCTCCCGGTCCATGGGCCGAGTGACATACATCCGGCCAGACATGGAGTCGATATTGAAGACCTCCATGGGGGGCTGGTCAGCGCCCACACCCGTGATGCTGTAGCGAATGGGGATGTCATTGTCTTTGTCTGACCTGATCTGAAAGACACAAGAATGGAGACGTGAGCTACAGCGGTGGCTGACACATTCATCCTGACCTGGAGGGCTCACGCTTGCCCACATTCTCAGAGCACCATGGATCACTGCTGGAACAGCTCAGCGACAGCTCTCTCTCACTGAAGCATACTTGTCCCTTTAACAAAGCAACCAGTCATTCGGCTCCAGGGAATTCACTTCCCTTCACATCCTAAGGGAAAGAGCCAATCCAGTCTGAACAGGTCTTAGGTTCGTGTACAGTAAGGCAACCTCTGTCCTAGAGTGATCTTTTAGACAAAAATCACCATTTTTCCATCTAATGCCTATGCATGACTAGGCATGCATCTGATTAGAATATCCCATGCCTGCACAAAAGGCCCGTTTCCATATGTCAATCAAAAGTTCATCAGAACAGAAAACCAAACCCGTCTTCACCATCAACTTTTCTTCCTGGAGGGCTCAAAACAAGCTTCCAGGAATACATGGCTCTCGGGGACTATGGCTCACGTTTGATGTTCCCTGCACGAGGCTACCTTGCATTTCTTCTTCTAAATAAAACCCCTTGTTACACTGATATTTACATTGAGTTCTTCAATCCTCTGAAGATGCCAAGAGCCAGGGATACAACAGGCTCAGATAGCAATCACTAGGATCAGAAGGGCAGTCGGTGGACTGGGAGTTATAGGGTACCACCAATCTCATACCCAGTGGTTCATCGGGTGACAGGCTGGTACAAGGCACAATAGTTCAAGATTGTTTTTTTATTTTATTTTGAGGCAGGGGTTCCATGTAGCTCAGGTTAGCTTCATACCTGTCATGTAACTGAGAATGACTTTGAACTCCTAATCCTCCTTTGCCTCCCGGGTCCTGGGATGACAGGCAGGCACCATTAAGTCCAGTTTAAACAGTGCTGGGAACCCAGGGCAAACCTCCACCAACTGAACTACATCTCCAGCCCTCAATATTTCAAGTTCATGTCAAGCTATGGCGTCGTATGCCAGGCCACAAAGAGACACCGGCAAGAGGTACAGTGGCAGAGTGAAGTCCCCATCCACACATAAAGCAGGATCTGCTGGGCAGGGCACTTCTTTGCATGAAACGAGACAGGAGTCCCAATGGAGGTGTGAGGGAAGTCAAAGAACAGGTTTTCTTTCCAGCTTTGTTTGTACATCAAACCGCAAGGTGGCTCCAGAAACCTCCCAGCTCCTAAAACATTCAGCTAACAGAGAACATCTTTCTTTCTTTTCTTTCCTCATTTGTAAGGATAAGCTGATTTTAAAAATTTAATTAAGACTCCTAAAGCAGGAGCAGGGGCTGTCTCTGATTCTATTGCCTGCCTTTGGTCTCTCCCCAAACTGGGCTGCCTTGTCTAGCCTCAGTAGAAGAAGATGTGCCTAAATCCTACAGCAACTTGATCTGCCAAGGCTGGTTGATATCCATCCCCTTTTCTGAGGAGAAGGGGAGGAGGGGTGGATGGAGGGAAAGGAGGTGAGAGGGAGGGACTGGGAGAAGAGGAGGCAGGGGAAGCTTCGAGCATGGATATAAAGTAAATAAATAATCAATAAAATTGAATAAAAATTCTCTTTCAAATTCACAGGCTTTCAAATTTGCAAGAGGTTAAATTGAAGATTTTTGGGTTAAAATGGCCTTGACAGAAGAGATTTTAGGACAGCCTAATGTTGACTGTGTCTTATTGTTATTAGTGGGCTCTCTTATGTAGATCTACAGCGAAAAGGAGTAAGCAGAGGAAAGAAAAATGCAAAATGTACAGTTTAAAGAGAAAAAGGGCACCAGGAAGTATAAGGTGAAGACCGAAGTTCCAGTGCCCAAGGAGATAAAAAGTTTAAAGAAAAGTGGGTCCTAAGTGGGATAAAGGGAGCGGCGACCTCGGGGCAAGACTCTTCCCAGCTGAGCTTCCAACGTGTGAAAAGGCTTTAAAGAAAAGCTTAAGCGAGCAAAGAACTAGCAACAACAGAAAGATGATACAAATGTAACTGAACAAGGGGTTGGGTTCCCAGCCTCTGCAGGCAGCAGAATTTAGCCGCAGTGGTTGTGTGAACAGGTTTGGCCCCCATAGACTCGCGGATTTGAACACTCCGACCATAGGGAGGTGCGGCCTTGTCGGAGGAAGTCCTGTCACTGAAGGGTTGGGCTTTGGAGGTCTCCTACGCTTTATGCCCAGTGTGGGACCTAGTCTCCTTGTTCTGTCTTTGGATTAAGGTGTAGAACTCACAGCTCCTTTTCCAGCACCATGTCTGCCTGCACGCTGCCATGCTCCCTGCCGTGAAGATAATGGACTAAACCTCTGAAACTGAAAGTAAGCCCCCAATTAAAAGCTTTCTTTTATTGGTCACAGTGCCTTTTCACAATAATAGAATAGTGACTTAGACACGTACACAAACACACACACACACACACACACACACACGACTAAATATGTAAACACAACCTGAGTTTGTTTAATGTTGCGTGTGTGTGTGTATGTGTGTATGTGTATGTGTGCGTTCTGTTTGTTTGTTATTTGGAGCGACTGGACCATTTGGGACCGGATAGCCATTTCTGGGCACTCAACTCTGGGGAAGACTAATGCTCCATCTTTCAGCAGTTTTAAATTTATTGTAGCTTCTCTTCTAGTGAGGGGCCCATGTGATTTCCATGCTGGCATGTCAAAGGGAGAACCCTTCCTTCCTTCCTTCCTTCCTTCCTTCCTTCCTTCCTTTATTTTGACAGTCTCACTATGGAGCCTAGGCTGTCCTGGAACTCACTATATAGACTAGGCTAGTTCCTAGTTGAAAGAGGTCTGTCTGTCTGTCTGTCTGTCTATCTGTGCCTGTCTCCCGAGTGCTGGGTGTGCACCATTGTCTACAGCTGAAACCACATTTCTTTCTTTCTTTCTTTTTTTTGGTTTTTTGAAACAGGGTTTCTCTGTGTAGCCCTGGCTGTCCTGGAACTCACTCTGTAGACCAGGCTGGCCTCCAACTCAGAAATCCACCTGCCTCTGCCTCCCAAGTACTGGGATTAAAGGCGTGCACCACCACTGCCCGGCGAGACAACATTTCTTAAGCCAGCATTTACCACAGTTGAGCCACAGCTGGCTACACAAGAGTGAAGCATCACCCTAGTCACCCTGTGTAGCAGAATGGCTCTCTGACATCATAACTGGAGGCGGAAGTCTTTTACCGGTCGTGAGAAGGTGAAGTTTTCACCACATAGGCGTCATGAAGGTCAGGGCAGACTTACAGCTGCTTGTGCTGGCTCTGGGAGGAGAAGCAGGCAAGACAGCCATGCATATGTACATGTGGCACATAGTCTGTGGGGGTTCAGTTCTAGGCTCCCATTGCTTATGCTTCCATGACAAGGTAGGGGTTGGGTGGTAGACATCCCAGCCTTTCCCCCTCAGCCAGAGCCATCTCTCCTTTCATGTATTGTTGATCGCTGTCAAAGCTTGTGCTCTCCTCATCTGGCCATAGGAGGAAAAGTCTACCATGGAGTCTGAGTTGCCCGCATAAGCTGCCCTGGTGAGATGGATAGTCTCTGCAGTGTTCTCTCTTCTCCATTGCTACAGAGGCTCAATGGGATTTAATAACCAGGGACATGGAGAATCTAGTGGAGAGACAGCAGAACCTGCCCTGTGCCTGTGTCTGAGTTCTTGGTGCCTGAAGGGTAAGGGACAATTCTCACAGTTGTGAGGTGAAAGCTCATGGCACTGGGACAGGCCCTTGCCCTGGAGGACCAGGTACCTCTGGGTTATGGTATGGTTGGAAGCTTTGACTCTGGGCTTGGACTTTGGGGTCACAGTCAGGTCTCCAGTGATATGGGCTGAGTGGCAATGGATGAAGGGGACACATAGAGCCAGGGACAGCTCTCTGCTGAGAGTGACGTGTGAGTGTCTCTTAGTAGCCCTAGAGCAGACACTGAGGTGTCATACACAGCTACTGCCACTTCCTTCTGCCTACAGGGGTGTTAATTATAACTGTGCTGAAAGGAACCACCATAGAGTGATTGATTGATTGATTGATTGATTTATATATTTTGTAAAGGAAACTCATTGGGCTTTGATCATCTGCTGGGCCACTCAAAACACCTTCTGACATACAGCGGCAGTGGGCTACTGAGCACAGAGTCCAGGGGGCTCGCTGCACAGACCTTGGAATGCTCAGAATCTCTCATAGTTTACCTTGCGGAGAAGAAATACTGTATAAAGGAACCTGGCAGGCCAGGGGAGAGCACTTTCCTATGATTTGTGTCTGGAAAATGAGGAAAGCATTGCAGACATGAATGCTGGGTAGGGAGCAGGAAGCACAGGCAGCCCTCACACCAGCTCCCTGCTGAGGAGCCAGGGGGAATTTCTTGGGCTCCTTTGTTGTTAGAGGACTGAACAGATGGTCAAAGGTTAGTTTAAAGTGATGTCTGCATTAAAATAATGTACAGCCCCGGAGCCTGTGTTCACCTGGGGACAGTAGCGGGGCGTTCTGTCCTCAGAAAAGATGGAAGGAGGGAGGCTCCCTAATCCCCCATATAGAGTATTTGCTGTATCCAAATGAAGGTGAAGCTGGATAAAGTCACCATGTGGCTTCCGGTTGCAGACACCTGGGTTTATTCTTAGTGAATTCAAGGGAGGAAGCAATGGGGCAGTCACATCTGGATTCCAGATGTGGGGGTGGGGGGTCGGGGAGAGAAGAGGGGTGAGGGAGCAGAAAGAGGAACACTCAGAAAAGGCCCTCAGTTTAGGGCCAAAACCACATTGTGTGCCAGGCCCTAGGGAGACAGCACAGGGACACTCACCGTCAGGGGACAGAAGCTGTTCCACAAAGTGAAACTCCACAGTTATTAATCTGGACAACGGCTATCAGTGACAAGAGCGTCTGTGAGGGTGTGTGTGGAGCATGGGGCGAGAGTAATAGCTCAGAGAACATGATGACCAAATTGGGCTCATTTGCTCTTATCTATGGCCAGTTATGGACACAGACATGCTACATATAGATGCATAAATGTTACACACACACATACACACACACACACACACACACCACACAACATATACATAAAACTACACACTTATACAAAAATGCATACCCAAACACAAATAGTACAAAGGCTCACACAAACACATCCAAACACATAAATACACACAAGCCTCCACGCCTGTACTGTGGCCTCTCTCCTCTGGGCACCCACCTCTGAAGGGGTCAGATATTTTGTGGCCAGTGGTCCTGTCATCCACTGCCCCCTGGGCCCTGCCCTGGTATTTCAAAAGATGCTCAGATAATCCTTAGGATCAAACCTGTTCAGCAGGACATGGATCTCTGGTGAAGTGCTTCTGTGTCTTCTCCTTGTACTGTATTAAACCTGGAGATTCTCCCGGGAGAACAGGTTGCAATATCTCATTTTTGTTCCCACTGGGAGTCTGCACAGCCTGCAGTGGTCTCAGCCTCTTCTTCAAGTGGAGGGCTCCGAGTTATGACGGCTGTGCTTCCCCCATCCCTCAGCCCACACACCAGGATGGAGACAGTGGGTTTACTCTTGGCCGTGACTGCAGCCAGCCAGACTAGCTAGGCAGGAAAGGCAATTTTCCTTTAAAACCTGACTCTCGCTGAAGCCCAGAGCTAAGAAGCTGATTACACTGAAACACATTTGCAGCTTCCTGTGGCCCCAGCCATGTACGCACAAAACTCTGTTGCTCTTGGAGCTTGAACTTGATCCCACAGCTGATAGAATCAGGTTTTCTTGGGCTTCTGCTTTGCCCAGATACCCTGCCTCCATTTCTCCTTCCCTGCTCCATTGTCAGCAAGCATTAATGATGCTCCACGTACCCTGAGAATCCAGTAGGGCAACCTGTCCCCAAGTGTAGCACGTTTGGTCCTGAACAGTGCATGCAGCAGGTGTCTCATGATTACTAGATGAGAAAATTAAACCAGGAGTCACTGCCCAGGGGCAGGTGGGCAGAGAGATAGCCAGGTCACTCACTCATCCTTCTGATGGGAAATTGTGGATGCTGAGGCCCTAAGACAGGACCTCATGGCTTTTTGCAGGACAGCCATCCATCCTGTGGTCCAGAAGGTGGGGAGTGGGGAGGCTGTGGAGGGACAAGGAGAGAAGAGCTACACAGCCTGAGGCGGGGCAAAGCCAGACAGGTGCTGGGGTCTCTGTGAACCATTATTGCATGGAGAACAAAGACAGAGAAGGCAGAAGTGGAAGGAGAGGGCAGGGAGGGTGGAGACACGGCTCGCCACCCTGACTCACCGGAGCCTGGCCTGGAGACTACTGGGAACCCATAGCAGAAGATGAAACCACACACACTGTGGGTTCTCCACTTTTGCTTACTGCCCTGGTGGACAAGGGCTATTCCAGCAGCTACTCTCCAATCTACTCATCTCTGGGCTCATATCTCTTTGCGGAATCATGTCTTCCTACCTAATATGTCCACATCAGGGTGCAGTAGCCCGGTCATCTGCTCTGACACCAGTTCAGTGGCCCAGCCTGAGTAGAAGCTATCCAGGAATCTCTAACCCTTAAGAAGTCCTCAAAAGACCATTAGAACATTCCAGAATGCTAAGCTTTCTGGCCTCCGTCTAGCCCATGCTGCAGATGTAGCCACTGAGGCCAAAGATTTCGTGTGCAGCTGGGACCTAGGGCAGGGTTCCCGGTCCTGTTCAGAGGTCACAATACCTTTGCTTGTTTATTTGTAGTGTTGGGGATTAGAACCCATGACCTTGGGTGTGGTGGGCAAGTGCTCTACACTGAGCTACACCCCTACCCTAGTCACACTCAGCCTCTGTAAGCAGAAGGGAAACAGAACCGTCTGCTTGCTGGACCCAGATGGGAGGACTGAGCCAGCTCTGCAGCTCACAGGGCTACTGCTCTCTCCACCAGAGACTCAAGTGCTAGCACCCGCTCACTCCGGCCAGCCCTGCAGATGTGGGTCCTAGACATTCAGGCAGCTGTCTGTCAAGCCCCCTGTTTAAAAGTCAGCATGATTTCATCTTTGTTCCTAGGCAGAGCATCATTTTAATTGTTCCAGTAAGTGATTGTGAAAGGGCAGCACTCTGGTGTGTGGGCTTGCTGCAGTGTCTCATTGAACAGCTCCTTGTTGGGTGATGAGTGCTGAGCCCTAAGTGTACATCTGTATGACCCACTTCAGGACTTGGGGAACACCGTGGAAGAGGAGGGTGAGAGAACGAAAGAGCTGGGGGGTGGGGAAGCTGTGAGCGGTCACCACCACAAGACGGAGCTTTGACATTTCATCATGATGTGGAGAAACTTACGTGACCACACCCCTCCCCGAGGAGCCAGGAAAGGCTTGGCAAATAGCACTTAAGAGTTGCTGGGGAAGGGTGGGTCATTTTCTTTGGTCATTTTCTTCAGAAGTCACAGATTGCCTACGATCCAGTGACTACCCCCACCCACACTCACTCAAGCAACCGTACTGAGTCACAAAAACCCAGCCATCCAACTAACCAATCAACTAAACAGAAGGACAGCAAATAGGATGGAACCTTGTGTAGAAGGTATTTGGTGGAGAGAAACGGTGTGTGTGTGTGTGCGCCCTTGCACACACCTGCGCGCGTGTGAAAATGTCCAACGTTCATCATAGACATGTATGAAATCACCAAAGACGAAACTTTGCAAGTAGCTGTGTTAAAACTGCTCTCATGAAACGAGTGGCACACACTTGGGGCCTGCCTCGCCCCCACTCTCCCTCCAGCTTTGAACGTTATTGAGGAGATTTGGAGTGTTTCCCAGGTGCAGTGAAATTGAGCCTTCAGTTATTTTCACGAAGGTTCCTGTAGCAGAACTCCCAGCATGGGACAGGCACGGGAAGGAATGGAGTTCGTGGCAAAACACCGTGGCCATTGTGCATGCTGTTCACAATTACTTGGAGTTTCATAAATCACGGGAAAACCCTCAAAGTCATGAGTACTAATGAAAGCCATGAATATGTTCTTAAAAAAATTGCCTGCTGGGGAAGAGGGGATTAGTTGGTCTCAGAGATGCCCTTCAGGTTGCATCAAATTAATAAGGCCAGGCTCTCTTAATTTCTAGTGGGAGATTGGGAGGGCTTTATTGCTGACAGTGGATGGCTGTGTGGGCATCTGTGTGCCTGACCTGCTGGGAACACAGAGGCTTGACTAACTTTAGGGGATTGTAATTCTCCCACTGGGAGAGAGTTAATGCGCCCTGCCCTCCCTAGCCAGTGGCCTCCAGCGTCATTCCTCAGGCACCACCCTCTTTTTATCTCTTGTTATTTTGAGACAATGTTTCTCAACTGGTCTGGCTGGTGATCCCCAGGGATTCACCATATCTGCCTTGCCAGCCCTGAGTTTACAAGTGCACTCCACAATCCCTGGCTGCTTGTGTGTTTTGAGACAATGTTTCTCACTGATCTGGCTGGCGATCTCCAGGGATCCACCATCTCCTCCTTGCCAGCCCTGAGCTTACAAGTGCACTCCACAATCCCTGGCTGCTTGTGTTTCTCGGGATTGAGCTCATGCATTTGTGCTCACGAGGCCTTTCCTTCAGTCTTAGGGCGTACATGGGCACACAATTGGATGATCGTGTCTAGATTCACTCAGAATAATTGCCTCTGTGCATCAAAGCCCGGGATCGTTGGCCACACAGGACTCCTTCTGCTTTTAGTTTTCAGGAGCTTCTTTTAAAAATAAAAATTTAAAAACCACTTAAAAAAAAAAAAGCATTAAAGCCAAACTCAGCAAGCACATTTAGCAAAGACAGTTTCTACCTTGGCTCCCCAACGCTGGGTGTACCCTCCCACAGGTATTGTCTGACTGTCTGTCTGTCTGTCTGTCTGTCTTGTCTATTTGGAGACACACAGGATAAGGCTGCCCCACTTCTTAGGTAATCAGTAGTAGCTATGCATTCTTCGATCATGCTGCCATGCTCGGCTTTTTTATGTCAGAGCTGGGACTTGCACTCAGATCCTCACACTTGCCTGGCAAGCTCTTTAACAACAAACCCATCCACCTCCCTAGCTCCTTTGTGAGTTTTCTGACAAAGCCTTGCTATATAGTCCAGACTGGCCTCAGAATCATGATCTCCCCCAACCGTACTTTCTGAGGGCCAAGAAGGGTAAAAAACGAAGGTGGCTGCATCACCCAAAGAAGTAAGTACAGCAGCTTGGTCAGAACAGACACCAGCTCAGCGAGGTGTGGCTGGGCTTCCTGCAGCAAGTGGGTGTCTGGTTCCGGTGTTCCCGGGGACTGAGTACATCTGTAGGTATGGAGTCACGGCTCACACAACCCTGATTTTCAGAAGCTGCTAAGGTGCTTCCTTCTGGAACATTCGCCAACTTCTGTCACATTCCCACCCATGGACACTTGCCCGGGAAGCCTGGGCACTGTCTGTCTGTCCTGTGCATGCCCCTGTGGCTCCCGTGGCAGGTGGCGATGTCCAGTAGACATGAGCTTAGACAAAGATATCAGTGACAGATTCTTATATAAGATGACACTGAGGCGAAGACCTAGAGCAAGAGAAGAGACAGACACCTGGGTGATGGGGGACAATGTTTCAAGAGAATATGTCTAAGAAGCCTCAAAGGGCTGAGGCTTAGACCCAGGGGAGCTCAGCTGTCACACTCAAGGACTAGCAAGGTGGCCAGTGTGGTGGCATGGAATGAGCAAGGACAGTATGGTGAGAGATGGGGACAGTGCTCAGAAGACAGCATGCTGTAGGGCCAAGGAAGACCTGTGGGATCCTGGCTTTTGTCCTGGTGACCAGAGACCACCGTAAGGGTGAGCGTAAGGTATGCCATGTTTCTAGGAACATCCGGTCTTGCTGTTGAATGGTGCCTGGAGCAGGAGTTAGGGCTGAAGCAGAGGAGTGACACAGGAGTCATGGAGGCAATGCTGTTGAGGAATGGCAATGGCCTCGGGGCAGATGGTAGAGGGTGACAGATCTGTTTTGGGGGTACAGGCAGTGTGCTCTGGAGACGGATTACATGCAGAATGTGAGCAGAGAAGGGGACACAGGGCTCCAGGCAACTGGGAAGACCAAGATGTTGGATGCCCGTGGGAAGCATGGGTTCATGTTTAGGGACTCAGGGGCTTTTGGGACATGCTCACTTTGACATTCAAGCAGCAGGATGCCCCAAGCACAGTGGGTTGGACTCAGCTCTGTCCAGTTCAAATTCTGGCTCTACTGATTTCTGCCAGCCATCTTGGACAAACTTACTCTTTGCCTCAGTTTGCCACGTGTTGAGACAGGCAGAATGTTGCCTCTGGGGCCTGGGAGAGTACTGAGTGAAGCATGGCTGCATCATCTGTCAGAGCCCAGCATGGTCGTGAGGGGCTCACCTGGCGGTGGGTGGTGGGAACTGACAGATTTTAATATCATGGGGTGAGTACAGTGGTGTGAGAAGGGGAACCCACCATCGCGACAGTCTATATGAGAGATTCTGCTCTGCCACACATCCGATGACCGCATCAGAGGTCATGGATGAAGGGTGTGGCAATGGACAACAGGGAAGGCTGGGGCTCAGAAAGTCCCATCCTCAGATGGCATCCTTGGTGTCAGGGCAACCGCCAGCACACAGACAACCTAACTGCCAGTGTGATCGCGAGGGAACCAAGTCTGTTCCTACAGTGTGTGTGGTCCTGTGTTACCCCAGCCTCTGTAGACTAACAGGAAGGACACTGAGACATAATAGGCCTTGATTAAAAGCGCCCTCTTGTTTGACACCAAATTCTGATTTCCCATTGAGCTCTTTCTCCCCAGTTTACCTGCTGGTTCATTCCAGATAAACCAGGGAGGCCAGTACTAGAAATACAAGCATGGGGGCTGGAGAGATGGCTCAGTGGTTAAGAGCACTGGCTGCTCTTCCAGAGGTCCTGAGTTCAATTCCCAGCAACCACGTGGTGGCTCACAACCATCTGTAATGGGATCCGATGCCCTCTTCTGGTGTGTCTGAGACAGCTACAGTGTACCCATACACATTAAATAAATAAAGAAATACAAGCACGAGCTCGTAGCTTCTCACAGCAGATGGCCTGACTCAGGTATGGAGGTGACGGGGAACCCTGTTTCCTTAGGGAGATCTGCGGCTCAGCAGTGACGTCACAGGCCTTTTTGCCTTAAGGTCTACATGCTCCCCTCGTCCACACACTTAATCCATGCTGCTGTAGTGGGAGGGAGAACATCTGTTTGTATTCTTTTCCATTTTTGCAAGACTCAAGGAAGAGCTGATGTGCATCTCCAGCCATCCCATTCACCCATAACCTGCCCCAGCAGGGCGGAGCTGGGGGTGCCTTTAAGGATGCCACAGAGTGGGGAGTGTCCTAGAGAAATGCATGGTCGGTACACAGCCACCATCCTAAAGCTGTGGGGGCTGGATCGATGTTTTCCCAGGAGACCCGTTGCTTCTAACACCCGGCGGAAAAATTACAGGCAAAAGGAAGACAAGCAGGCGCATCTAACCATGGCCAAGCAAAGAATGCTCCTCCTCAGTGGCTCTCCTCCCTCCAGCAATTCCTTCTGGAGCCTCGAGACATCTCAGGTTCCCAGATTTCTAATAAAACATGTCTCCACACACGGAGGGAGTGGCGAGCCATGTGATTTCGCAGCGTAGTATTTATAGACGAGACGGCGGTGGGTGTGAAATAGACTTGGTAGAGAACGGCAGGTCTCATTTCCAACAGCATCGTCTGCAGGCTGGCAATAGTCTTAAGCCACCAGACAGCTTAGCGGACTTTAAGGGCAGAGGAATTTGGTGGGGCTCAAAGCACACAAAGATGTGGTAATCAACACTGAGTTTGGGATTAGACATCTGGTTAAAACCCTCCCTCTGTCTCCTATTGGTGAACCTTGGGCAAGTCTACCTAATTCTTCATCTTTTCATGCACAAAGAGGGACTTGAGATAATTGCTGAACAAAGCCGTGAAGAGGATTAAGATGAAGATGTCTATAGAGCAAAGAAAGTGATGGAGAGATGGGGCTTGTAGGCTCCTCCTCCACCACATCCCGCTCAGTTTCATGCGTCTCATCCCCACTCAGCATCAACTACATCCACATCATCATCAGCACCACTGACACTGCCTGTGTCACCGTCTTCCACACCACCTTCATCCACATCACCAACACCATAATCACCATCAGTGCCACAGCATGCCTGTGTCACCATCTTCCTCATCCACATCATCATCACAGCCGTCTCCATCCACGTCACCGGTAGTACTGTTGCCGGCATCACCGCCATTTTTTCCCACATCCCCATATCCCCATCCTTACCGTTACATCTCCATTAGTACCACCACCGCCATCATCATCCTCATCTTCTTTCTCATCAGCAGCATCATCTCTAACCTCAATTTATTATCACCATCATTAATGAATTACCACCATTATCATTGTTTGAGGGGAACTCATTTGCCCAAAAGGGGGAGAAGAGATATCCAATAGATGTGTTACCTAAGCATGGTGAAAAGCCGATGAACCACAAAAGATGTAACTGTGAGTGTTTTTTCAATATTTTTACATCATGAGACTTGGCGCTTAGTAAGGAGGATTGGACGCTAAGTCTGACATCACCAATGTCAAACTCCTGTGAGTAACTAAAGATTTTCTTTTTTGTGTTTCTTGAGGAGAATTCGTGTGTGGTGACACCAGGTGCAGGGGTGGCAAACCTGGCTACTGGCCGGCCATGCAGGTCAAAGGCCAGGATGTTCTTTTACTGCCACCTGCTGGCGACCAGGCATCTCCAGTCACCTTGCTGGTTAAGTTTCTGTCAATGAGACAACGTCTGACACATCTGTTTGTGTCCAGTTCCTTGCATTTATGCAAAACCAGGGAGGGACAGTGCCTGCACCTCAGCAGCTGCTTTATGCTCTTATATCAGGGGAGGAGTCTGACTGGCTTTATTTCTCCTGGAATCTAAGAGCCAGGGTAACCAAGAAAGGCCATCTGGTGGCACCTGCGGCCAGCTTCGTTGTGCGTAGGTTTGGAGGGACCTCGCATGTCTTCCGGAGCACGTGGGTCTCACAAGGAGGACACCACTCCTGTCAGCTGTGCAGAAGCAATGCAGTGGGCATGGCAGGTGCCGCCACAGACTGGCTGCCTTTGCCTTCTCTACTTACAGCCATGCTGATTTCAGATCAAGTCCCAGGTCTCAAAGTTTGGATTTCACTTAAGAATCTCCAAGAGCTGCTCCTGAAAAATGGAGGAATCTGGGAAATCTGACTCAAGACAATTATCTGGGAAGCGGAGAAGCAGCCCCTTTAAAGGACGCACAAGTTCCCACTCCCTCATACTGTCTCACAAGCAGCTTGGCCTTGGTCCCTTGAGCCTTTACAGGAGGTCCCCTACCTGCAGCAGCCTCTAGCCCACATTTCTGCCCACCTTGGCCTCAGCAGAAGGATGCAGGTCTTGTAGGACCAGGCTGGAATTGCCAGGCACCAGCTCCTGAGAACCCATCCAGTCTCCACCTGATCACAAAGCCGTCTACCCTCTTTCCCATGACCACTCCTCAGACCGGGCTCTGAGATCTCAGGTCTGAACTTAATGGTCAGGCTTGGAGAAATGGCCTGCACATATCCAGCCTTTGATGGATCCCAGTCTTGGACAGGACAGAGAGAATGTGCTCCGGGCATTGACAAGTACAGACTGCAGGGTCCGTGGCAGGCACTGCCTGACCTCTTGACCAGCTTGCCCCAGCATGGTGGCCTGTCTCCCTGGCTCACTCAGGCAGATGGACAGGCTGCCCTGGGGACACCCTTTCTCTCTACAGACAGCTCTGGCCTCTGGCTCTTCTCCTCCTGATGGCCTGTCAGATGGTGCAGAGGCCCTTGTGACCTCATCCCCATCTGCATCAACAATGGGTTTCTTCCATGCCTGGGTTTCTATTTCTGCTGCTCGCCAGCTGGTCGAAGCGTTTTCTAACACGCTTGGCTCTCCTACTTATGCTGAACGTGGAGGAATGGACCTGTCACAGGCAGCCAGTCAGAACCAGAGGCTCCCCAGTATTCACTGTGGACTTCGTTCTGTGATCAAGTCAGCCCAGGATGACACTTGACAGAACCCCACCAAGCTTTGGTGTGTACCCCGGGCTGGAAAATACTGTCACAATCATAGTGACAACCATCTAGGAAGAGGATGGATGACTTGAGGAGGGCCACTGGACCAGGTTTCCAGAGGCCTGGGGGCTCAGTCCCCTCCAGGGATGGTAGGTTTCTGTTCTCAGCCTGGTTGGGCCACAGGTTCTCAGGGACATGGCCCAACACTGTTCTGGGCTTTCTGTGGAGCCACCTTTGATGGAGGCATTCACACCTATGAACATTGTGTAGAGTCACTGCCCTTCCCAGGTGGGGTATGGAGTGGGCCTCACCCAATCAATCAAAGTCTGAATAAGACAGAAAGATCAGCTTTCTCCAGCTGGGAGAGGATTCCTCAGCAGTGACCCACAGAGCCCTGCTGAACTTTGACCTTTCCCGTGTTCCCTGCCTGCCCCCACAACCTCCAAAACTACAGCGCTTTTCCACGTGGTAAGTCTCTGTATGCCTGCAAGGTCTCTCTGCCACTTTTCTGAGGAGCCGTGACTCTCCCTAGCCCTCTCCCTAGTCTGGCTGGAGACTGGTGGGCAGTGTCGGTGGGGAAGACTGCAGGGCAGGCCATGTGTGACCCTTGACTTGCTTTGTCGGATTTGCTTTCAAAGCCGATGGGGAAGGGGGAAGGGCTTTCTCTGTGTCTGAGGTCGGACCCAAGCCAGGCTGCCCTCATCAGTCAGGGGAAGCAACGAGGCAGTTGACCACTCTGACAAACTCAGTGGCCTCTGGCAGGTCATGCTTGATGGAAGTGGACCTCTGGCCTTGAGCTCAGTGAAGCCATAAGGGCTCCTGTGTAACCCTCCATGGATGGGGAGGGGCTTTGGGGAAAGATAGCCTCTGGGTCCTTCTGAGAGATGTGTTTACTGAGGCCGGAGCCCAGCCCAGCAGTCTCTGCTTTGTGCTGTGCACTTAGGAAGCACTACTGAATTCTTTGGAGATTGTGCCGGTGACAGTCCCTGAGTCACTTCTGCCGCAGGGTCCTGGGAGCGACAGCTGCATCAGTCACTTCTCTCATTGTCAGGTCTCATTTTAGCGTACAGCATTTATTCTTACCATCTGAACACGGTACCCTCCTGTCCTATGAGAATGTCTAGTCCTATGGAACACAGCAGGGTGGGTGCTGTGCTAAGAACAGTTCACAGGCACCGACGTTTCCAGCTACTGGACCAGTCCCGGGGTGCAGGCGCTGACGGCTAAGCAAACCATTGGTAACCAAACGCAGGGCCACGATGAGTGAAGCGAGGGCGAAACCATCTTGATTAATTTCTATGCATTAAAAAAAACTAAGGACTATTACATACTGAAAAGCAGCCCGCCAGTGGGCCATCATCTCGCTCTAAGGACATCATGTGTTCACTTCTTGCTCATTGCACACGGGCCAGCAGCTTGCTAGCACCTCTTAGATGGATTCAAGCTTAGCTTAGTTAAGAGGACTTTATCTGGTAGAGCGCAACAGCGTGAGCAGGCACATGTGTGGGTCGGGACAGGGCTCTGAGAATTCAAGAGAGCTGCTGTCAACTGCGTTACAAACTGTTCCCAACAGCATGCTTCATCTATTACTGTAGTGGATGCCACAGTGGCCAAGCTCCAGCCAGACCAGGCCACCCCAGTCCAGCTATATATTAGCATCAGCCCACAACTGGAGCCCATATCAGGCTCCGCCCCAGGCCAGTTCCCGCCTCAAGTCAGCCCCGCTCCAGGTCAGCTCTGCCCCCGCCCCGCCCCGCCCCGCCCCGCCCCGCCCCGCCCCGCCCCGTCAGTCCCCGCCTCAGCCCCGCCCCAGGTCAGCCCCCGCCCCGGGTCAGTCCCCGCCTCAGCCCCGCCCCAGGTCAGCCTCTGCTTCAGGTCAGCTCCCTCCCACTCTCCCTGCCCCACATCAGCTCCATGTCAGCATCAACCCCACGTTGTCTCCGCAGTGAGCGCTCACTGTGGGCGTGGGCAGGCACTAGGTACTCTTACAACACAGTATTATACTACCCTCTGAGCCGGCTTTACACTGTCCACGCTGATAGCTACAACTCACATGTGCCCAACCGCACTGTATGTGTGCATGTGCCTGCATGCATGTGTGTACATGTAGACGAAGAAGCCAGAGGTCAGCCTTGGGTGTCATCCCTTGGGGGTGTCTCACCTTAGTTTTTGAGACAAGATCTCTCAACAAGACATGGAATCTGATGATTAGTTTAGGCTGGCTGCCCAGAGAGCACCGGGGATCTACTTGTCTCCAGTCTCAAGCTCTGGGATTACAAGTGTGAGCTACCATGCTTGGCAGGTTCACCTGGGTGGTAGGGATCTGGACTCAGCTCTTCATGCTAGCTTAGCAAGCACCTTCCTGACCGAGCCATCTCCCCATTCCCGCACTTAGCTTTAAGAGGCTGTACACAGGTAGACCACAATGGTGTCATTCATAGCAGCCAGAATGTAGACACAGGAGTCGCTCAGTGAGCCGAGACACAGAAAGACACTGACAGATATGGCCTCAGCTATGGACTGATGATATCTGAGGACAGAGGAAAACCGATACCTGCTTCCTGCCAATGAGCCTGCTACAAGGAAGGACATGGTGGGATTCCATTGTGCGAGGCCCCCGTTGGGGTCAGAAAGTGGAACAGTGCTTCTTGGGGCTTGGTAATTAAGTTTAGTGAGGACAGTGTCAGAGTGTGGGCATGAGGCTCCCTAAAGACAGTGGCAAGGGGGTGTGTTACAATGGCGGCCATCAGAATGGGCACTTAGACATGTCGGCTATGGCAAATCTCACATCATGCCCACTGCACCACAAGGAAGAGATTGGCTTCTCTTTTTCTTCTGTGCTCAGAGAGCAGGGAGGTGGTGTGGGGTGGCACTAGGACAACAAGTTTGGTTGTGAGTCCCTAAGGGTAGGTGCCAGTACAGTCTGGGTTCCACTGCCCAGCGGTGGTATTTAAGGGACTAGGGTCTGAATGAGATGTGTAACACTGCCTTGTGCTCAGTCATGTGGATACCATGAAAGTTTGGCAAAAAGAGACTGAATTTCAACAGTAGAAATTCCCCTCCCTAAATAACAAGATCATTTCATTACCCAGAACAGATCCATGCAAAAGGCCATGCAGGAAGCACAGGGAGGGTCAAGGAACGGAAATGACATTTGCCTCCTGTGTCTGCCTCATCTATGGATTGAAGCTGTTCCCCATAGCTTGTCCTGGCAGCCCCCTGCCACAGCCTGCCCTGGACACATCAGGGAGTTGGGACTGGTGAGAAGAATGGGCCAACCTGCACGGTGTCATCTTTTTCTCTGGTTCGTTCCCAGCAGCCACTGCTCTGCATCCCCCACCCCCATCCTAAAACTAGAAAGAATATGTTCACATGAGCCTGGGATACAAATAAGGATTAATATTTAATTTTTTAACCTTCTATGCATGGATGTTTTGCTTTTATGCATGAATAGGCTCCATGTGTTTGCCTGGTACCCACAGAGGCCAGAAGAGGGCATCAGATTCCCTGGAACTGGAATTACAGATGGCTATCTGTGTGGACGCTGGAATTGAACCCCTGAAGAGCTAGTTAACCACGGAGTCATCTCTTCTGCCCCCACTATTTTTTGAGACAGAGGCTCATGTAGCCCAGATGGATCTCAAACTCAGTTTGTAGAAGAGGATGGCTTTGAACTCCAGAGCTTTCCACTTTTACTTCCTGAAGGCTGGGATTACAGGCATGTGCCACCAAGCTTGGCTTTATGTGATACTGACGATCATGCATGCTGGGTGAGAACTGCCCCCTGAGCCGTATCCCCAGCCCCACAAACACTGTGGGATTTTAAGGACAATTACAGACCTTTTCTCCCATCGGTGACTTACTTCCGCAAACAGAACATGATCCTAGGAGAGGAGGGTCCTTCCCTCTATGTCCTGGCCATCCCAAGCTGGCCCAGGACAGTTTTGTTGGTCAGTGGCAGAGGCAGGGGCCTGATTCAAAGTCTTTTTCTGAAGGCTGTAGTATACCTCACTGCAAAAGCTGGACTCCACCCTGTTCAAATCAGTCAAAATTGTTGACCCCGCCCACCCATGTCCTTTCACATCTCCCATTGGCTGGGTGGACTCCCGCCCCCAGAGCCAACAGAGCTAACAGCTACCTGGCCGGCTCCCCAGAGAATATGCATTTCACCAACACAACTAAAATAGCTCTGTTCAAAATGTCTTCACGTAGCACATGATGCTGGAAGAAGGGTTTGTAATTATGTGTATCACAAGTCATCCCGGCCCGGTGGGGGGGCCTCAGAGCCCTTCATATAAATTATACGAATCAGCAGTGGAGGGAGGGAACCCCACGTGGTTCTTAAAGTGATGCTTTCTCCCCACGGATGCACACGGCACTAAATCACAGCAAAACAGCGCTGGGGGCTGGCACTGTGAAGGGAGTGCTGGGCTTCAGCCTGGCCGCCTTCCTAAATGCATATGATCATCTTAATGATGTATTTGGGGGAGACATGATAAATCACAGAACCAAGGAAGGCTGCAGCATGCAAACGCATTCGAAGTGTTCCCTGGGAAGCGTGAGTGATGGGCCACAAACACACCTGAAACCTAGGCCTAGAGCTTATTCTCTGTGTCCCTCCAGGTCTCTTTCCTGAAGGGGCAGTTTCTAGGCCTCCCAAGGTCCTTCATGCCTGCTAACCTGGACCCCTCCTTGCCTGGTGCAGATGCTACACCAGAGGGTCTAGCAGATGTGGACAGAATTCTAGAAGGTAAGGGCAGGTGCAAGATGCAGACCTCAGGGAAGGAAGAAGGTTGGTAGGTGCGACCGCCAAAGCAGAATCATTCACTGGACACAGGCATTAGGAGACGTCTGTCTCCTAATGGTGCAGCACCATGGCCATCTTTAACAGCCCCACGGGCCAGGCTGGAAGAATGACAGGCAGATGAGTTCACTGCTGACTTAGAGGTCTCCTGTCAGGGATGGAGCTGTGCAGGGGTGAGGTGGGGGTAGGGAGGGTTGGGGTACATTTGCATGTTCCTTCCTTTTATTCTGGTCCCAAGGCTCATAGGCCTAAGACCAGGAAGGATCCATATGGTTCTTTCCTGCATTGTAGAATTTGGACCTGGAAGGCTGACCTGACTGCTGAGATCACTGCTGGACAGGGAGACAGTACAGGTAGGGAAGGACAGACAGCAGCTTCTCCATGTGGCCATGTGCTATAAGCTGTAAACCTGGGTTACAGTGCTCACTGAAGCTCTGGCCTGGTAGTGGAGGGCTCAGCATGTCCTTGCCGGCTCCTATGACAAGCAGGGAGATTGTCGGGGCAGCCACAACTCTCTACCACCCACCTCCTAACCCACTTCCCCGTCCTAGCCCTCACTCCATGCAGCTGAGAGTAGACAGTGCTGGTCGGGTGTCCAGCCATGTGCGTGTGTGTGCTACACACACTGTCAGAGAGTGACTACTCTGTGGACTCAAGGGCACGTGGATGAGGTAAGGTCTTGGATGTCAGGAGCGCAGCGTCAGAACAGGAGAAAGTGAGCATGGGAGGGAGAGACCAGATGGGCTGCAGGAGTGCCAGGTCCCAGAAAGGTGGGCTCAGGGTCTGATAAGCAAAGCCCTGAGGAAGCAGCCTGGCCATGATGGGAGGCCAGAACTTGACTTTGTGTGTGGAGGAGGTTGGGGAGGAGCCTATGCACAGACATGGTGGATCACAGCATGGGAGATGGTTCCGTGGGTAAAGTGTTTCCCAAACATGCACAAAGACCTCAGTTCAGGTCTCCAGTGCCCACTTAAAAGCAGAGTGTGGCAGCTTGCACCTGTAACCCGGTGACAGGGACAGACAGATCCTAGGCTTATGACCAGCTAGTGTAGCTGGAATGGCCAGTTACAGATTCGCTCAGTGTGTCAGGGCTGACAAGATGGCTCAGCAGGAGGGGTTTGAGACTCAGATAGTGGAAGGCAAGACTGACCCCCACAAATTATGCCCACCTTCACACATGCATTGTGGAACATGTGTGCCCACAACATACACGGCACATATAAAATCAACAAGTAAATTTAAAAAAATTGAAGAAAAACAATCATGAGGAAGCAATTGAGGAAAACACCCTGACATCAGCTTCCAGCCTCTGCTCATGCCTACACAGGCAAGCATACTTGTATACATAGAGGTGTATAAACCTTACACATACATGAGTATGCACATACACATGCACACAGAATCAAACGGTCCTCCCATGGAGGGGCAGCTGTGCTCTAGTCTCTGGACTCTGTGTACCTGTTGGGCCTCTCCTGCATCTGGTTACACTGTAATATCCTGCAACCCGGGAAACGGGGTGGAAAGAACCGGGCTGCAAACAAACACGTGAGATTCCCTACTGTGTGGTGCAAACTCAGAGCAGCCTGTGGGAGTATCCAGTGCCCTGGCCAGGGGCCTCCTGAGGAGGGTCTGCCAAGAGGTCTGTTGGGACTCCTTCCTGTAAGCTCAGCTTTGACACTCCACAGACTCCCTCTGCATCCATAGCCTCTCCCTAAGAGGCTGGTGGGTCTTGATGTTGAAAGAAGGCCCTGTCTAAATTGAGGTGATTTCCTGCGTTTGTAGGCACCGGTTTGCAAGCATGCGGTGCTGCTATTATAAGAATTAACATTTCTACCATAAGAGAAAATAAATTTGATGTTTAAGCAAGTGGAAAATAGCATTTTCCATTGCTCTGTGCCTAAGCATTTCAGCTGAACTCGGCCTCTGAAATCACCTCTATTTACAATATCTAAGAGCAAGCAAGAAAGCTTTCTAACCCCTCGCTAGCCCTCTCCCCTGTGCACACCAGGGAAAACACTACAAGGTACAAGATGAAGGTAAATAAGGTTAGGGGTAGCTTTAGACTAGGGGAGAAAGTCTCACTTCCTGTGTCTCCACTCCTCAAGGGTAGATGTTCAGGTCATACACTCAACGGCTCTTCCTTCACAGAATGCTTGCTTCACAGACCTGGCTGCAGGAGCGAGTGCCAGGGACCACCCGGAGACCTCCCTATTGGCTTCTGAGCTTCCCCAGGTTTAGGTGACTTTAAGCTCCTCTGTGCCAAGGCCAGTTGAAACTGCTCACTTAACTTCCTTTTGTATAGGGAGAAAAGTGGAGGTTTAATAAGAATGGTGAGTATCACAGATTGCCAGCCAGCAGGGATAACGGGAGCAGATAAGGTTCTGAATCTCAGAGACCAAGCCTTTCCTTCCTGACTGGGGCATATTTTGCATTTGATAATCTTGGATTAAAAGCTTCAGTCATTTAAAAATCAGAAGACTCAGATTCCCACTTACTTTAAATCCTGCTGGAGCCTCCTCACCATGGCCCAGGGCTGGAACTCAATCTCCCACCCTCTGGTTCCTGCCTCTGCCCTGGACACTCAGCGCAGCGGGTCCTCCTGCTCAGGGGAGTTCATGGGGGGGGGGGGGTGTTTAGAACTCAGCTTATCCTCTAGGGACCCAAGAGCCAGGCTGTCTTTTGCTGCCTTCCTTTCTGGAGCTTCCCTGGGACAAATGTGGTCAAGGCTGGGTCGGCAGCTCACATTGCTCCAAGGAACAGTTTGGTGGAGGCTGGAGATGTCATGGGAGCTGTTACTGAGCTTGAACAAACACTGCCTGGTCACAAGACATACGACCCACGGCCTGTGACCTGCAAGGCAGTGACCCCCCTGGGGCCCTGCTATTGTGTTTCATGGCTGTTTGCAGCACTGGAATCATGGCTTCTGGGTTGGAAGAGAGGCCATAGCCACTTACTGAAAGCCCTTCCTACCCTATGTCCACCAGCCCAGTAGCCTGCCACATAAACCATGAACACCATTAAAGCGGCTTCATCCAGCCAGTTTTCTTCATCTTATTCAACACTGAGGTTCTGGATGGCTGCAAGACAGGCTGGGGATCCCCAACCGAAGGACTGGAAGTTCCAGGAGGAGTCACACAGTTGCCTTTGCCACTTACGGTCACACAGGAAAGATGCACGGTGCTTTCTAGAGCCCAGGAGTGGGGCGGGTGGAGTTTCTACCACAAGATTGGGGTTTCAGAAGAGGATGTCTTAGCTGGAGTTACTCTTGCTGTGATGAAATGCTATGGCTGGATAAACTCGGGAGGAAATGCTTTCATTTTCCTTAAGCATCACATCCATCACGTCCATCACGTCCATCACGTCCATCACGTCCATCACGTC
>JADRCH010000172.1:2069510-2088809 GCA_019843965.1 Rhynchomys soricoides
CCTCCCTTTTATCTTGGTGCGTACCATGTACAGTGTGGGTCTACACAGCCAGTCAGGGACAAGAAGCTGTCTGCATGTGGCCTACTTGTGTAGGAGGCAGGCATTGACCTCTTCCTTGTGTATTGCCTCCTTTGTCTCCTTACTGGGAATCTAGATTTGTTCCTCCTAGGATCTGAAGGACTCACAAGGACTCCAGGATGGGGACCCAGCACCACACACCCCTCACTGTACTACGTTAAGGTGTGATAGTGGTGGGTAATAGTGGATTGTTGGTCCCAGGGGGCTTTTGTTTTGCTAGTTAGCTGGAATGGAAGCTGCTTCCCAGAAACATATTGTCAAAGATCCTGAGACATTATATCTCAACAGGAAAGGAGAGAGCTTAGTGGCTCCCGATGCTGGTTCCTGTGACACATCCTATCCTGCCTTGTGGGCTGCGGTTTGTGGAGGAGAGGTCTGTGCTTCCCATCCTGCTGCCCTGTCTCACTCCCCTGTATCCTCATCTGCACCATGCAGCTGGAGACACCTGACTCTTGACATGTGTGGACAAAATCAGGTCATGGATGGGGGTGCCTCTGCAGAACCAGGCCCCATGGGTGCTCAACAGGGGCTCAGGGTGCTCAATATCGCCATTCTCAGCTTCCACAAAGCATCTCAGGTGACCTGGCTGGCAGGTTGGCCTTTGCACAGGCTGTAGTTTTCCTTGTCTGAATGAAGACTCGACCTGATATCTTCCATTCTATGAGAAACACCCCCTGCCGTGTAAACATGGCCTCTTTTGGTTAGGGTGTAGCCTCTCTCTTGGCTGAAGATACTGAGGGCAAACAGCAAAAAAAAATTCACCACCTTCTAGTGTTTCTGTCCAGCCTCCCACCTCCATCCCCAACTCTGCCATGACTGTAATGCCTCCTGCAGGGAGCAACAGGCAGATTCTTGTTTCACATAGCCTTCATTTTCCGGAGAGTGGGTGGGTGAATTTCAGCGCTGAGTATTCCAAGTCACTGAGCTGCTGGGAGAGGAAGTTTTTCTTATAATGGACTTCTGTGTTTTGACAGTTTAATGGTCTAGCAATTGGGTTGGAAGCTAGAAATAAAGTTGGCTTGCCCTGGGTGGCTAAGCAATACTCTCTGGCTTCCACCACAGCCCTGGAATTCCCAGCCTGGGTGGCCTCACCTGAGACCTGTGGCATCAGCTCAAGGGGCTCATCCCGGCCCCTGCCATCTGTTCTGCACAAACAGCTCTGAAACCCCCCTCAAGAGGAGGAACTCGGAGGGAAAAAGATACTGATGGAAATCCCCCAGCCGCAGCTTCCTTAACATGTAATCAAGTTACTGTTCATATTTCCAAATAAAGTTGAGCGGCTGAACCAGAAGATCTCACCTGGGAACCGAACGTAAATTTAAACACCGCCTGCCTCTCAGTATTAGGGATTTTTAGACTTTCAAATAACCAAGCCCAGGGATATTGGTTTGGACAGGCGTTCTGGCGCGCTCGCCCTCCCTCCCTCCCTCCCTCCCTCCCTCCCTCTTTGGCACCATTAATTGCTAGCTTGGATTGATTGTGCCAAGCATGCCAAGTTCCTAGCTGGTGGCTCATGATTTGAAAGCATTCAGAAGAAGGTCAGAGTTATTGAGCCAGCCAGAGGGGGTCCAGGCAGCACTTCACAGGACACACGGCAGCAAAATACCTCAGAAGAGACAGAGCAGCTCACTTACAGGTGGGTGTCTAGCCATGGTAAGCTACCTGCGGGGAGGTGGGGGTGCAGTGTGTAAGGAGAAGGGCTAGTAAGTGATGAGAGAAGTTTCCTTGGCTGTCCAGAGCCATCAGGTCAGAACACAGTATGGATCGTGGGTGTTGATCTCTCCATGCCTGCCAGCTGCCTACCCCCAAGAGCCAGGCTGGGGACAACCAGAATTAGGAGGGAAAGTCTCTGAGCTGAAGTCATCTGTGAATATCCTACAAAGGATGACAGAGAATAGTGGGGAGAAGTGTGTGTGTGTGAGTGTGTATATGCTTGCATGTGTGAATGTGTGTGTGTGAGTGTGTGCATGTTTGTATATTTGTGTTCCTGCCCTGAAAAGGCCACCTGCTGGGCTGTGGTGGTTGCAAAGCAGAGTCCCAGTGGCAGGGATGGGGTGGGTGAGTGGGTGGGGGTGGGATGGGGGGGTGGGAAATGGAGAAGCTGAATTGTTTGGGGACATGTACCAGCCACTGCTTTTACCCACCCTGCCCTGGGTGGCATCTCTAGTACTCTGCAGCCCTGGGTATGAGCAAGGAAAGTTCTTTGGTTTGACTTTGGTGTCTGTCTCCAAGTCCAGTTCTGTTCATGGAGCTGCAACCTGGAGTGAGAACCCTGGCCTCTCTGAACTGCTGTCTTCCGGCCAGATGCACCGCCTTTTGCCAGGCTGCAGCTGAGCTTAATCAGGCAGGGAGGGCTCCAAGCTCCCAGCAAAGCACACTATAGATACTGGCTGTTGGGAGCATTTTTTGAAACAGGCAGAGACCATGTGGAAGTATGTTTGTGCTGACTTACAGAATTGTAAGGGGCCACAGCTTTCTCCCTGGAGCACTGTGGCCAGCACCAGAGGGACACCAGCTGCCCAGGAGATAAACCTGAGCCTATGAATGTTACCTTCCTTTGCAGAAGGGCTCGCAGCTGTGGCCAGCTAAGGACTTTGAGATGGGAGATGACTCTGGGTTACCCAGGAGGTTCCAGAAGCCACCACAGGGGTCCCCTGTAAGGAGGAAGAGCTTGGGTGATGGGGGAACAGGCCACACAGTGATGGTGTGGAAAATGGCTGGGCAATGCTGGGCCACAGGCCTGGAGAGGCAGGAAGGTGCTGAGAGGATACAGGTGCTTCTGGGAACTGGAGAAACTAGGAATAGGATGGACCCTTCCTCCTGAAGGGCACGGCCTTCTAGAGCCTTCCCTCTGACACATCAGACTTGACCTAAGACCTCTGACCATCAGAAATGTCAGAGAGTGAGTGTGAATTGTTTAAAGCCATGCAGAACTCACACAGAGTGAAGGGAAGCAACACAGGAGGCTGCTTTCTGAACCTCAGAGATTGAAGGGCCCACATATACTCTGGACACTGGGTAGGGCATCCCAGGCTCACTGCAGCTGGAGGAGGGCATGGTGTAAGGATCTGGAAGGACTCAGACTCTACCCACCCCCATCCAGTGTCCAGGCTGAGGCTCTATGTCCCTAGGGCTGCAAATATTCCTCAAGAGACAATTGCTTGTTTCATTGCTGTGAAAAAAATACCAGTCGGAGAGAAAGAGGGGTTTGTTTGGATTCCTAGTCTCTTGGGGGGGACTGTAGTCCATTACAGTGGGGAACAGCTCCATCTACAGAAGTAGACTGGGAAACAGAACTGGTCCAGAGGCAGGGCTTGTATGAGTCCCAAAATTTCACCCTGCAGCTACCCACTTGAGCCACCAGTTTCCACCTCTGAAACTTAAGCCCCACAGCCCCAAAGTGCTACAGTCAGGGAACAAGTACTACAATCACAAGTCTATGGAAGACATTTGGGGTTCAAACAGTAATGGGGTATGCATGGCTCCTGAATCCACACAGGGCCACTCAGCTAACCAGATATGTCTGGTGGGCTTCCAGGCACAGGTGCTGCTTGTTAGAGAAGTACATGCAAAGTGTCCTCCGGACGGGGATGTAGCTCAGTTGACACAATGTGTCTAACTAGCATACACGAAGCCCTGGGATTCATTCCTAGCCGTGTTCTTGGGATGGGGAAGTAGCTCAGTTGACACAATGTGTCTAACTAGCATGCATGAAGCCCTGGGATCCATCCCCAGCGGTGTAGAAACTGGGTATGGTGGCTTACCCCTGAAATTCTAGCACACTGTAGAGGTTGACGCAGGAAGATCAGGAGTTGAAGGTCATCCTTGCTCCATGTTGAGGGTTGTCTACATGATACCCCATGTCAAAACCAGCAAATGCTTCTCTGGAAATAAAACCCCTAAGTATCACCGTTTACAGCCTTTAGGAAGGCCAGTGTGACATCTTAGCAGATAGCAGTGCATATGATGTGGGTTTGAACATCTGAGTTTGATACTGCCCCCCCCCCAACATACACATGAATACACACACAACACACACAACACAAACAGTAAACATACAACACACACAAATGAGCACACACATATACACATGTACAACACATACAACACACATACACATACACACTACATATACACGAATACATAAAGTCGGAAGGAGAGAACTGGCTGACTTCATAAAGTTGTCCTCTGATACACACACACACAGAGAGAGAGAGAGAGAAAGAGAGAGAGAGAGAGAGAGAATAATTTTAGAAAGTGAAGCCCTCAAGGAACTGAGACTTGAAGTGTTAATGACCTGGCTGCATGCTCAGCTGTCCGTAGAGTTAAGGATCACCACCGAGGAGCTGAGTGGGCTGCTCGGCTGGTAATGTTCTTGCCATGCAACAGGAGGGCCAAGGTTTAATGCCAGCACCCTTGTAAAAATCTGGATGTGGCAGCAGATACCCATAGCCACAGTGCTATGTGTGTATCGGGGGCAGGGTGAAGACAGGAGGACCCCTGGGCTTCACTGGCCAGCCATCTTAGCTTAACTGGTGAGGTTCAGTGGGAGACCCTGTCTCAAAATGTACAGTGGAGAGTGAATGAAGGAGCTGTCTGGCTTCAACCTGTAGCTTCCACCCACACACGCACATATGTGCACACCATGAAGACATACATACGCACACCACACACACACACCACACACACATCACACATACATATATCACAATACACTACATACACCATACACACACACATGAACACACACACACACGAACACACACACACATGAACACACACACACACGAACACATCCCCCCCACATCCTACCATACATCATACACATACACATGCACACCACACACACACACACACACATGCACACACACACACACACACACACACATACACGAACACATAAAATCATCATTTATCCCATGGAACAAGTGTAGCTTCTTTCTCCTTTCTAGAGCACATGCACACTTGCCAGCCAGCTGTGGGGCCCTGTCTCACCAACACTCCTGATTTCCAGCTGTTTAAATGTAAGCCCCTGATAGATGGAACAAGATAGTGTATTTAAGCTATTCAAATATTATCCGATTATTTAGAAACATTTATAGGGGCTAATTATAAGTAGCAGTTGATCAGAAATGTAACAGTGATAAAATTAATCCTTAAGAGCCACAGCTCTGACAAGTGGCTGATATTTATTTAGCATATAGTAAAAGCTTTTAAAATTTGCATTAAGAGAGCCCTGAGCTTAGTGAGATCCCTGGGGACATTGACTGAGACAAAGTGGCTGTCACCTCTGGCCCTCTGCTGTGGAATGAGGCCAGGTCAGTAGAGGCTAATTTTTATTGACTGCATCTTTGAGAAGAAGCACTGAGCAAGTTGACGAGGAGAGAGAGAGAGGGAAGAAAGGTCTCTCTCTCTTTCTCTCTCTCTCTCTCTCTCTCTCTCTCTCTCTCTCTCTCTCTCTCTCTCTCACACACACACACACACACACACACACACGGGGAGTGGGTGGGTAGAGACACCAGGGACGAGAGAAGCTGAGACAGTCTCTGCCAGTGTGTATAGCTACCATAGAGGACCACTGCCTAGCCTGTCCTCCTCTTCCAAAGTAGGAGGAAGCAGGTTATGCATAGGCCCTAGCACCCAGAATACTCATAGACTTTGTCCAAAATGATAATGCCCATGAGTACCAACCTCCCAGTGAGGGGCCTGAGCAGGGTGGCATCTGCCCTGCGGCCTCCTGCTGAGCTCCTCCTCCTCATCTTCCTCTCAAGGAAGTCCACACAGGCTGGTCCTGTGGACTCTCACATGGCTGTGGACTTTACATTTCACACTGGAAAGTCCTGGTCTCAGAATCACCTAGGAGACACACCTGTGGGAGCATCTGTGAAGGCATTGTCAGCGATTAATGGAGGAAGGGAGACCTACATTGGCTGTGGGTGGGACCATTCCACGGACTGGGTAAGAGGGAGAGGGTGAGTGGGGTACCAGCACTGTGGTCTCTGTGTCCTGACTGTGGATGCGGTGTGACCAGCTATGCAAACTCCTGCCAACATGACTTCCATGCCATGTACCCTCAGAACTGTGAGTCAAATGAACTCTTCTCCCCTCCAGTTGCCCACTCTTAGGCATTTGGTTGAGACAATAAGAGATGACATCACAACCAAGCAAGGCAGGATGAATTATACCATGCCCATCTCCCCATCACTGCTCCTTGCTTCCCAGGACACCCCAGCTGCCTGATATGGTGGTGCCAAGGCCCAGCTCAGTCTTGAGGAGATGGTCAACATGCACAGCTTGCTTCTGGCCTCAGATGCATAGGGTGGGTGCTATTACCATTATCCTGGGCCAGGTAGTGAGGAAGACTCTGTGATGGCTAACCACAGCCATCAGTTTGACGGCATTTAGATGCCAGGTACTGCTGTGAAGGGTTTTCTTGATCAGATAAAAGGACACAGAAGGAGGAAACTGCTCTTTGCCTGCTTGCCTTCTGTTCTCGATAGCAAATCCATCTCTCCTGCTGCAGCAGCTTTCCTCCACTGACATAAGAATCAATTTCTTCAGAACTCCAGTGTTGACTGAAGACCAGAAGCTCTCCAGAAGCCTCCAGGCCTTCAGCACCAGCCTTATGGACTGAACAACTACTGATTCTCTGCCTTTCCAGTGAGAGACAGCCTTTGTGGGACTACCCTGGGACAAATCTCATAAGACAATCTAATAACCCCCCTTTAGTGTGTGCATGTGTGTGAGTGCATGTGCATGTATGTGTCCACGTGCATGTGTGTGTCAATATGCATGTATGTGTGTGCATGTGCGCGTGTGTGTGCATGTGTATGTGTGTCCATGTGTATGTGTGTGTGCATGTTCATGTGCATGTGTGAGCATGTGTATGTGTGTGTATGCATGTGTGTGTCCATGTGAATGTGTGTGTCTATGTGTGTGCATGTGTATGCATATACACATGTGTATATGTGTGTATGAATGCATATGCATGTGTACATGCATATGTGTCCATGTGTGAGTATGTGTATGCATGCGTGTGCATGCATGCGCATGCATGCGTGTGCATGTGTGCATCTACTCCTATGTATGTGTATGTGCTCATGCATGTGTGTATGTGTATGTGTGTGTCCAAGTATGTGTGTATGCATGTGTGAGCATGTATATGTGTGTCCATGTGTGCATGTGTATGTACTGTCCGTGTGTGTATATATGTGCACATGTGTATGTGTGCTCATGTGTGTGTCCATGTATGCATGTGTGTGCTTGTGTGTGTATAAAGTATATTAGTCTGTTCCTTAGAGAACCCTGGCTGGTGCAAAGCTGTATGTTGCAGGTGCTTTGGCACTGCCACTTCCAACCAGAGGCAGGGCATTGAGACCATTGTGGCCCTGGAAGCACATTTCCACTCTGGTTTACCTGGAGGTCAGCAAGAAGCACTGACATGGGAGGTGCCTGAGCCCTGCACATCCTCCTGGGAGGCTGGGAGAGGAGGGTCCCTGCCACCACTTGCTTTTTCTCCACAGAATGAGGGTCAGGGATGGTGAAATGTGAGCTGGTCCAGGCTCCACAGGCTGGCTCTTCTATGCTTTATACAAATGCAGCTAGATCCACTTGCTTCAAAAGTAGGGGATGGGGGACTACACCCTCTGCTGAGACCCTGTAAGCCCCACCCTGCTCAGCATCATTCTGAAGCTTCTTCCATCCTTGACCTTCCACACTCAGTGGGGACCCGCAGGCAAGAGGACCCCTTTGGTGTGTGATGACTGCTACATCCCTCTGGACAAAAGACTGAACAGAGATTCACATCCATGCTGGGGCCCCTGTGCCAGCTGGTCTTCAGGGCTAGCTGGGCAGTGTGGCCAGGCCTCCTCCTGTCTCTAGCCTGTAGAGAACAGCCTACAAGAGAACAGACTGGCTGGGGTACTTCTTGGTCATCTAGAGGCAGGGCGGCTGATACCAGTCACCTCTGGTCGCAGTCTGTCATTTGAGTGGCCTACTCAAGATGTGAAGGATGTCATGAGCCTCTGAAGCAGACTCCACCACGTCACTCTTGCAGGCCCATGGCTAAGGGGTGATGTCCGGCATGGAGTAGTGATATTTGATAGCCATCTCTGCTTCAAGCTTTCCCAGAGACCTGAAACTCTCCATGGTAACCTAGAATTTAGCCATTACCATATCTGGTAGAGACCCACCACTCTCCTTCCCTTGTTCTGAGTGACCTATCCAGAGTAGCATGGACCCCACTGCCCAGTATCCCGACCTGGTCCAGTGTGTGAGGCTCTAATGCGGTGGCCGGCCATGGTGGCGCCCGCTTAGGGAAGCATTTCTTTCCTCACCTAAGCACACCCATTTGAGCCAGCAGCTCAGGAACGGCTCTAAATCTCTGACAGTAAATTGATGATGGAAATCTAAAACATTAATGTATTCTAATTGAATATTCTCCAATAAATTATCCCAACACTTGCGGCAATTTGATTTTACTGTCATTTCATAAGGAACTCTCCGCTGTATCAAGACGGCCACTGGGGCAGTCAAGAGAGGAAACTTTCTGTTCAGACAAGGGACAATGAATACAAAGGCCCACTTGGTTCTTTCACAGGACTGATTAAATCACAGAATTCAGGGCAGCTGAGGTTGGCACGCTGCTTTCATTGTGTCCCTGAGGCTCTGGGGGAGGGGGCAGCAGAACCAGGACACTGTAAATTACAGGGGTGCTCACAGGGGATGTCCTGTCCTGAAAGCCGGGCTGCTCTTTCAGAATGACATCATCTCTTCTTCACTATGGGGCTAGGAAGGAACTCCTACCTGTAGCAGCAGACATGGTGTGAAAGGGTACACACCTTGAGAATGCCAGTTTCCCCAGGGAGGCTGCTTCTTTCGGACTGAGCCGCATCCCTGGGGATTGCAATTTCAGCCATTTTTTGCAGTAGGCCAGCCCCTCCTGCTGAGTGACAGTCACAGTCACAGCCACAGTTCAGCTCTGTGGGGAAGGAAAAAAATCCAATACAGTCTTGCTCCAGGGACACTCTTTGCTCACCCCTCACTCTGTCTCAGAGGTCCAGTCTGCAGGTTCTGTCTGGGGAAGAGATGCAGCCTACATTTCTGTCTACACTGCAGGTTCACACAGATGTATGGCCTCCCTCCATCCTCCCTGCCAGCCTGACTTCTTCTAGAGCCGTGGTCCTCAACCTTCCTAATACCTTGGCCCTTCAACATAGTTCCTCAAGCTGTGGTGATCCCAACCATGAGATTATTTTGTGGCTACTCCATAACTGCAATTTTGCTACTGTTATGGATTGTAATGTAAACATCTGATATGCAGGGTATCTGATAGTCGACAACCCACAGGTTGAGAACTGGTGCTCTAGAGACTCCTGCGTTTCTGGGAGGCCTGTGTCTAGCCTTTGATGCAGCACAGTGGAGGCCACATGACCATACTGCTCCCAAGGGCTGCTTTCTCCCTGCAAGGGTCACCATACTTTCTGCCTATTACGGGACAGTAGAGCGAGTCTTTTTAGTAATCACGGAAGTGTTAGTACTTTATTCTCCCCCTTGTGACCACCCCTTGACAAAAGCATTTATTTTGGCTCATCGTGTGAGAGGGGCCGCCCACCAGGGCAGGGAAGGCATGGTGCTGGGAACACGGGACTGCTTGAGCTCATTTTAGCAGATTAGGGCGATCGAAGGAGAATGTTGGTGTCAGATGCTTTTCTCCTTTTTATTCCGATCAGGATCCCATGGGTGGCTCTTCCCACCTCAGCTGAACCTCTATGAAAACACCTCACAGACAGCGTCATGGTGGCCCTGGGTGTTTTTAGTCTAATTAAGTTGACAGCAGAGATTAACTATCACAAGTAGACTAGACACACAAACACACAACAGTCAGAAAGGTACAGATGACTTGAGCAGGGCCAGAAGAGCTCCTGAGGTAACTGCTATCAAGTCCTATGTCTTTACCTGCACTCTTCCTGGTGACAACCGGCAGACCACAGAGGAGGGCGCAGGCAGGTGGGCTGACCACAGGGGAGGGTGGGGCGACCACAGAGGTAGGCAGGGCAACCACAGAGGTGGGAGGGCTTGGTCCTGACATCACTGGTTCACCTCACAAGTCCTAGGTGACATCCATTCTGTCTGCAGTGTTGGACTGAGGGTGTACCATCCCTTTAGGAACTGAAGCTGTGCTGGGTCCTGAGAATTGACCAGCATAGGGGATGGGGAGTGCCCTGAAGGGTGGTGTCCAGTCAGTGGGATCTTCCCCTCCCCAGCCCCTCCGGCAAAAGGAAGAACTGGCGCAGGCTTGTTGGTAACTTAGAAAATAAGCAAGCTGGATGCAACTTGACACCCATTGTGGCTGTGGCTGGGGTTTAGTGCTGAGGCCTTAGTTCTAAGATAAGTTTCCTGAGAACAAGTTGCAAAAGGTACTGAGGGAGGAGGAGTCAGACTCAGACAGGAAGAAGACTGTAGGTAGACCACCCTATTTAAGATGGTTACTTTCTGCTTCTTCTGCTTGTCCAAGACAAAGACTTGGTGGCTTTTTCCAGTTGGAGGGAACTATTTGGTGGGGTTTCACACCTCCCGTGGTGGAGGGTAAGGGGTGAGGTTCTTGTGGTGAGAACCAAGCTCCTCTTTGTCTAGATTATCCAATCCCCTGCAGTAGCACAAAACAGCCTGTTTTGAGCAGAAAGCATAAAAATTTTGTCTCTGCTAAACAAACTCAGACACCATGTTTGAATCTCCTCCCCGTTAAGGAAATACATGCTTTGCTCATGCTTGTACGAGCAGTATCTTCCCCTATGGACCTTCCATGCTTTTTTTCTGCCTTTACAAAACAAATATGTCTGTCTGTCTGTCTGTCTGCCTGCCTGTCTGCCTGTCTACCGACCATCTACCTACCTATTGTCTATAATCTATTTATCTATAATCTATCTGTCTATCTATCTATCATCTATCTACCTATTTATTTATCTATTATCTGTCTGTCTATCTATCTATCTATCATCTGTCTACCTACCTACCATCTATCTATCTACCTACCTACCTGCCTACCTATATTGGTATTTGCCCGTGTGAGTCTATGTGCAGCACCTGCATACAGGAGCCTGCAGAGGCCAGGAGAGGGCATCCAATCCCATGGAACTGGAGTTACAGATGATTGTGAGCCTCCATGTGGGTGCCAGGAACTGAACCTTCTGCAAGCCCAGTGAGTGTTGACCATTGAGCTATCTCTCCAGCTCCCTTCCTGCTTTTTTATTCTTAAATTGGCACACGTGCATTCGCACCCGCACATATGTGCCCACATACCGGCACATTCTAAACATGAAAACGGAGAAGCTAACACTTGGCTTCCCTCTGGTCGAGCTATTGTGGCCATCAGCAATGGATCAGGTGACTTCTGCAGACCCTGTCAGTGCTACTTATGATCTCTCTGCTGAGACATTACCCATGCCACTTTCTGCAGGGCACTGTCCCCGCATGGAGCGGTTTTGTGGCAGCTTTCTCCAGTCTTGTCTGTAGCTATTTCTGGGGCTCACTTTTTAGCAGGGGCCTGTTTGCATGGCTTCTTGTCTCCTCAAATATCAGTTTCCAAAATTAAACGACTTGTCCCCCAAGAACACTGAGGCTCCTCCTCCTTGTCTCCAGTCAATTTGTGCCGCCGCCATGGACAACCTCTCCAGTTAACAAATTCTGAATTTTTATTAGATTCAGCAGTGGAACAGACCTCTTTCTACAAGTCCTGTTTCATCCTCCCCTGAACCTTGCCAGCAGTCAAACTTCGTGAGCATGTTAGAGCAGCGAGCGGCTTTCAAAACTCATGCTGACATCCTGTTAGAAGTAGTCAGCACTGCTGGAGACCTGGAGCCCAATCAGGAGGGACAAGCAAAAGCTGAGAGCCGGTGTTTCTGGACCGCCATAGAAGGGAGAGCTCTCTATTCTTTCCCCAATCTCCAAAAGGGAAAGGGGTGCCCCATGCTCTCCAGGCCAGTGCTGGGATTATAGACTAGGGACTGTGTCCAATGCTTTCCACTGTTCCTCTGGGAGCTTCCCAGGGTGGCTCAGGGGCTGCCAATTGCTTCCCCCTCTGTGCCAACCAGCCCTCCATTGCTGTGATGTCACCCAAGATAACTGACCTAAAAAGAGTGGTTTATTTTGGCCTCTGATTTTGGAGGTCTCTGTCCAGTAGGCTCTGTGATTTGTGCCAATGGCTGCACAAAGTGCAGTATGCTGGAGGTTGTTTACAGATAGCCCAGTGTGGTATGGACGATGCTGGTGTCACCTGTACACTGTGTCCTTCAAATGCCACCTCCTGAGTGCTTCTCCCTGCCCTCTGTCTCCGAAAGAGCCAATCTCTTTCAATGGTGCCAAATTAGGAGCCCAGCCATCTCTACACAGGTGTCTGAGTGCACTTTGCTAATACACACATCCCCCGATCTGAGAAGTATGGGCTGGGACTTATGGGTAATGTCTTCCCAAGACCACGGTCACTCCTCCTGCACATGGATCAGGGACTGAGGGCCAGCTCTGCAGGTAGAACCAGTGAGATCTTTGCTATCAGTATACACAGCTCAGCAGTCCAGTTGGCGAGAGCCACATTCCCCTGTGGCCCCACAGTGCTTCACCACGGACCCGTGTGGCTCAGCCCGTGCTTTGCCACAGACTGGTATGACTCAGCTCATGTGGATCATCTCTTACTGTGCACCTGCACGGCTCAACCGCCTAGCTGTTCTTGCCAGGCTTTCCTGTCCACACAGTGATCTGTCCCCTGTTGGGTAGAGTGAGCACTTATGAAGAGACACACTATTCCTTCCAAAGAAAAAGCCTGCAATTAACTGGGGTTTGGGAAGAACACTGTGCCTCTGCTTCTGCCCACGTTCTCATTTAACATATTTTATCAGAATGAAATGCCTTAATGAGCACGGAACCGCGGCTAATCCCAGCTGAACCTCGGCATGTGCCAGCTCCGCTGCCCGCCCATTAAGCTGCATTCAGGCTCTGATGTGGGCTTCTGGAGCACTGCCCTGGAACACCGACAGGAAACGCAGGGGCTTCCTGCTGCTGAAACACCACAGAGTACACTCGGAGTAGCTGTCTGTGCTCCGTGAGAGTCAGGAACAGAAACACGACTTGGGTGTGGTTGTGTGAATGATGTAATGTGTGTGAATGGAGTGGGCTGGTGTGCACATATATGTGTACAAGGTGGGCTTGTGTATGCATGGGCACATGTCTGAAATGGCTGGTGTGTGTGGGTCATACATGTATGTGTAAAGTGTGTATGTTTGTGTGTGTGTGTGTAGGAAGTGGGAATGTATGCATGAATTAGATTTCTGTATGTGTGCATGTGTGCATATATGAAGTGGGTTGCTATGTGCTCATGTATGCATGTATGCATGCATGCATGTATGAGGGGTGGGGTGTGTATATGTACATGAGTATACAAGGTGGCCTGCTGTGTACACAGTTGAAACATGGTACTTTTCTTTTCCTCACAGGTTTAGACACTCAGCTTCCCAGCTTCATGAGCTGGCACTGCCCAGCTTGCAGTTTCTGCTGCCTGCCGTTGTTTCCAGTCACACATCCCCATGTCTATGAGACCAGTAGAGGACAAATGCCCAGGCTATGCAGCCATCCCTAAAGAAAGGCCATGCACAGACAGGTCTTTCTGACATGCTGTGAGCTCAGAGAGAGGTCCCCAGTTGACAGTGGATCCAGGCCTCTGCTGTTTGGGAGAAAGTGGCCATCCTCTGAGCTCTAACCTGCCTGGCCATCCCGGACCACTGACCATCCATGTGGGTCAAGCATTCTAAGCATCTTGACTCCAGGCCCAGCAGAGGACAGCAGGCATCATCAGTCACCATCACCCTTCCCCCACTCCCGGTGGCATACATGTAGCACTTTCTGGGAACATGGCTCTGACCACAAAGGCCTCCTAGAGTTTTGTTATGTCTTCCCTGTCTGTCTGTAGGAGTAGGACAAAGACAAGGACTTAGGGTCTTTGTCCAAGCTGCAGCGCTCCTGAGCTCTGCCCCCATTCCTGAACACACCTTTTGTATGTGAATAGACCAGAGCCTTTCACACCTGTCACTCACTGCCCAGGAGAATGACTTGGAACAGACCTTTCTGGAGGCTGGGGACAAATCTGATTGGCGGCTGCTTAGATTCTGCTTGCAATCTATCTTTAATAATTTACACCCCCCCCCCCACATGCTGCCTGGGCCCACTGAGTTCACACCTGTGTCCCAGAGAGCCTTTGAGATTTGGAGACTGGCCTATGTCAGAGAAGTGAGCCAGCTCTGAGGAAGAAAGACTGGTGTGAGTGACACAGACACCCCCACTCCCCCACCATCCCCACCGTCTCACCTGATGATGCTCAGGAGGGTCTATAGCACCCTCGAGAATCTCTAAGACACTCTGCTGTTCCTATGGCCTCCTCTAGGCTCACACCGAGGCTCCAGGTAGATGTTCTGGGCAGTCACCATGTTCATAGTTACCTTTCATGTGACACACAATGCAACCTTGCAGTCATGGCTGGATGAAACACCTTCCAGGACAAATTGATTTATATATTAAAGTGAAAGACTTGGAGAGAACCCTCCAGCAATGAGAGCAGAAGTGATCGCCGGAGGCAGCTGCTGTCTGGGGAGGGCTGAGGCTTGTGTACAGCATTGTGGGAAGTGAGTTCCCACAAGTGGGGTTTCCATCCTCCACAGCTCCCTCCAGGCCCTGACTCTGACTCACAGGGAAGTTCCAGGGGGTGTGTACACTCAGAAAAGTCGCTTGCCCCCCGTGGTGAGAGTATGCACAGAGGCTGGGGGACATTGCCACCGAGTCTCCCTGGGTGTGTACTGCATGAACCAGAGTTTCTGCGGTAAAGCCCCTGCCACTCTTGGATAGACTAAGAGCCCCACTGGGGCTCATGGTCGTGACACAAAATGCTGGAGGCTCTGGTGATACCTGCACATTAAATTTACTCCCTGGTCTGCCACAAAAGGAACAAACCACACAACAGGCCCGAGAATATCTCCTTCTGCATACTCTGGCCATCCACGACCCTTGCAACACCCCAGAATCCTTATTTTCATAGGGTTTTTCCATGACCATGTCCCCAAGTTTCATCCTGGAAACCATTGTCGCAGATTTGAAAGTGTCTCACAGGTAAAAACACAGACAGTCAGATCACAGACAGGTGTCAGAAGCTAAAGGGCACAACTGGAATCACACATGCTTCTACAGAACAGTGGTATGCAAATAATGCTCAGAGGAGTCCCTGTAACCAGAGAGGGCCTGTTGACCTGGAGGAAGAGCACCCTCTTAGAGCGACCTTGGATCTGCCATTTGCCTGTTTCTTTACAACAGTGCCTTGCACACCCTGAACCTGCCCTGGCTCAGGAGTGTCCGGAAGAGATGTCTCCAGACCAGCCCTAAGAACAGCCGAGGCCCACTTACCCTGACGAGCTGCTGGGGGAAGGGTCCACGGGAGTTCTCGGGCACGTTGATGGGTGGGATGACCCAGTCACGCTTCTGCCTCCTCAGCCCGCCCGAGCTCTGGTGTTGAGGCCACGGCAGCAGTGTGTCCTTCGGGGGTTGAGAGGGGTCCAGGGCCACAGTCTTCTCTTTCTGAGGGAGAAGAGTCAGAGAAGCCAGGTTAGGTTTTGTACGAAGACACTTGTTCTGTGTTCACCCCTACTTGTATGGAACTGTGGGGGACACTAGGGAAGGGGTGAGGGTCTTGTCATATGTTTTGGGATTAGATAGAAAAAGAAGAAACCACAAAAAGAGTTAATATAGCTCCTTAATGAACTCTGTGGATAATGGGTTTTTATTATTTTTAAATTCTTTTGGTTCTGGGGATGGAACCCATGGCTCTGGGCTAAGCAACATGATTTCAAAAGAAAACTCACAAAGGGTCACTAGCCCCTATGTAAAGAGTGTTGGTAAACTACTAATTTCTTTCCTAACAAGAAAAGACCACACATACGTAGTTCATACCCCAACAGACGCTGAGCATCCATCCACAACTGGCTACATCTTCCATGAATCAAAAATGCAAACTGGAGCACTATACCTTTTCATGTGTCAATCTGAAGAGATGAAGCACACTCGTTCCCAACACGGACTGAGACATTTGTTAGTGGTGGGATGTCTGAGGCTGTAGGTTTTGTGTGGCAGATTGAGTGCTGAGTGGGTTAAGAGACAAGTGATGTGTCTTCTGTCATGACTCAGTGGCATTGAGGGATCCCTTTGCTGAGTGCTGGGCATGGGTGAAGTCATGACAGCCAGAGCGCCTCCTCTGGCTTAATGCTGACTCTGTGGACAGACAGTCTTAGAATTGTCCCTGTGGACAGACACTTTTACATGTTGTAGCCCCAGCTGGCTTAGAACTCATTTGAACTTACAAGGCCTCAGCCTCCCAAGTGCTGACTCTCACTTCTGGGGCCCTGGACCCTGTAGAGTGTCACCCCCTTTGCCTGTGTTCACCTGAGATGTGCAGTGGGATAGAGACACTGCACATTCCCCTGAAGGAGGCGGGCACTGAGGTTTGTCTCCCTGTCCCCAGCTGTCTTTTGAACATGCTGGGAGAAGACAGGGCTTGATTCCAGGCTGGTGCCACCCCTGCACCTGTACACCAAGGACCTTGTTAGAAACACTAGTTCCTTAGCCCCAGGTCTGTCCAGCTCAGGGGTGCGCTGGACATCTATGTCTAGTGAGTCTTTGGGTGACAGACATCTTTGGTTTTCAGACAAGTGTGCCCATTGCAAATTTCATGAGCCCCAGATGCCAGGCTCACCTGTCCCAGGTGTCTACTCTGGAGGGAAGGGATTATTTTTCCAGCATTAGGCAAAAACCCAGGCCTCCTTGTTTTCTTTCTCTCTCTCTTTTTCTTTGTTCCTTCCTTCCTCTCTTTTTCTTCCTTCTTTCCTTTTTCTTTCTTTCTTACTCTTTCTTTCTTATTTAATTTTAAGATAGAGACTCATTGTATAGCACAGCCAGGCTTTGGACTAATGATCTTCCTGCCTCTGCCCCCGGAATAGTTGGACTCACAAGCTTGTAGTCACCAGATCCTGTAGACTGCCTGTTCTCAATCAGAGCACATCTGTGGAGGTGGTCAGCCTCTGGAAGGGGATTCCACCTGTCCCCAGTGCTTCTAGTGTGGTGAGGCAGAACCCACTAGGCTGTCTCAGCCAGAGGCGCCTCTTCAATGGTAGCCGCTTCTGCTGAGGCCTCTAATTGCAGACTGGAAACTCCAAGCACCTCTCACACATCCGCTTAAAAACCCGCCTTTATCTTCATTTGCTCAGAAAAGAGCTTGCACAGCATTAATTTCCCAAGTGTTGTTTAAATAAATTGCACATATTTGCTACTGTTTTAAAGCTGTGAGACAAACGTAATAACAAAGTCTGGTGAAAGTCAATGCCAGACCTGCACAGGCTTCTGCCTTGGAAGAAGCACCCACCGCTCTGGGAGAAAATCGTCGAAGATAATTAGTGGCCAGCCTGGTGGGAAAGGCACGTACTCCTAAACATATGAGCATCCGGCTCTTTCAGAACATGGCACAGGAACATGGATGCACAGATATGCTTGTTATGAATGATGCTTGCACGCCCCCGCAATTCTCCCCAGTGCTGGACACAGGGTGGTTCTCTTTTCTCTGTGTTTCTGAGTGATGGTGACTGCATGGTAGGTAAGGAGAGATGAGTTTTACTAAGCATTACTAAGCATTTATCACGTTACTAAGCATTGCAGAGTACATCCATATCTGTGTGGCCCTCTGCATGTGTGCGTGTGACTAGTATACACACAGAGGGAGATGTGTGTGCATGTGTACACGTGCCCAGATTCCTCTGAGGCCTGCTCCTTGCCTGGTTTCTGCATCTCAGTGCCTTGAGAGTCCCTGGACTTGCTGCCAACACTTTTCTTCTCTCTCGCTCTGGCTCAGCTGCTGAACTGAAGTCTTGCTTGCACCCTTTGTCACTGCTGTCTGGACATTGAACATACAGCTTCAAGAGGAAAGCCGCACCTTGTCCCTTGCTAATGGACCTAAGGGTAGCTGCACGGAAGGGGAACAGGTGGTGGAAGAGGAGACATCTGGCCTGTAGCATCCCAGAACCTGGGTCTGATTTCCCCTGGAGCAGTGTTTCTCAACTCACAGGGGTCGCAGATCAGATATCCTGTATATCAGATATTTACATTACAATTCATAACAGTAGCAAAATTACAATTATGAAGTAGCAATGAAATAATTCTGTGGCTGGGGTCACCACAACACGAGGAAGTACATTAAAGGGTCGCAGCGTTAGGAAGGTGGAGAATCGCTGCACCAGTTATAGCTAGCCCTGCCCCTCCTATCTGCCTTAGGTGAGTCTGTGGGGAGTTCACTTCAATAGAAACCTCCTCCCCACTGCTTGATCCCAGGTTCTAGGATCCATCTGTGCTTTGTGTTGACTTAAGGCAGTGGATTAAGAGGATCCAGGCCAGGCTAAGACCGTGTGACTCCAAGGCACCAGCTGTTCAGCTGACAGACTCATAGCCCTAAATCTGCTTGATTCCCCCTTCTCTCCTCCTCTCTCCATCTTCTCTCTTTCCTCGCGCTGGTTAAATCTTACATAGCCCAGGCTGGCCTTGAACTTGTGACCCTCCAGCTTCTGCCTCCAAAGTGCTGGGATCACAGGTGCTTTTCCACCCCACTTGTCTTTTTCAAATATGAATTCTGATGATTAACCTCAGATCTTCACCGTTGTAAGGAAAAGACTTTAACAGCTAAGCTCTATCTTCCGCCTGGACATCAGCCTTTTAGAGAAAAATGGCAGTGGTGGAATCCACTGCTGGAATGTGCATCCTTGTTCTGCAGTGTGTGCGTGTGTGTGTATGGGCATGTGCACACGATTGTGTGTGCATGTGTGCATGTGTGTGAAAGTGTGTGCACGTGTGTGTGTAGGTGCATGTGTGTGTGAATGTGCATGTGTGTGTGAATGTGTTATACATGTGTATGTGAGTGTAAGTGCATGTGTATGCACATGTGCATGTGTGTGCAAATGTGTGTGCATGTGTATGTGAGTATAAGTACACGTGTGTGTGAATGTGTGTTTGAGTTTAAGTAAATGTGTGTGCACATGTGCATGTGTGTGTGAGTGTAAGTGCATGTGAATGCACATCTGCATGTGTGTGCAAATTTAAATGAGCATGTGTGCATGTGTGTGAGTGTAAGTGCATGTGTGCACATGTGCA
>JADRCH010000172.1:2088819-2101540 GCA_019843965.1 Rhynchomys soricoides
ACGTGTGCATGTGTGTGCATGTGCACATGTGCATGTGTGCATGTGTGAGTGTAAGTGCATGTGTGTGCACATGTGCATGTGTGAGTGTAAGTGCATGTGTGTGCATGTGCGAATTATCCTGGGAGGGGCTGGGATGGGGGTCTGGCAGTCCTTCTATATCAACTGGTCTCGGATCCCTCTTGGTAGCTTTCATGGCTCCATCTCAAACACAGGCACCTTCCTTTTCTCCCTCTCACAGGATGGTGACAAGATGCTCAAGCTTGAGGACACATAGGTTGTCACTTCAGGGAGGAGGTGAGACATACAAACAGTGGCAGCCTGAGGGTTTCCCCTGGAAGGTAGAGGCTCCAACTCACTAGCAACCTGTATTTGGAGAAGAAAGCTCGGGCCCATCCTCCCCTTGTCCGCAGTGGGCAGTAAGTCGCCCCACATCCCTGTCCCTGTGCCCCGGGGCTCTGTCCTGCCCAGGTCTTCCCTGTCCTATAGGTGAAAGTTGTTCTCTGAGCAAGACCCTGAGGGTAATCCGCTGTGGCTTCTCAGTGAGGTCTCCAGGGCTGCTCTTCATTAGCAAGAAGCTGAGTCAGTTCCCTGCAGGCTCCATTCACATGTGGGGGATGAATAATTCAACACTGATCTGGGGCAGGGTTTAAATAACCACTTTTTTTTTTTTTTTTTTTTTTTTTGAGACAGGGTCTCGCTATACTGCCCAGCTTGCCTGGAGCTTGCTATGTAGTCCTCGAACTCACAGAGAACTGCTGGTTTCTGCCTCCCAAGGGTGGGGACTAAAAGTATGTGCTGCCACGCCCCACTTATCATGTTTTATTTTAAAGCTAATAAATCAGAGTTAGAATATATTGCAGAAAACAACCTTTTCTCATTGTTCCCTGATGTCCAACCACCATCTTTACAAGGAATCACGCAGGAGCCTGGGCTTTAAAGTCAACAGTTTTAAATGTAAAACAGGCAGGTAAGGTCACACAGGGTCCTGTGAGCAACAGTGTGCTTGGGACCAGAAACTCCTCAACACCTGTCCCAGGTGTGTTTGGGTCTGCCCTTAGAATCTTGGTTTGCAACAAGAGAGATCTGGTTTGCAGTGGGTAAGAACCAGTTTTCAGTGGGTGGGAACTGGCTTACAGGAAATGTTGATCAATATTTTCTAATTTCTCTGTGACAGCAGGGCTGAGAGCTGGCAGGCCCCATGCCAGGCCTCTGGACTTGGCATGGTAGGTTCCCCACAGTTGGGGTGGATCTCGCAAGGTGGCACGCTTTCAGTGCAGGGACACTGATGAGATCTAGAAAACGGGCCATTCTTTCCCACTCTCCACAGCTATGGGAGGCTGCACAGTCAGTGCTGGGTTGCCACTCACTGAGTTCCTGCACACTTGTACAAAGCCCCTCAAGGGACAGAGAATTTCCCATTGCTGCCCATAGCAGGGAAATGGTATTGCTTTAAGATTCCCAGATGCCAGCTCTGTAACACTGGAAGGTTGGATGGCCTGACCTTGGAGATAGGGTGAACCAGCACACCAGCATAGTGCTCTCCCAGCTCCCCAGTCACCGGGTCTGGTGAACCTGCTGGATGTCTCTTTAGACTTTAAATTCCTCCCAATTTTGAGGAAAGGGCATATGTGTGAGTTTCCCTGATTCAATAAAAGCAGCTTATACAAGCTGGTGCATCGGCTCCCGAGGGACACACAACAGGGCCCTGGGACAAAACCAACCTCACCTCCTGAGAAACAGTCATGGGTTTCTATTACCTAAGGACTCTTTGGAAAGATTCTGGTTGGCAGCACAGCCCTGTGAACCCCTAAGGCTGGCTATAAGCAGACTGCAGTCCCTATTTGCATAAGCTAAAGTAGGACTCAGTGGTTGGACAGAGTAAAGAGTGTGTGTGGGCAAAGGAGTGGGGCTATTTCATGGCCCTATTTTCTTCCTCTAGCTCTTCTGACCAGGAAATTCCATCAGGAAAGAGATAGTAAATCTCGGTAATAGTGGCAAACTGGGGATCTGCCTTCTTGCCTAAGTGTGCTTGTGTGAGCACCCCCAGAGCCAAGGCTCCCTCCTGCAATCAATAAGACAGAGGAGGAAGTCTGTGACTCAGACATGGAGTCCCAGCCACGTGCTAAGCTGAGGCAGAGAGGGGATTGAAAGCTCAATGGCTGCCTGCATGATTAGTGAAGTCCTGGCACAAGAGAGAAAGCGAAAAGTGGAACTGGAATGTAGCTCCGTGGTAGAGTGCTTTCCAAGCGCACACAAGGCCCGGGCACATCACAAAAGAAATACAATAAAATAAAACGGAGGTGGCAAGGGTGAAGAACATCTGCAGACAGCCGTGACGATCAGGGAAAGCTGACTGATGGGAGAAACCTGAGATCAGAGAGGTTCTTCCCATGGAAAGGGACTCACAGCCATAGCCATGGAAAGGGTGTCTAAGGGACCAGCAAGATGGCTGAGCAGGCAAAGCACCTGCTGTGTAACCACAGGGGGCGGAGATCAATCTCTAGGACCCGAGTAAAGATGGAAGAAGAGAACTCGGTCCACAAAGTTGTCCTGTGACCTCCACATGCACACTGTGGCATGCTTGTACCAACACACACACACACACACACACACACACACACACACACGCACTCACATCCACACGCATGCACACAGCACACACGCAAACACACACATACACCTATACACAGACACATACTCTCTCTCTCTCTCTCTCTCTCTGTCTCTCTCACACACACACACACACACACACACACACTACCAGGTAACATTATAATTATTACAAAAATTATTTTAAAAAACCCTGCCAGGCTTCTAACCTGCCAAGTGCCAGGCTTCTTTCCTGCCTTCCACAGCTGCAGGGTGGCAGAGGGGGGACCACAGGAGCCCCATAGCCCCATTATGTGGCTCTGCTAAATGGTGGCTGAAGACTGGGCACAGGCAACTCTTAATTCCTAAGTGTGTATGTGTGGCAGGGGATGAAGCAGAGTCATATGGACTTCCTACGACCTTCCTGCTAGCCAGAAGGGCATGGGTTTCACCACCAGACACAGCCCTTCAGTCTACGGTCCAGGAGAATGATGTGGTAACCGGAGGATTTTATACACTTCGGGCTGTATGTTGAAGGAGAAGAGTCTAGCTGCAGCCCTAGGCAGATGGTGTTCCCAGGAGAGAAGGTTCTGGAATCTTCAAAGCCTACCTCCTTCCCTGGCCCCGCCCAGCACCCAGCAATCAGCAGCTGCTTAGCTGGCGTCTTCCTCCTCTTACCCAGCAGCCTTTGCTGCCACACAGGCTCCAGCTCCCAATGGCTACAGCTCTGTATGTAGCTGGATAACCACTGTCACTGGGATTGTAGTCTAATGACCTGAGTGGCTTCCTCCAACACAGAGGTAAACGTGGAGCTAACCCAGGCCACGCAAATACTATGTATTTTAAAGTCTAGCATTCTGAGGTTGCTAACTGGGCATGGATCTGCAGTCAAAATGGAGTGCTACTCCTGAATCAGGAATGAACTCGGCTCACATTGTTGAAATATGGCCCCCAAATAAGTCTGTTGATAGCTGTCTTCCATTTCTCTGTCTTGTATTGTGTGTGTGTGTGTGTGTGTGTGTGTGTGTGTGTGTGTGTGTAAACTTTTGTTGTGGTGGTTTTCTAGATTCAACATGTTTCGATAAGGGAAGTGATGTGGGTCCCTCCCTCACCACTGTCAAGCCCATCATTGCTTTTAAGGGAGGGTCATTAGATTATGAGGCTCCTCCTCCCTTCTCCCTCCCTTCCCCTCCCCTCTCTTTCCCCCTCCTGGAGGAACAGAGCTCTGTCCCTTCGTCCCTGTGCCTCTCCCTTTTCAGTGTAACTGGGAAAGGGTCCATTTTGTTTGTCTGCAAGCATACACATTTAAAATATTAAGCTAGGCTTCTGTCTGTAGCTGTCTAGCTGGTTTCCATAGTAGCCAAGGAACAGCTAAGGCAGAATAAACTGGCATTTAACAAACACAAAATAAAACAACAGAAAGATAGCCACACTCACAAACAGAGCACGGAGCAATTATACACATATCATTGTATGAGTTCGCTCTGAAAAGGCCCCAGGTGGGTGATGGCTGCGCTCCTTACTAGGAGCTGGATGCTACTGTATCAGAACTAAGTTCACTTACATTGTTGGCCAAGCTGGGGGCTACTGGAATTCCACTGAGATGGATGCGGGAACAAGGCAGATTATTTTGTCATGGCCCCTATCTGGAAGGACAGCTTGGACTTGAGCCTTCTGTGTGAGCCACCTATTGTGTGCAGAGTACTGACTAGCAGCTTTTCTTTACTCATGAACACAATGTCCAACTGTGGAATCTGGTGCTGCCTGAGGCCTGGCATTGGAGTTCAGACTGTGTCCCCAAGATGCAGCTCTGTGTCCCCAAGATGCAGCTCTGAGCCCTTTGCTCCTTCTATTGAAGTAGGAATGTCCCATCACTCTGGGAACTTCAGACAGTGTAGTGTGTGAGTCCTACCACAATGGACACTGCAGACAGGCTGCAGACAGTGTGGTGTGTGAGTCTCACTATCTAGGGCTTTGGAAGTATCCTTAGTCTCCATCCAAATGACACCAGGCACACCTCCTACCCACAATATAAAATGGTTCCAGACATCACCAAATGCCCTGGATGAGAACAAAGTACTCCAGAGACTGTAGACAGGCCTACACTGCTGTAGGTCGACCAGGGGCAGGATGGTTACATCTGGGCAGATTCATGACACAGTGACCTTGCCCTGAGACCTATGGCAATGGCAGGAACTGTCATGATGGCAGTGACATGGGTGGCAAGTGGCAGAAGATACACCAAATTTGTGACCTGGGAGACGTAGCCTGGCCATGGGGCTTTAGATAGAGGAAAGCCCTGTAGTCAACTGGCACAGTGCTTAGAGAAGAATTCATACCTCCTGTCACCCATGTACCTACAAAGTAAAGGGTTATGACAGTCTTGGAGTCTGAGGATGACACCCAAATTTGAACTTCAGTAGTTTGTGACCCATTCTGAGGGGGAGATAGTGCCAGGCACACCAGTAAGATGTCCAGTGTTGGGGCTGTAGGGCTGTAGATCTGAGGACAATCATTTAAGTCCAGCACCTGTGCCCTTCACAACATGATGATGCAATTTCATTGACCACATGAGGCTCTGACAATGATGGGTGCTCACTCCTGCCAAGTGGGGCCTGGTGCTCTTGGGCTGTGGCTCCATTCATGCCCCTCTCCCATATGGCTTCCTAACAGCTCTGGCTTGCAGTCACAAGATTCACGTGAACCATTTCCTAGACATGCATTTCCTAGTCTCAGGACATTCAGCCCAGACCTGCAGAGTAGTGGAGACATGATGTAGCCTGAACTCACAGGCCTATGAAGCGCTCTGCTCTCCTCAGGAGGGCACCAAGGATAGTGAGGGGTTGCCCACAGCTTCCCCACACACATGCAGCTTACTCTTTATGGAATTGGTGTTTTCAGTCTCATTGGGAAGGCATCCTTCACAGTTTTTTCTGACATATAGCTTCATGACCTACACACCACCTAACGCCTTTAGTGGCGTCTCCAGGAAGACCGGGTCTCTTGCACACACATCTCATGTGTAAAGCTCTGGGTCACTGCAGCCTCAATGCTCTAGGTCCCGAGGTCTCTTTCGGCAAGAGTCTCTGAACCTCTAAGTGTCTAGCTCAGGTTTCAGCACACCAGGCTTCTGGAACTTGCAGAGGGCGGAGGCTACACTTCTTACAGCACTCTTTGGCCACAAGGCTCTGAGGTCCCTGTGGCTGGGAATGGTTGAGACTAATTTTTAAGACCTTTCCTTTCCATTTTCTCACAGGTGTCATGGGAACCTCAGAGGCAGAAACAGGAATGAAGCTACCAACTTGCAGGATGGGATGCCAACCTTGACAATCAGAGGGTGAAAGAGACAGGAAGTGGGTGATGGATCATGGGCATGGGTCAATGAGCTACAAAATGGGAGGGGTAATGGACCAGGAAGAAAGAGGGTGCTGGATCCAAGGGACAGGATGATGGTCCTGATGAGTTAGGGGGATGGGTCCAGAGATGGAGATTATGGGCCAGGGGATAGGGTAATGGACCTGGGGGTAGAAGTTATTGACCGCTGTGCTTCTTGCAATATTATCAACAGGCAGAACAAAGGACTGTGGATTTAGGGGCAGGAAGTTAAACCAACAGAAGTTTATTCTCTTCCTGTGGGAGGCCAGAGTCCAAGATCAAAGTACTGCCTGAGGCTGGGGCTGGGCCTGAGGTTGGGTCCAGGGCTGGGCCTGGGGTTGGGGCCAGGGTTGGGTCCAGGGCTGGGGCTGGGGTTGAGGCTGGGGCTGGGGCTGAGGCTGGGGCTGGGGTTGGGGCCAGGGCTGAGGCTGGGTCCAGGGCTGGGCCTGGGGTTGGGGCCAGGGTTGGGTCCAGGGCTGGGGCTGGGGTTGAGGCTGGGGCTGGGGCTAGGGCTGGGGCTGGGGTTGGGGCCAGGGCTGACCTGAGGCTGGGTCCAGGGCTGGGGCTGGGGTTGAGGCTGGGGCTGGGTTTACGGCTGGAGCTGGAGTTGGGGCCAGGAGCCGGGGCTTGGGGGTTGGCTCCTTGTCTATCTGGCTCCTGGCAGGCTGATAATCCTTGGCAATCCTGGGGGTGTAGAGACCCCTCTTTGTTTGTCTCCTGACAGTGTTCTCCCAATGTCTGTGCCTAAAGGGTCAGCCATCATAGTGGATTTAACCCCACTGCAGACTCCATCTCCAAACGGGACTACTTTTTATGGCACTAGATGATGGGACAAATCGGATCCCTAGTAGCAGGAGCCCAGGGAAGCTCCCAGCTGCCTGTGGTCTGATCCTTCAAAAGTGCTGATGTGCTAGAAGACCCAATATTAGTTTCATAAACAACAGTGTCTTTTTGGCAAACGACACCCACAGGCCCTATCGCCACCCTCAAGCACCATACCAGCCGGGCAGAAGACAACAGCGAGGGGCGCTTCATCTTCGGTATTTACTGTGAGGCCGCGTGTCGCTCAGATTCCTCAGGGGCACCTCAGCGCTCCACTGGGAAATATGTGACCTCATTTGCATTTTCTAATTGAATTGCTATCGGCTTTCCTGCAAGACTGCACAAAAGGACATTCTTCCAGATTTGAGCACCGCTGCATCACACACAGAAAAACAGCCTTTAATAGCTGCTGGGGGTGGGGTCTGGGGGGGAGAGAAGTTGCCAATTTTTTATGGTTCATCTAACTGTAAAGCTGTCGGTTTTACCCAGAGCTATGGAGAGTCTCTAAAATAATGAATGGGGAGGCGTCGGTCGCAGAAGCCTGAGCAGAAGAGAAATGAAAGAACAGCACCGAGAAATTAAGGGGTCCCTGGGCTACGGTTCCGGAGGGATTTACTCCAAGTCTCCTTTCCATGAGAGCTTCCCCGGGATTTAAGCATTCTGTGGACGCGGTCTTACAGGCAGCCACTTTCCTCTCTAGAACCTTCTAGAACAGAACTCTTGCTTAGGGTGCATCTCCGTGTGAATTCTCCTCCTTCAGGCCCTACTGGGAAGCCCTTGACGTGTGTGTGTATTTTTTTTTTTAAAGTATATATGTATGCTTATCTGGAGCATATGCATGTGTGCCTGTGTGCAAGTGTAATATATATGTGTATATACATGTATTGTGTAGTGTGTACAGTGCATGTATGTGTAATATATATGTAGCATATGTGTGCATGTGGTGTGTACATAGTATATATGTGTCAATGTATAGTGTATATGTGTAGTGTGTAGTGAATGTGTAGTGTGTGTGCATATGTAGGGTGTGTGTAGTGTATATGTATGCATGTATGTGTATGGTTAGTGTTTTGATCCCTGTCGTCATATGTATTATTTACATATATATGTATGTATCTATGCATTTGTCATGTATGTGTTATAGTGCATATGTGTCTGATTTGTATAGTGTTGCACGTACAACACATGTGTGTAGTATATATTTGTACAATGCATGTGTGTTTAGTTCATATATGTAGGGTTATGTGCCTGAGTATTTCTGTGTAGTGTGTGAGTGTGTATATCTGCATGTATGTGCAGATGTGTAGTGTGTGTGATGTATACATGTTGTGTATGTGCATTTGTGTAATGTGTAGGTCAGAGGTAAACATCAGTGCCTTTCTTGATTGCTTTCCACCTTATTAAGTAGGGACAGAATAATTTTTCCTTCAGGTCACAGAGTAAAGTTTTCAAAAATTGCAGCCCAGGGGCCAGGGGGTTAACTTGAAAATATTGTATAGGAGCTTATGTAACTATTTAAAATACAGTCAGTAAAATATAAAGGCCTAGGGTGTGGTTCCGTGGGAGAAAGCTCTGGTTTTGATTCCAGTTTTGCATATGTGTATCAATATATATATTATTTATGTATGAACATACAATATATGTATGCACATGTATGTTTGCATGTATGTATATATGTGCATACATGTGTGTGTATGTATGCATGTATGTATACATGTATGTCTATATGTGTATCGGGATCCCTGGGCAACGGTCCTTGAGGAATTTACTTCAATGCTCCTTCCCATGAAAGCAGCCTTAGGACTTTTACACTCCATGAACTATGTTTTGCAGGTGGCCATTTTTTCTCTAGACCCTCTGTAGCTAGTGAACTTTGTTGCTGGAGTCTGTTGACTCTTTCTTGAGGAATCAAGGTCGGGAACTGAACGGGTCAAGGCAGTTATTTCCTGCCAGGCCTGACAACCTGAATTCAGTTCCTGACATCTACATGGTAGAAGGAAAGAACGAATTTCTACAGGCCCTCCTTTGACCTTGTCATGTATGCTGTAGCATGTGCGCCCCTACAAATATACACATGTAAATAAATAATGTAAGCATTTTTTTCTGCTAATTTTTTCTCTCTGAATCTTTGCTCCCAGAGCTACTTTAACTGGGTCTAGTGGTTCTGGAATGATGGCAATTTTGTATCCTAAGGAATCTTTGCAGAGACTGGAGACAATTTGGGAACAACTGTCATTACTGAGCAGAGGCAGGAATTCAGCTAAGCACAAGGTAGAATTAATATCCCCACGATCTGAAGCCCTCCAGGGATTTAAAGAGCTCTTTAAATTTGCCACAATAAATAATGTGAACTATTGAGTGTATCCAGATTCATCCAGATTCACTTGCTGAAGTTCATTGTTGGCACACAGAGCTCAGTTCATCCAGCTAATCTCATCTGTCACTCCCAGTAACTCACCTGTCACCCCTTTAGGTTTTACATTTCAATATGCTAGCTTTATTTATCTTGATTTCTTTTTCTTGTCTTATGGCATTGGCTTGGATCTTTGCATGGGGTCGGAGCTCCCTTTCCCTATTTCAACAGCTGATTGGACCACCACTGTTGAGTTTGTAGATCCCCTTTCTGAGCCACTGCAAGGCCACTTCCTTTCCAAATAACCTGACTATTCCTAGTATCTGGAATAGAAGTTAACTTTTAATAATTGATATGTGTGTGGGGGTTATGCATTCTTTTAATCTTTTGTTCTTAGGATAAGCACAGTGCAGGCATGATTTATCAATCTATGTAAAGAAGGCAGATTAAAGTTTGTAAGTATCTTGCTTATACAAATTCTTAGGCAATGATATTCTATGATGACCTTTTCTATCACACCTTCCAAATGTTTGGGTCTTTGGCTTGCAACGTGGTTCTGGAAAAGGCTTTTTTTGAGAATGATTCATGTTGAGGTCCAGATATGAATCCTGCTCACTTGGCAATGGCTTCCCTGGTTTGAGAGAGACATTCTCTAGTGTTCACAGGAGTAACCTTTCCATTGAATTCCTTAGGCAAGTTTATGTGGAATTAATTTTATTTTCTCCTATAGCCAAGGAAAGACCCATTAGCAGAGTTGAAATGTTCCCTTGATACAGATTTTAACATTTTTTTGTAACAATAAACACATTTGGCTGTTTCTTTGCCTTTTGGCTAAGATAAAGGATAATAACATAGATCAGAGTTTTATTCATGTCAGTTCTGGTAAACTTTATGCTTGCAGACTCTCAATGCTTTTGGTATAAAGCACACACACACTCCTCTCACAGAATTTCCTAGTGTCCCTGTGGTCAGTGAGCACCATCTTCTCATCCTAGAATCGGTTATCTTCTGCTTCTGTCTTTTTTCTTATCCAGACTGATCAACTTCATCTTTGTTCTTGTTTTGAGACAAGGGTTCTCTGTGTAGCCCTGGCTGCCCTGGCAACCGCTCTGTAGGCCAGGCTAGCCTCTTGAACTCAGAGATCGACCTGCTGGGATTAAAGGCATGTGCCACCACCACCCAGCTATTGATGTCATCAGTTAAGAACCGACTTTCGTCATTGATTGTACGTCTCTGATTCCCTGTGTTTTCTCTATCTCCCCAGCCCCTGCCAGCTTTTTTTCTGTTTTACTTGAGCCTCATCTTCCACCCTTCCACCCTTTGGATAATTTCTAGGGATGGGTGCTTAGAAGGCAGCATTCCTTTCTTCATCCCATCTCCCGTTCACCCCAGACGTTCCACCTGGTGAACCCCACTAATTTTATTATCTAGTCAACATGTTCCCCTAATTTATAGGTCAGTTCTGCTCTTCCAGGGGATACTAATGAGGCTTTCATGTGACTTACAAATCTATGGGGATTTTCCAGTTATATTCTTTGCTATTGATTTTTAGCTTAATTACTCTGACATTAAAACAAAACAAAACAAAACAAAACGAAACGAACCCCAACCCACAATCCAGGTCTGTTTGGACTTTAAATATTGTAACTACGGCAAGACATTTTGGGTTAAAAATTGGAACTGTTCTGTCTCAGGTTAAGTCAGGAGCCCTTAACAGTGGGGGTTGCAGGTTACACATTTCTCTGCACAAGGTTGAGCTTCCTGGGTGTGTGGCTGCCCTGTGGCTCCTCATGGAACTTGTCCGTTACTGACGGGTGGACACTTGTTTATGTTTACAATGGAGGTACATCGGCTTGGTGTTTCTCTCTTTACTTCTACCAACTTTGTTGTGAACAGCTTGAAGTCACATACGTGGACATCAGTTCAGGTTTAGCCTGTCTTGTGTCTGTGAAGTGTCCCCTTTGCAGGATGCTTTATCTCGGTCTGTTTGTCTGATGTCAACAGAGCTGCTGTCAGCTTTCTTCTGGATGTTATTTACACAGTTTTTTTTTCCTCTAGGATTTTACTTTCAACCTGTCTCCATTCTTAGACTTCCGAGATGTGTATTTAGCAAGCTGTACCTAGCAGGGTTGTACTTATTCAATCTGTCAACATGTTTTCTTTTATTTGTATGTTAACATGTCTTCATTTTTATAATTACCGAGGCATTTGTAAGCATTCCATCTTGCTCCAAAAGGAGTATATTAGCCCATCTGTTGTTCTGTTTTCCTTTCCCCTTTCTTGAATTTATTATCTTTGAACACACAGACGTGCACACACAATCTCATGACTCTTAGAGATTTCTCAAAGGCTTTAAGTATTTTTAAAGGAAGGTTTTGTTAAATTTTTAATATTAATTTTCATTATAGGAGTATAAGTGTTTTTCCTGCAAATACATACGTGCACTGCATGTGTGCAGCACCTGCCAAGGCCAGAAGAGGGGTTTGGATCCCCTGGAACTAAAGATGCATGGAGCTGTGAGCTACCCTGTGGGTACTGGGAAGTGAACCAGGGTCTTCTGCAAGAGTATAAAGTGCTTTAAACCATGGAGGCACCTCCCTAGTTCCTAGAACAAGTATGTTTTATCTTATCAAGTTATAATAGAAGTTGAAAATCTCTTATTAGAAAATTTAAAATCTGAAAAGTTTTGAGCACCATCCACTCAAAGTGGAAAATTCCACACTTGACCTCATGTGTTGCAGTAAACACACACTCACTCATGCACTCACTCACACACTCACTCACACACACTCAAACACACAACACATACAGACTCACTCACACACACTTAAACACACTCACACACACTCACTCACTCACACACACACACTCACACACTGACTCTTGCACTCACTCACTCACACTCACACACACTCACTCATGCACTCTCTCACACACACACTCAAATACACACACTCACATACACTCAAACACACACAACACATACACACTCACACACACTTAAACACACTCACACACTCACACACACCACACACTTACACAAGCACACATGCACTAAAGCACAGAAGCACACATGCATGCACAGGTTCAGGCTATGTGTACAAAGTAGAGATGAAACAGATGAGTTCTGGTCTAGCCTTGGGAGAAACTCTCTGGCTTCAATCAGTCTGGGTAAGGAAAGATCAACTTAAATAAAACTGGGTTCTATAATGTTCCATATGGTCCTCAGCCTTCCTAACGCTGCGACCCTTTAATACAGTTCCTCAGGTTGAGGTGACCCCTAACCATAAAGTTATTTTGTTGCTACTTCATAAGTATAATTCTCCTACTGTTATGAGTTAAAATGTCTGGGGTTAAATATGGTCTTTTGGGGATTGTGACCCTCAGGTTGAGAACCTCTGCTCCATCTCAGCTCCTTATGGCATCAGATGGCCCTTTTTGGGATTTGCTTCCTGTCCAGAGTTCACATACTGCGTTTCCCACACTAGCTGTTCACATGGAGGAAACTGCCTTCTGTCTGTCCTGCCTTGAACCTTCACCTGTCCCTCACCTCACCTGTCCCTCACCTGTCCCTCACCTCAC
>JADRCH010000172.1:2101550-2111570 GCA_019843965.1 Rhynchomys soricoides
CCTGTCCCTCACCTCACCTGTCCCTCACCTCACCTGTCCCTCACCTGGCTCAGGGGCTCATGCAGGGTAAACACACAGGGAAGAGTGCACAGGCACACCTGCATGTCTTAGAGTCTTTCGTACCCATGGGCAGGGTGTGTATGTGTGTATGTGTGTGTACTAGTAATGTGTGTCCTCCCAAGGTTCTGCTCCTACTTGGATTCAAGAAACAAGACCAAAGCCAGTTCCTGCTTCCTGGAAGTGGGTTCCAAAGCCAGTTCCTGCTTCCTGGAAGTGGGTTCCAAAGCCAGTTCCTGCTTCCTGGAAGTGGGTTCCAAAGCCAGTTCCTGCTTCCTGGAAGTGGGTTCCTCGGCTCGTCTATCCCACAAGCCGTTCCACAGAGAGTCCTTGGTCAGGTAGGTGTTTGGAAGTTTGGACATTTTCAAAGTCACACTCAGTTATGGACGGTTCTGGGCCAACCCACGTAAAAGAATGTGTTTAACTTTGTCCATAACTTCAGGTTCTCCGGGCATCTTCCAGGGAGCCCCCATGCAGCGGCCTGAGCCTGCCTTACACTGCAGGGTGCTTATGGAACCAGAGTTGAGGGGCCTGTCATACTTCCCTGTCCAATCATTCTGGTTTTCTCCGTGTCTCCCTCCTGCAGGCACACGGGCTTCAAGGTCTCCGCTAACCCCAGTTTTGACTCCGGAGGCTAATGCTGCTGCCTAGGGTTCCCAGCACAAAGGAAAAAGGAACAGTGAGGAGGTGGGGTGTCATGGAGTCTGGCCAGATAACTGGACAGTGCAGGACCAGGACAGGGGTGGTGCCCTTACCCCTGTTCATCTCTCAGGCACACAGCTTGGGGAAGGAAAAGATGCAGACCGCCTACATCACAGAAGGACTCCCCGTGTCTCCATCTTCCCTCCACTCTTTCGTCCACCCCTGCAGTCCTCTCTCCTCTCTTTCTCCCCGCCCCTCCCATCTCACTTTCTTCCTGTCTGTTATTCTCTCTCCCTCCTTGTGGTTTCCTCAGCCTCAGGGTTGACCTGCTTTGATTGCCAACCCTCCTGTCCTTGAAAGCAGGTGTCCTGTGTACAGATCCCTGGGAGCCCAGGCTACATGCAGAATTTGTGGTTTACAGCTCAAGGTAGAAGTGAGTCTCATCCAAAATGAGATGAAGGTCATGATGGTGGTGGTTTGGTGCTCAGGTATCTACCCGTGAGAACGAGTCTACCTCAGAGGGACGTGGAGGCTAGGAGTGGCTACCACACCAAGACTTGATGATGGGCAAAGCCAAAGAGCTGTCAACCCACATCTTCCATGAGTCAGGGAAAGGCTCTGCCTGGGACTCCCCAGAGAGGGGGACACCTTGATTCTAGACCCAGACCTTCCTGCTTTTGGTATGGCCTCTTACCTTGTGTTCAGAGTGTGCCGATGATGTCTGGGCTACCAGCAGCCTCACCATGGCGTCCCATTGCTCAGCAGTCTGGTGTTCACGTGCAGTCACAGTAAAGGCCACCTGCTCCGAGGGGATCTTCAACTCCCGAGTGGCGAAGACTGTGCCATCCGCCCCAACTTTGAAGTCCAAGCTGTTGGTCTCATACTGCGTCCCTTTGGTGCCCACGCAGCTGCTGAACTTGACTGCAAGAGGAGAGAAGATGGTCAGGGTGACCAGCAGTCAGAAGGCTGCAGCAACAAGCACAGCAACTGGTTTTCCAAGTGCCCTGAGACAGTAAGGACCCCATGGGGTCTCCTCTGTCTTCGGGAGAAGTGGCTGGAGGCTAAGGAAAAGGACAGAAGAAAAGATGGGGAATGTCCACCGTCCAAACCCAGGTAGTCGCCCTTCCCTCCAGCTGTAGTTTCTGTACCTAGGTAGAGCCTGTCTAGCTCAGAGGGAGTGGGAATCTCCACTCACTGATCCGACATTCCTGCTGCTTGCCTCACACCAGTCTCTGCCTGTCACACAGATGGTCTGGCCTTTTGGCTCTGTTTTTGTGCCCAAGAAGGCTAAGAGCAATGGAGCAACCAGAGAAAGCTGGTGTGTCAGGGTTCTCTCCTGACATGAGGAACATTCTGGAAATGGGATTGGCATGGCTGGCCCTTTCCTGACTTGTCAGCCAGCTGTGTTCTGCAGGGATAGAGGCAGGCTAGCAGGTCTAGCCTAGCCACAAACTTCCTTGGTCAGTCACAGAGTTAACATAGCCTGTTGATCCTGCTGGTACAGTGCCTAGATCATTTTGCTTCCATAGTATTAGTTAGGTAACCAAATTGTCAACCTCTCCTGGAGGCCAGTGCTACAGCCATTTCTAACTCCACTATAGAACGAGACATCTCCAAGTCTGCACATTCATCTGGGCCACGTTAGCGCATTTTTTTAGACACAGGCTTTTGTGAGTGTCACCCAACGCTGCAGTAAATTACGAAGCACCAACAGCTGGTGTCACATTCTGCTGATAAAAGCAACAGATAAAGTTACCCCGTATTTATAAAAATGTGGGTATCTAAGCAATTATGGTAGGAGGGTTGGTTTTATAAGCAATTTCTCTGTCACAGCTTACATGATTTAATTACTATTTATTCTGGAAACTAAAAAAAGCAACTTTCAGTTACATTTGATAAAGTGTTTTCCTGCATGCTCACCTTTTATTGTTGCCTGCCTTGAAATAATAAATAACATGGCTTCCCTTGTCTCGAGAATCATTCACTAGAGATGTCTCCCTAGTTGCTTGTTCCTCCTGCTTGTGTTTTAATATGAAAATGTTTTTCTATCTATATGTCTGTCTGTCTGTTTATGTATCTATGTATATATCTATGTATCTATTCATGTATATATGTATGTATCTATCTACCTACCTACTTATCTATGTATCTATGTATCTATCTATCTATCTAGTTCTTTGAGACAGTGTTTCTCTGTGTAGCCCTTGCTATGCTGGAACTCTCTTTGTAGACCAGGTTGGCCTTGAACTCAGAGATCTGTCAGCCTCTGCCTAGGATTAAAGGCGTGTGCCACTATGCCTAGCTTGAAAAATGCTCTTGATTATAACAACAGCAGGCATTTCTTCCCTGTCAGGGGGCAGAGTGGTCAATATAGAGAATCCGGCGGTGTCTTCTGAGGGTCAGGGTGACTCTCCGTGGTTGAGCATCCTTGAAGCTGGAACCAGGTGGTCTGCAGTATATCAGAGGCTAAGGCAACATGACATTCTCCAACCATTTGCACCACCAAAGGGTCTGGGTCCTCAAATAACTTGATGTCATTATGACATTCCTTGTATTGTGGGTTTGACTCTGTCCCCTGACAGAGTAGAAATTCTTGGTCTCATTGTATTTAAAAACACTTTCGAGCTAGGCATAGTGAGTGGCTCGTGCCTTTAATCTCAGCACCGAGGCAGGTGGATCTCTGAGTTTGAGGCCAGCCTGGTCTACAAAGTGAGTTCCAGCAATACCCTAGACAGGAGAATCTAGTCTACCTTACTCTACAAGGCTCCAACTAACTCGTAAGAATAGATGGGACTTCTGAAAACCCACAGTGTGGGGCTGGCTGGAGATGTGACTCATGGGTAAAAGGCACCTGCCTTGAAGGAAGATGATCTGAGATTGACCCCTGGAATCCATATGTTGCAAGGACAGAACCGGCTCCCACAAGTTGTCTTCTGACATGCTACATGTACACTGTAGCATGTGTTTCCCATCAATCAATCAATCAATCAATCAATCATAATGCAGACCCTACTGGGCTATTCCCCACCTTGGTCCCTCCGGAGCAGATTTGCTTCGTTTTACTGAGTGACTCTCTGTTTAACCTGTCTGCGTCTCTGAACTGATTTTTTTTTCTCTCCAGAAGACAAGAACCGTAAGTTCCCTATAAGTTTCGCTGGTGGAAAGGGTTGGTCTGTGGCCTGCTGGTACGGTCTACTCTTCCATTGAAGAACAAGCTGGTTTTTTTTTTTTTTTCCAAAGTAAAAGGAAGTGAGCAAACTATTTGCCTCAGTCATAAACAAATTAAAATCAATTGGCATCAGAGCAAGTGGTCCCACCATTGCTGATCCTCAATTGTCACCAATGAAGACAAAAGTGAGGATGGCAGGTTTGTGTTGAGATCAGCACAAAATACCCAAACGAGCCCTGAGCTCTGAGAGCCAATTCCTAGTCAATACAGGGAAACTTGACAGCACTGGAGGCTGATGTCTTACACACCCCATGGGCAGTGGCAGGGAGCTCTCTGCAGTCAGGGAGGTGCTGATGAACGCTAATGTCCCTCTGGGCTGCAGCAGGACATCCATAGGGGATTCCAGCTGGCACTGGAGTCCTGTGTGCTGTGTGTGACCCTGTGAAGCACAGTGCAGTGGTCACGGGACGGTCACACCGGGGTGACCAGGGCTAGAAGGCAGAAGTGAATTCTGCTGAAGCAAAGGACCTGTTAGCAGGAATCATTTATCAGTAAAGCCCCAGACTGCTTCTAATCCCGGCATCTTTCCCCATGGCCAGGCCATCACAAATACCCCCCTTCTCTTTCCATATCAGGGAGTTATTTTATTATTTTAAGTTTTTGAGATAGGGCCTCACTCTTCAGCTCAAGTTTGGCTTCAGACTCAGAGATATTCTTGCTTCGGCCTCTCGAGTGTTCACATTACAAGTGTGCACTGCTGAGCATTTGCCTGCCTTCAGGGCACTTGGAGTCTGGATCTGTATAAGGCTCAAACGGTAAAGCATGCAGTAAGCTCATGCCCTTGGGCTGCTCCTGACATTGTGTGCGTCTCTTAAGTTACACCAGGGGTCTAATCTGGCCTTTCAGAACTCCTCTCAAAGCCCCATTGCGTGGAAGTCTCTCTCTCTCTCACCTGTTCTGAAATCAGGCAGTCTAGTACTCCCTGAACATGAACACACAGCTGTCATAATGGGTCTTCAGCAGCTCAGCATCATTTCTTTTGCCTCTCCAGAAGGATTCAGATATCTCTGTTTAAAGTGTTACCCTAGAATCCCCCTAGCTCCTTCCCCCTTCCACGGGCCCAGCGGCACAGGTGCAGCCAGACTTGCAGCTTTGTCTGTAGATGCATCCCTTGTACCCTGCATCCCATGTGCCCCGCACCCCATGTGCCCCGCCTCCCACAACCCTGTATCCCACACAGCCCGCGTCTCACGCACCCCGAATTCCACCCGCCCCGCATCCCACACACTCCGTATCCCACACATCCTGTATCCCAGGTATCCTGCATCCCACGCACCCCGCGTTCCACACACCCCGCATCCCACGCACTCTGTATCCTACACATCCTGCATCCCACGCACCCCGCGTCCCACTCACCCACGCCCCACGCACCCGGAATCCTAGTCACCTTGTGCTACAGATAGAAGCTCGGCTTTCACCAGGAGGCTGGCTTTAACCCTTCACCCTTGTTACTTTTAATTGCTGGCTCTGTGGATAGAGCTGAGGTGGCACACATTTGTAGGGGCTCCTCCTCAGCAGAGGTGGCCTGACATTCACAGGAGCAGCAGATGGCATCCCCCCACGAAAGAACACAGCAGAATTGTGCTGTGTCTGCGAATACGTCATTATTATTTCCCTTGTTAGGTGGGTTGAGAAGGATCAACTGAGCCAGAGGCGAGCTTACAGCTGGATCTTTGCCAAGGAACGGATAACTTCAGGCCTGTTCTTCAGCTCAGAACTAAACGTTCTCATTCTGTCTCCTTACTCCATCATCCCTACCTCCTACAATTGCCCAAGGACTCCCTAATATCCAGCAGGGCTCTAGGTGTGGACAGGAAGGCACAGAGCTTTCCCAAGTGGACTTTGGTGTGCAGAGACAACACATGGACCAGCCATAATATAATCAAAACCCCTGTGGCCAAGACAAGGGAGATTAGAGGGGCCAGTGGAGAGCCAGCGTCCTCAGTGTCAGAGGAAATGTCCTGAGGTGAGACAGCCCTGGGGTAGGGATAGAATGAGCACACGGAGGAAGATGTTTAGTTGAGTGTGCTAGGTGGGGATGGTCTTGTGGACTGTGGGTGTGTGAACTGCTGATAAGAACACCCCTGGAAACAAAGCTCCTCCTGAATGTGGCATGAGCAGTTTGCCTGGCAGGGTCGTGCACTGCTGGCCCCCAACACTCCCCTGGGCTCTGTTCTTTTCTGCCTGCATCTTCATCTTATACCTGCTATGATGGGTGGCCAGAACATCCACCACTAAATGAGGGACTGTGCAGCAGGGGAACGGTTGAGCACCCGAGCCAGGTGCCCTCTAGCCAACTCTCTGCCCAACAGCATGCTCCAGTCCCAATCTCTGGCGCCCAGTTGAGAGTCTATGCCCAGAGGAGGCTGCCTCCTTCTGTGCTGGTGTGCCTGAGGGCACTGGGTGCGATGATGGCCTGGCCAAAGAACCTCTTCAGAGCAGAGAAGCAGGGGGACGGGGTTGGGACCTCACAGCAGAGCACCAGGGGGTTTGAAATGTGTGACTTGGCACTCTGTTGGGCTTTGTTACAAGTGGTCTGGTGGTTCTTGTCTGAGCCGAGGTTGCTTCTTATTCTCACCAACTAAACCTGGGTTTAGTGTCCCTAACCCACTCCCTAATGGGTGAGTGTCCCTGGAACTGCAGGCAGCTTTCAGGTCCCCCATAGGTACCTGAGAATTCCTTCCTAGTGACAAACCGTAGTATTAGGGCTTGCTTCTAGAACATGGTTGATTTCTTTTCTGCAGGATTGTAGGTGCCCTCAAAGGAGCCACGCCGAAAAATTTTTACTCAGCATAGGTGGAGACCCCCACCGCCTCCAGCTGTCCTTCCCCAGACCATAAACTCTAGCATTGCCTGAGCCCCAGATCCTGTGTAGAACTGCACCCAAATGAGAAGGAGGTGCAGGAGGCATCTGTTGGAATCTCAGGTGAGGGTCCCATAACCTCCCCAATCCTCCTTTTCTGAGGGAAAGTCAACAGTGAACAGACTCCCCTCCAGATGAACGCTTGCAAGTGAGCACAGCAGATCTGTTAAAGATGGTGGCTAATCTGCATGAAGGATTACTTTCTACAAAGTTCACCAGGATATTTAATTCTGTGCACACTTTAACCACGCACAGGCAGGCCACATACCTCTCAGTAGCCATCTGCCCCTCTCGCCTGTGACAGTGTGTGGCATGGCATCGCAAGGGGCTGGGCCAAGGGGACTTCTCTTCTCAGTTCTTTCCTAAAGGGCCTGAAGAGTCTGGAGGGGTTGTTTGTCCCATATCACAGGAAGCCACACCCACCATGAGGCCACGCCCAACCATCTTGGGCGCTGCCGGCCAGTTTGCCTGCTGTTCGCCAATCAGGCATATCTGGAGCCTGGTGGACCCCTGCAGTCCTGGGCCAGTGCTGGAGACTTGATTTATTTGTGCTCAGCAGATTCTTGAGGTGACCATATGCCAGTGAAACAGTAAAACTATTTCTAGAAAGTGTAGCTTGGTCTGCAGACCTCACCAAGGGATGCCTTGAGCCAAGCCGGCCCTGTGTTGGTGAGAGAGGGGGATGAACAGCCCTGACTTTAGATTTGTGAGTCCCTCAGCAGTCGCACGGTCCCCTGCTGCTTATATTTTTCTGTGCTGCTGGGATAAGCTCACTCTGTGAGGATAGGGGAGGGGCACTCCTCATCCCTGACAAGTCTGAGCTAGCTTGCTCAGTCTGTTCCTCATGGATCACTCTGAAAGTTTATTTGCTTTTAATTATGTATGTGCCTCTGTGTGGACACGTGCACATGAGCAAAGGTACTGATGGGGACCAGGAAATGATGTTGGATTCCTTGGAGCTAGAGTTGCAGACGGTTGTTAACTACCTACCCATGGGTGCTGGGAACTGAACTCAGGGCCTTTGCAAGAGCATTAATTGCTCTTAACTGCTGAGACAGCTTTCTATTTCCCGCCCTGTTTCTTCTAGGACAAAGTTTCCTCTGTATTTCCCTGCACCATCAGCTCACAATCCTGAGTGAGGGTGGAGACTCTCAGAGCGCCCTTCCGGCAGTGAGGGTAAAGAGGAAAGAGACTTGGGAGTTCAAGCCCTGGCTTGAACCTGTGGCCTGGGTATCAATTTCGCACACGGAATGTTATTGGATGCTCACACAGGCACCAGAATGAAGATAAGCACCAAAGAATCTCCACCCCAGGAAGCTCATCAACCCTTAGGTTGGTTAGAATAACCAGCTGAGGCTCTGTGGGGGGCCAGACATGGAGGGCAGAGGAGGCACTGTGGTTCTCAGGCCCTCTAATAGGTCAGGTTTGGTCAGAGACCTAAGAGAGGATACAGGCCAAGAGCATTTGGAGACAGACTTCCCACCACTCATGGGCTCAGGACTGGCAGCAGCTGCCTAGCCAGGTACTTGAGAAAGAACAGGGGATACAGGCACAAACTCTAGCCTTTCCTGCTCTGATTGTGGGTATCAGATGGCGTTTGGATGCAGGACATGGGTGGAGTTTGAGTACACAGAGCACTGAGCACTGGGCAAGCCCGACTCTTCTAGCACCTCAGAAAAAGCACCTGCGTGTGGGACAGTAGGAAATCAGGCTGGTCAAGGCTGGGAGGAGAGAGGATGGTCACGCGGACAGGAGAAGGGAATTCTGAGCAACCGTGTCATGTGGATACACCTCAAACATCTGTTTCTAAGAATGTGGTCCCAGCAAATTGCTTAATACCAGTGTGTCAGCCTGGGCTGTCAATCACAGTGAATGAGGTAGAAGACTTGAGTATGCGAGCGGTAGGCTGGGCAGAACAGGGAGGTACAGGTCCCGCTGTCGTTCCACACATTATCTACTGTTCGAGGTCAAGTGTACTAAAGACAGACATTCTTGGCTCACCCAACCTGCAGGGCTTTAGGAGTGTGAGAAACCCTGCTTCTGAGGAGAGCACAGATCGAGGCCTCTCTTCTGTCCGCTGGCTGAGCTGCCCGCTGTGGACTTCTGTGGAGTGGACTCAGTCAGTGTTACGGTAACCTCACATTACGATGAGTTTACATCTCTCACTGATGGGAAATTTCAGTGTCCACAAAAAGCCACCCAATGTGGAACGTGCAGTTCACACTCTGGTAATGCCTGTCTTCCAGTGTGACATCACTAGCTCTCTGAGTCTCTGAGTCTGAATGGTTTCTGGGACTGAACTCAGGTCCTCAGAAGTGGTTCACCAACCCAACCATCTTTCCAGCCACGCCTTGTTTTACAGATGGGTGTACCACAACTGTGAAACATGGCCTCAGCCCCAGGATGCATCAGCTAGATAGGGGGCTCCCTCAGGAGCCATAAGTCACCGCTCACGAGGAACACCGCAGGTACAGCACATTGGCGCATCTCTTCTGTTTACAAACCCCACGGGGGGCCAGCCTACACCAGTGTTACTTCTCAGCCTCACCCAGTACACGGTCAGTGCCCACAGCCTCAGTATATGTGGTGCTGAGGGGCGGAGGGCTGCCCACAGTCTCTCATCTACCATGGCTGCCGTCTGCTCTGCAAGCTCTGATCACACACTTGTGGTGATGAGACCAATGCTGGAGTTGACAACCAGGGCCCAGCAGCCTCACTGGGGCTGTGTCTTTAAAACGAGGAACAAGAGGAGTGAGCTAATTTTAGAGCTGCCAACCTCTCTCTCATTAGTGTCTTGCACATCAGGATGGGGTTAATGAAATCATTTGTGATTAGGACCCAGGTAGAGAGATGACTCTTTTTTGTCTGGAGCCCCTCCCTGACTCCCTTTCTGTTTGTGGAGGGTGGGTGATGGGGTCCAGGCCCCGCTCTGCCTGCACTGTTGGGGCTGTCTCCTGTTCTGCATTTGCTTCCTGTTCTGTCTCTAGCCTTAAGGCTGCAGGAGGCACAGTCCTGCTTAAATTCTTACAGAGATGCTAAGGAGGCTTGGGAAGAAAGAAGGGTTGAATCCCTGGGAAGGCCTGGAGCCATTGTCCCAGCTCCTAGTCATCACTAGAAGTGAGGATATACACCTGTGAGTCTGGGTGGTGGCATGTCCTGTGTGTCACACCTGCAAGTCTGGTTGGGGGCATGTTCTGTGTGTCACACCTGTGAGTCTGGGTGGGGGCAT
>JADRCH010000172.1:2116531-2131531 GCA_019843965.1 Rhynchomys soricoides
TGGTGGGGGGAGTAAGGGGGGAGGGAAAGAGAGGAAGGGCTCATGGGAGAGAGAGAGAGAGAGAGAGAGAGAGAGAGAGAGGGAGAGCGCGCACATGTCCACGTTTATTTGTGTTTTAGTCACAAAGCAAATGCCATCCTCCACACCGTTAATAAGTCACTCTGGTTATTCCACACAGCTGCCTGTGGTCTTGCTGATATTTATGTCTGTTCTCTGCTTCCCTCAAGATAAAACAGCTGGCATTTTTGAGGGCAAGGCTTAAACACTGCCCAGACCTCTGACTGACAGACACCTTGGAAGACTTGGTAAGAGGCTGTGTGGCACAGATGTTTCCTTCCACGGCCAGGTACTGAGGCGTGGCTTGGGGAGCACTGTTCTGTGGGCAGTTGCACATAGGGCGCCAGTCCAGAGTGCTGGCCCTGCAGGCTCTACACCAGTCACGGCTGTGTGACTGGTGCAGCTGAGATGGTTTAACTGGCTCTCTCTCCCAGTGTGATGACCCCAGCTGTGCCTCCGCCCTGTGAGGTGCTGGTTGGGCATGGCTGGTGCTGCAGATCTCTGGATAAGATAGGACCAACCATCCAAGGAGAGGAGCATAGCTCATGGCTTGGGTGCTATTACTTGGGCATTGCCCAACATAGGATTGGAGTAAACAGCTGGGTGTCCAGATCCTGAAGGCAAGATGACAAACGTTCCCTGACCACTGACTACCTGATGTTCCAGGCTGTGATGGGCAGTGGTATCTTAACATGCACTGGAGGTCTCCTTTGCTGGACAGAGTCTAACTTCACTGTTTTAACCCTGGAAAGTCATGCTAGAGTGAGCTATAGGGCACAGACTGGGAGCTCTCTGAAAGGGCCATGCCCAGGAAGCTGACCTTGAAGCCATGCAGATGGAGGCTCCCATTCCATGTACTTCATGGAGTTCTCTAGCTAAGACTCACCTCCGACAACCATTCATGATCATGTCAATCATGGGATTGGGAACCTGGTATGCCTGTCAGTCACAGCTTCTCTAGGACACCAGGCTCATAGACACCAGCTAACTTGGAGGACACAGAGCACAGGAACTTAAAAATATTTGTAATTTGATTCTTTGAAAATATCATACATTTATACAAAGTGTTCTGATCATATTCCCAAAGGCAAGTGACTGTCCCTCCCTCAGCAGATGTCAACTGCTAACATTTGCTTTGTCAAGGGTGGGCCTTAGGGGCTCCTCTGCCATCCATGTTGGAATTCTGACGGGTTTGATGCTATGCAGGTGACCACATGTCAGATGACAGCATGCCACAGTGCCTCTCCCCAGCCTCTGGGCTCCCCAGCCTCTGGCTATTGTGTTGTTTCTGGCCTCTTGTCCTCAGTATCCCTGAGCCCTGTATGGAGTAGGCTGTTACGGATGAAGCATATCCACCCCTGGACACCCCTATGCTCATTATTTTGACTAGTTATGAATTTTTACTTGAGAAGTCCTAAGTGACTAGCATGAACCTGGACCAGGAAACCATCCAGTCAGGGCTAACCAGGGAGAGCTCTGAGGAACCTCAGACCTGCCAGCTGGGCTTTCTTGCCCTCCGTGGGTTTGGATCCACCCACTGTCAGTTCTGAATCCCAGGACCCTGACGGGCATCTGGGGAGTTAGGAGCTGGCTGCCTGCGGCCAGCTAGAATGGTCCTCCTCAGCTTTTGTTCAAAATTTCTAATGTGTGGCTGGCGGCAAACTTCACACTGAAGCACAGATGGTCCAGCCTTATCCTGCTATTGAAAAAAGTCCACATACGGCTACAAAACCAGACACAATCATCTGTTTTCCAACATTCTGAAAAAGTCTACAGAGGTGCAAGGTGCTCTGCAAATGAGGATAATTAGCTAGTGCCATCTGTGGGGAAAAGAAATAAGGACCCCCTGCCTCTGGCTCCACCCACTGCTGCTCCCGGCTTCCCGAAGGTAGCGAGCAGTGAGTCCCAGCAGAAGAACTGTCCTGATAAGCAAGCATCTCCCTCCAGGAGCCGCCTCTGCTTCATTTCATAAGAAACTAGTATTACGGGCTGGAGAGATGGCTCAGAGGTTAAGAGCACTGGCTGCTCTTCCAGAGGTCCTGAGTTCAATTCTCAGCAAACAAATGGTGGCTCACAACCATCTGTAATTGGATCCAATGTCCTCTTCATATAAAATAAATAAATCTTTTAAAAAAAGAAACTAGCATTACACTCCTCTGCACACCTTGTGGGTGGAAAATGAGGAGGTGACGGCCCATCCCTGACAGTGCTTTTGGACAGCAAAGGTCTGGAGTGGCTCACACGCCCTCTGGGTGCTGTGGTCTGTTAACTTAGCCCAGTGTGTCTCCACCCATTCTCTGAGCCTGCCATGTGCCGGGTGGAGGCTGCCTGCCTGCCAGTGGAGCTCTGCAGCCTGCAGGGAAGCAGGCAGAATCAGGCTCAGCTTGGCCGTCCAGCCTATCTGTTGGGGACCAGCCTTGTATAACTTCCATTACTCATTGGTACTAATGTAAAAATACTGTAACACCTCGGGCTATCGGGCTGTAGGGGGAGGGGCTGAAGGCTGGGGCCAGAAGAGATACAGTGTTTCCATTGATGTAACACCTCGGGCTATGGGGTTGTAGGGGGAGGGGCTGAAGGCTGGGGCCAGAAGAGATACAATGTTTCCATTGAAACTGATCCTAGAAACCTTCAGGCTTAGAATAATGGGGCCTCCCCCGCCCAGGCTTTCGTGTCTCCAGGATGGGAGTATGGTGGGTGGTAGTTTCAGTCTAAATTAAGAGGGTCCAGGTTGGGGAGAAGGGCTTCATCCCAACCTTGTAGGAGGTAGGAGAGAGTACAAAGTGTGTTAGGATGGAGTCTGGGACAGCACTGGAGAAGGTTGAAAATGCTGTGCCCTGGAATACATGAAGGCCAGGTTCAGGGAGACAGAATGCCCCAGGGTGCCAGCACTGCCACCTTCTGGTGAATCCACAAGTGTTACCATCAGATGTCACCATTTCAGAAACAAACATACCCCACCACCACCCCCCAGCACACCTAGGTCAGGTCTGGACCCAGGAGGAACCTGACACAGGGAAGAAGGACAGATTCTCAGAGGAGGGACAGCAGTAAAAGGGTGCCCCACTGGAGAGTAGGAAGCCCATGGCTTGGGAGTCCCTGTATATGTATGTGTGTGAGCATGTGTATGTATGTATGTGTGTATGTGTGTGTATCTATGTGTATCAGTGTATGTGTGTGTGTGTGTGTGTGTGTGTGGTTGCTCTGCCCAGAGGGTGGAGTGTTAGCATTTTGTCTAAACTCCACCCCACAGTTACCTGGCAACAGCCAGCTAGGCCTGACCCACTATAAAAGGGGTGCTTGCCCCCTTCTCTCTCTCTTGTCTCTTGCTCTCTGGCTCCCCCCCTCTCCCCATTCCCTTCCCCCTCTCTCCACATGCTCATGGCGGCCTCCACCTCTCCACTTCTCTACTCTCTCCCTCTCTTTGCCTTTCTCTGCCTCTACTACCCTCTTAGCTCCTCTCCCCATGCCCTGAATAAACTCTATTCTATACTATACCGTCATGTGGCTGGTCCCTCAGCGGGAAGGGATGCCTCCGCATGGGCCCGCCAAGGCACTCCCTTCCCCCACACCTCACCATACCCACATAGAACATATCTTATATCTTTATCTTTTTATAAACACACCAAGGGGCAGCAGTGCCAACCCTGAATGCAAATGTGGGCAGCGTACCCGGTGCCTATCTAAAGAAGTCGCAGGCATTACATGGAAGCAATGTTGCATTTTCAAGAGACTGCTATTCCTCATATCACATCTAGGGAATCTTGACACAACTGGGGTATTTGACTTGGCTGTTAGTGATGTAATTTTTCACTGTTGACACACCGCATGCAGAAGAATCCAGCCAGTGCCTTACAGCCAGAGCCTCCTGGCTAGTCTCTGCTCCCTCAACTCCCAATTTAGACTTTCCCTAGGTTCCAGCTCAGAGACTTTGTCAGCAGAGCAAGCAGCCTGCTGGAGCTTATTCACATGGGCAGCCAGGGCTGGGAGCTGCCAGGCAAAATCACAAAGGTCTGCTTTTCCCACCCAAGCCCCGCCCTTTGGGTCCTTTGAAGTGGGAGGGAGCACAGATGCTGCTCTCTAAACTAGGGCTGTGAGATGGGGAGCACTGCTGTGAGATGGGAGCACTACTGTAAGATGGGGAGTACTGCTTCCTGGAGATCCCCAGAGCACACTGCGGTCAGCCCCTGAGTTGCCTGGTTCCACCCAGGAGAAAAACGTAAATGCCAGACTTCAGACGTGTGTCATGCTTCAAAGAAGGTGGTTTCAGGCAAGTCTCACATACCACTTGCCCCACTGGCTGGAGGAGTGAGGCCTTAACATCTAACAGTGCCCTCATTTCACTGAACTGACCCCCTAGCCTGCTCCTTTATGTGTAGACCTCAACTTCCAAGTAAGTGAGGACATATGTTCTCTAAAGTCTGTCTCTGTCTCTCTGTCTCTGTCTGTCTGTCTGTCTGTCTCTCTGTCTGTCTGTCTCTCTCTCTGTGTGTTGGGGGTCAATATATAACAGAGTCTAGGGGTCCTGAAGCAACAGGCAAGGCAGGGCAAGGCAGGGCAAGGCAGGGCAAAACAAAACAAACAGTGCATCTTTCATCTTGTCTGAAGGTTTAAACCTTTGGAAGAGATGTTTCTCTGGACCTGCTTTATCCAGAAAGCAGATGGAGGTGGGGGTGACCATGTCCACCCAGACAGCATCCTTTCTTCCTCTCTGTGGCCTCCACACTGAGTTGAGCATTCTGGCTTGGGACACTTGTGAGCAGTATACTCTCTGCTCTCGGGTGCACTGGCTGGCACACAGAAAGACTGATCTTTGTATAGAAGCAGGAGAGGTGCCCTACCATGTCTTTCCGGCTGGACGAGGCTAAAGGGAACCGTGCACACTTCACCTTCCCACCCACGGGTGTATTTTGCTCACTTGAGGACAGGAAACAGGTTTTTGGTCCAGGCACAGCCCCAGGAGCTGCAGTGACTCCAGCACCCTCAGCCTGCCCCGTCTCCTCCCATTTATCCCTGCCCTCTCTTTCTATTTATCGGAAAGTGTATCTGGAAGCTCTGAAAGGTCATTATTAATATCTTCAAATGAAAATACAAGGTGAAGTATCCCTGAGTAAATATTGTTAAAATCCAAAGTGCTTAAAATTAAAATGAAAAGAACAAGTTGAGACCGAGAGGGTGGGGGAGGGGCGTGTGAGGGGGGAGGGACTGTATGAGTGGAGGGGGTGGTGTGAGCAGAAGAGGGAGGGGCGGGGCAAAGGGAGGGGAGGAGTGGTGTGAGCACACAAACTCAGCTCTGGCACTAAGTGTCAAGGGTCAAGCACACCATCCTTCCTGGGGTCTACCAGATGGCCATATACAACTGAATAGTTCAGCCCTAATCCCAGCCACTCAGTGCCCTCCTTTATGGGAATCTGCACTGTGCCTGTTTCTCAGGATGCTACCACTTCCCATTCTGCCTGTGCAGTTTGCTGCCTATTTTCACACTAGCACAGGACTTCTACTACGCTAGCATCCTCACACAGAGAGTGGCCTTCAGCTCAAAGTTGGAGCTCACATTCAGGGAGACAGAGGAGAATGGACTCTGCTTATGCCAGCACCCCTGTCTGACCATCGGCAGCATGTATGCTGTGTTCACAGCATTGATGACCCCTCAAGCTCTGCAAGCTCATCAAGGCAGACTGTCAGGCACACCAAATTCTGTCTGCTTTGCAGGAAGGTGACATGGGTCAAAAAAATCTGAAGTTTCAATCAAATAGAACGGCAGATTAATTGCAAAATCCTTTCAAAGTACTTTGGGAAAAAATAACACCATGACCTAGACACAAAAATCCTGTGTCTTTCCTGAAGATGGCACTACTAATAATTTAATTTATAGAGCACTCCTGAAGCTGCAGCTCAAGTAGTGTTTGTGCCAATAAATAAAATCGTGTATGATTACAAGTGGTGGTTTTGCCTCACTTGCACATCAGTGGCTCTGAACCAAGGTTGCATGCTCAACTTTCCCATAAAGCAAAACAACTGCATCATGATCATGCTGCCAGGCATGGCATCAGAACATGTCAGCACTGCAGCCAGGGAAGCTGGCTGGGGGAGGGAGGAATGGAGGGTGGTCCTCACTTTCCTCTCTAAATCAAGAGTCTGCATGGCTTTATCTCAGAGATCAGGAGTTCCAGGGTCCTGTTGCATCAGTTCTACTACCTGAGCTGGACACCCATTCTTGTCTGGTTTCCATCCTTGGGGTCTAGTCTATGAGGACCACAGGGTGGGTGACCATGAGACACTGTTTTTCTTTTTTCATGATGTATGTATGTCCATGTGTATGCATGTGTGTTAGCACATATATGTGGAGCCCAGAGGTCAATAGTGGCCTTTTTTTTTTTTTTTTGACAGTGTTTCCTACTTATCCCTGGCTCTCCTGGAACTCACTATGTTGACCAAGGTTGGCCTTGAACTCACAGAGATCCACCTGCCTGTGCCTCCCAAGTGCTGGCATTAAAGGCTTGTGCTATCATGTCACACCATCTACTGTGACCTGGAGCTGAGTAATTTGGCTAAATTGACTGGCCAGCCAGCTTGGGGTGTTCCTGTTTATGCCGTTCAATACTAGGATTACAGGTGTGTGCCGCCTTACCTGGCCTTTAAATGTGGAATCTGAACTCAGGTCCTTGTGTTTGCACACCCTGGCCACCACCACACAGTTTAATTTCCTGCATTAGCTGTGGCCAGGCTGCAAGGGAGACAATGAGCCATCTTTCTCCGGATAAGGCCATATAGGAAGCTTCGATGTGACAATCTTAGCAGGATTTAGTGCCCATTTTTCTACAAGGAAGACTGGGTGGGCTTTTCCCTCAGGATGGTCTGGCAAACAGTGAGCTTGGCTGCATATTGCTGGTGCTTATGCTGCGGTGGCCTTTCTCATGGGTACTTTACCCATCCCAGCAGTGGATTGCTCACCCTCCTGTTCCTTCTGTGTGTGTGTGTGTGTGTGTGTGTGTGTGTGTGTGTGAGAGAGAGAGAGAGAGAGAGAGAGAGAGAGAGAGAGAGAGAGAGAGGGAGAGAGAGAGAGAGGAGCACTGTGTGTGGTCTGGTGTAATGTGTGTACACACAGCAAGTCACTAAGATGGTGGAGAGGCCAAGCAGGGGACTGCCTGGTGACTGCCAACCTCTTTCCCAGAGCCCTGCATTTGGACTCACGTGGGCAGCCCTAGCCCTACAGAGGAACTGCAGAAACTTTGGGCTGGTTGAGTGTGGCCAGCTACATTTGGAAGGAAATGGGCTTCCAGGGCCCTGCTAATTCAGGCTGGTCACTGTCCAATCAATGCTCCTGGGTGTTGGCTTTCTCTGTCCAGATGTGTACCATGGTGGCTAAGAATGGGGCCCAACAGAAAAGCTTACTTAAAGCATTTTAAGATATGTTTTTTGTAACTTGGCCAAGTCATTCTTGAGCAACTACTCTGTAAGTGTCCGTGGCATATTGCAGCGTCAGAGGATAGGCACAGCTGCCCGAGGCTCTCCCTTTCTGGCTTCCCCACACCTCCTACACTCACCACTAAGCAGGCATTAGTCCTACATTAGAACAGCCAATCTGGAGGCTGGGCTTTGAGGCATTAAAATTCAGTGCTCAGAGACGGCTGTTTTCATCTTCCCATGCAGCGAAGCAGTAAGAGCGCCACACAGATTTTCTGCACCTATCCGAAGAGACTTATCTTTCACACCCTACTTCGTGCCACATGTCGGGTCCTGAAGGGATGAAGGATTTGGCTGTCATGGTCTCTGAAGGCGCGGCAGGCCTTACACAGGCTTTCCTTTGGAGAGTCGGGCTGATCCGTGACATTTTACTTTTCTCTGTCAGGGCTGTCTCCTGTGTGCCACCCACTGACAACAAGGATGCCTGTGCAGGAGACGAAGCTGTGTGGGGTCCCTTGACTGTCTGAAGAGGGCGGTAACTCATTCCTCTATGATACCATTACTGATGCTGTCATGTGGTCACAGAGCTGGAACCCGGGTTGATACAGATCCTGGGTCTTTGCCTCTGCTTTGCTTTCAGTGACTAGGGGTCTGGTAACCGGAAGCACAACGTTTAAGATGCATCTCTTTCCATGTTGGCTGGCACACGGGATGCTTTCAGTATTTCTACTTCCCTATTTCCCCTTTGCACCTCTCCACCATCACCTTGATATTGTAAAAGGTTAGACCAGGGATAGACGGGTGTCTTCAACCTTTCTCATCCATGCCATTAGGGACATGTGCTACCTTTTGACCAAAACATCCCATGACATCTGGTGGGAACAACAGTGACTGTCACTATGGTAGTCACCAGGTTTAGCAATAAACAGTCCCTCAGGTGATGGGCTAATAGAACTTCTTCATTCCCCAAATGAGCCATTCAAACCCCAAATGGTGTTTTTGCCAGACTCTCTCCTGGGGCCTCAAACTCATGGATCATTTTAATTGGATCACGGGGGGGTCTCTTTTAGTAAATCCCCCCAACACTATTAGCTCAAAGGCTTTCAGAAAAAAAATGTGCTAACTTTTGACAAAATCCACACGGGCATTTACGAGGTCCTAGCTGGCATTTGCAAAAGATACTGACTGCCAGTAGAAAATAGGGTATTAAAACGGAATCTAAATCAATTTTTCTGATCAATTGCTGCAGAGATGTATATAAGTGACTGCAAATTGAGTCATGCGGCACACAGATGGGCTCCATGATGGAGGAGAGTCATTATAAACATGCCCCGCCCCATCCCTACAGCACCCGGGGACTTGCAGACACGGATGCAGATCTGAGAAAATTTCCTGCTCGATCGATAAATGCTTATTAAGAAGTGTGGCTCACACATCCCTGGCAGCATCCTTACAAGGGCTTAGATGCTCAGCTTTCTCCTCCTCTGAATTTTCTCCTTTAACCTAAAGCAAGATTAGGCTCAGACCTGTCTCTCTAGGACAGATCTTTTCAGGACGACCCTGGCTGGAATGGAAAGAAGATGTCTCCGTGCCTCTGGAAGTAAGTAAATGCTCCTTTGACAAATTCCTGAATCCAATCTAAGGATATAGGTGCTAAAAACAAAATGAAACGAAGTCACACACACACACACACACCCCTATACATGCGCACACACACATGCACAACATGCATTCTGACCCCCACCCCCACCCCCACTCACACCCACACACCCACTAATACCCCCTCAAACCCCTTCACACCCAGTCACACACACACACTCACGCCCACTCACGCCCACTCACACCCACTCACACCCACTCACGCCCACTCACACCCACTCACACCTCCCACACTCACACCTCCCACACTCTGCTCCACACCCCTTTACCTCTCATCGGACTTTTTTCCGTGCCTAGGCAGTGGAGCAATGGCTCTTTAATTAAGAGTGTTTGCTAGCCGGGCAGTGGTGGTGCACACCTTTAATCCCAGCACTCGGGAGGCAGAGGCAGGCAGATTTCTGAGTTCGAGGCCAGCCTGGTCTACAGAGTGAGTTCCAGGACAGCCAGGGCTACACAGAGAAACCCTGTCTCGAAAAACCAAAACCAAAACCAAACACACAAACAAAAAGTGTTTGTGTGCAACATGAGTACTGTAGTTTGAATTCCGGAACCGTTGGAGCAGGCTGGGTGATCTGAACACACCTGAAGCCCGGGGACAAAAGGATCAACAGGTTTGTTTTCTTCCAACCTAGCCAAGAAAACCTAGCCCTAGTTCATGGAGAGACCCTGTCTCAAAGGAATAGGCAGAGACTGATAGAGGAGGCCTTTCTTGGCTTCTGCATGTGTGCAGAGGTGTTTACATCTCCACATATGTGCACAAACACACACCAACACAAACAAATAATTAAATAAATGATTTCATATGTCTAATGCAGTATCTATATCTATAGAGACACACATAAATATACTTAATGTCTGAATCCATACATATGTGCACAAATACATATCTGAACCTATGCATATTCACAGGAACAAATGCTTACATATACCAAAAATCTCTAAATCTATGCACACAGTGTACACACACTTATACATAATAACCACTTATATATACATACAACTACATGTATACACCTGAAACCTGTACATAGATACGCACACTGCATACCTGTCATCTGTGTCTCTGCATGAGCACATCTCAGACCTGTGCCTTTGCACAGACATGCACACACACACACGCACATCTGATGTCTGTACCTATTCAGCACACAGGGATTCACACTTACTCAAGCCTATGTTGGATTCCCCCTGTCTTCTCCTCCAGAGCACTGGGCTGCTGATCTCTGTGTTTGGATGTTTCTGGGTAGGAACCCATGTGAATGGGCTTTGAGAGATTTGGCTTAGCAGTGAATCATGGGAGTCAGGCTCGGGCTGCCATCCTCTCTGAGCTGGTAGAGGTGGAGCACCTCAGAAGGAAAAGGAGTGTCTTTTTATTATCTTAATTTTAAAAGAGATTAACTTATTCTTATTTTGTGTATATGAGTAGTTTTGCCTGCATGCATCATGTCTCTGCGCCGAATACATACATCGTCAGAAGAGGGCATCCATCTGCTTCCTGGCCAGTTGTCATATGAATCGAGCAATTTGCTGTGCTCTCCCCACCTCTGAAACTCTGAATCAAAACCACCCTCTCCTCTCCTAAGTCATCTGTGCCAGGCACTATGATAACAAAAACAAAAGCCAGAAGACCCCAAGGGAGAGCCACCAAGGCTCACATAGATCCTGCAAAGGGATACAGGACATTGCTCAGGGAGAAAAGAGGCTTTGGCAGGGGGGTGTGAGCAGCCGAGAGGGCACAGCTGCCCCATCCCCAACACTGCTGGCCCTGGGTCTCCGCTTCCCAGAACTCACGAAGCCCCAATCATTGTGCATACCCGACTTCCTCCTGGTCACATGCTACATCCAGTCAGACACTCCTGTGACCACATGACCACGCTGTTCCCAGCCATTGTTCTGATAAAGCTGCGGTGTGTGTCACAGCACTCACAAGTAGGAGAAACTCTCCCAGTGTGGGGTAGCGGTATCTTCTCAAGGCACACTGGGAAGAAAGAGCTGGTTGCAAAGGTAGCATCATTTTAATTTTGAAAGATCATTATACACTATATGCACACATTTCGACTCTGTGTGCAGAACACTCATGGGGGTACCCTCACTAGTGGTGCAATTACCAGAACATCTTCCCACTGTGTCATACTGCTGTGGGTTTGGAATATTCCTGCATTGTATGTGTGAGTTTTGTTAGCAGACAAAGGAACTGAAATTAAAAAGACAAGTTGACTCCTTGGAAACACCTAATCCTGGAAGGGATGTGAAGACCTAGGCATGAGGCAGAAGCCCTGAAAAGAAGTGACACTGTGTGGGGACTATGGGCAGGCTGGAGTTTAGACACCCTGAGTGTTGGTTTGCTCTGTGCCTCAGTTTCCACACACATCTGCAAGACCTTACTAGAAACAACCATCTCATGCCAAGAACTGGCAGAGCTTGCTGTGGTTTCCACCACTGATAGAGCAACGGCTATTGCAGAAGCTTCCCTGAACACAAGTGACACCATCTCTCCAGGCCTGGCTGGGGAGCCCGTGGGGAAGGCAAATGCTGTGTGGGAAATCTAATGTCACCTGTGGCTATTTGTGTAGCTCTGTGGACCAATGAGGCTGGGAGTAGACCAGCTGAACAAGAAAACTGAGGGTCCTGCTGCTGACTCTCAACACTTTGTCCAACTTCCAAGTGACGCATCCTGAACATGGCTGCTACATCGTTCTGAACTGGCTGAATGTACAAGCTTAACTGAGCTCACTCAGCTTCCCAGTTAAACAACTCAACTGAACGCAGCTTATTAACTTACGTATTAACCTAACTGAACTTTCTTGACTAACTCATTTTTTAAACCATGCTCTGAATGAGGCATGCTGGCTCCTCTACACCCTGGTTACTGTGTCCAGCAGCCAGGATCAGAAGAATTTTAAAAACTGCATGTTTGGTGAGTGAGCATGTACAGACTTTTCTGAACATTATTCCCCAGACTGTACAGCATGGTTGTTTAGATATAGATGCAGCTTCTTTCCTAGTGTCAGGGCTGAGTGGGCTAGAGGTGACTCTGGCCGATGATGTGAGACAGTTCCATGTCAAGCTTTACTTGTCCTGCCTGAGGACAGCCTTATGCTCCACCGTGGTTGTCACCAGCTGAAGGCAACTGTACTAATAAGATCCATGGTAAATAATGAGGTAAATTCACAGAACTTGAGAAAAGTGAATTCATCCCTGCTATGAAAAGATTCACACATTAGAAAGCCCAAGCCTCAGGCCCCAAACTCCCCTTGTGGTTCATGGTTGGGATCTGGACCACGATTGAATTTTTGTGTTTTAAAAAGAAGATTTTTTTGCCTCATGGACCATGTGAAGACTAGCAGGTGTTTTCTGCAACAAATGCTACATGTTGAGACTCCCCTCCCATGAGGCTTTAGGGAGGAGCATTTGCAAAGGATTCACCTGGGAGCAGAAGCTCTTCTGTGTTGCTTGTGCACTGGGGAGGGACCCTGGTCTATTTTACGTTGCCAGGTCTATTCTTAAATAAAGTTCTTTTTGCTTTAAGCTGCTCCCAAAATATCTCCCTGGCTTGTTCCATGGAATTAAAACAAGTCACCAATTGAACCTCTACTTGAGTCAGCAAATTCCAGTGCTAAGAGATGGAGGGGCCACATCACATGGGTGTCCTGGTACCTCAGAGTGTTCCTGTCACATGCCTTCATTCCTTCCCACACTCAGCAGCCTCTGAGGACTGTCACTGAAGAGGGGACACACCTCCCCAACAAACTGTTCCTCACAAATCACATCAAAAGAAGAAATGGAAGAGACGACCATCCATTTTGGGGTACAGAGACACAAATCTGAGGGGCTGGGAGTGGGGAAGGTAGAAGGCTGCTTCAGAGCTGCTAGGCACAGCCTGAGTGGCCTGTTAAATATGCTGGGGCTGGTCAGGGGTGGGAAGGGAACCTGTGATTTCTAGTGAAAGTGCCACCTGAGCTCTAGGGTTGACAAGACGTTAGAATGACAAGACATCTTGGCTGCTGGGTGTGTGCGCCTTATTCGAGGGGATCTGTAGGAAGCCAGTCACCCTCTGTTAGTGTTCATGCACACACTCATACACATGTGCACAGGTGCATGCTCATGCACACCCACTCATACACATGTGCACATGTGTAATACACACCCACTCATATACGTGCACAGGCGCATGTTCATGCACACACACTCATACACATGTGCACAGGTGCATGCTCATGTACACCCACTCATACACATGTGCACATGTGTAACACACACACACACACACACACACACACTTAGGAGTTCCTATTTACCCCAGACCTCCAATCACATACACACTCATGCTCCACATATCCAGACACACACTCATTCTTGGACTGCTGCTTGCCTCTGGGCCTCCTATCACACATATATACACACATACACACATATACACACTCATATACACACACGCACACACACACACACAGCTGCTCAGCCAGGTAGGTAAATGACTCTGCCAGGGCACTGGCTGTCATCTGATTCAAGACAGTTTGTAGAATTCTAAGAGTTTCTCAGAAATCCTTACTCCTTTAGGAAAAGCTGGCAAGACTTTCCTGCTCTTGGCAGAGATGTATGTATGTGGATCCACGCAGATTCCTCTGGTGTATTTTAACCAGAAGAAAACCATGTCTGCACATCTGAAGTCATTGCAGTGGCCACCATGTCTGCACATCCGAGGTCATTGCAGTGGCCATCATGTCTGCACATCCAAGGTCATTGCAGTGGCTACCATGTCTGCACCTCTGAAGTCATTGCAGTGGCTACCATGTCTGCACATCTGAGGTCATTGCAGTGGCCACTATGTCTGCACGTCTGAAGGTGCTACAGTGGCCACCATGCCTGTTCATCTGAGAGTGCTGTAGTGTTTACCAGACTCCTCAAGAGTTGTGTACATGTCCTCTGATGAGGGAAGGAGAGGGCTTGGGAAGACCAGACCCTCTGGATTGATTGTCAAGTTGGTGAGGGTGACACTGTGTAGAGACTCCATAGGCTGGTGTGTCCTGCCTGTAATTAACATGGAGGAGTATACAGAAAGGGAGCTGTGGAGGTAAGTGGGGGCACATCTATCTGCTGGCTGCTCACTCCATGAAGACTGGAGCCTTGTGGCTCTAAGAGTATAGATTTCTTGGTGCCCCGAGTGAAGAAAGCAGATAGGTGGGGGTAACTCCTGTCAGGGACAAGTGTTCATATAGAATTAAGATTGTCTCTGTGACTAGATAAGGCCCATGATGACAAGGGCCAGAACTGGTGAGAGCAGCCTGAGAGGCCAGCGTGGACTGGCAAGAGACAAGTCAGAAGTGTTAATTATGAGCCTAGCATAAGAGGGATGGCTTGGTGCCAGGCTTGGTGCCCAATGCCCCTAGTAGACCTGCGAGGGGCCTATCACTCCACTTTGCACACTGGTCCTAAGGCTAAGACACTCTGAGAAAGACCAGAAGCCCTGGAGGGGCAAAACCTCTTCAGAAAATCACACAAATGTACCTTAAACACGGTACTGGGGAAAGATAGCCCCCCCAAAAATCCACATGTTGTGTGACCCGTTGTGTGAAATATTCAGAAGAAGCAAAGCTCTGAGACAGAAAGAAAAACAGGCAGACAAGAAATGGGTTAGTGGCAGATAGGCCAGCTGGAAGGACAGTGTGAATGTCCTTAGCTGGGCATCATGAATGCTCTGAAATTAGTTCATGAAAGAGTCATTCTCTTGTGCTAAGGCTGAGCCAGGAGGGCATCACCCACACCAGCCCAGGCTGGAGACACTACACATGCAAACAGGGTTCAATTGTAATCATAGTCCATGGCTGACTCAAGCTGAGAGGACAGTAAATCATACCTGAATTGCGTCACTGGCTT
>JADRCH010000172.1:2136531-2158175 GCA_019843965.1 Rhynchomys soricoides
CTTGACTACAGGAAAGAGGCAGCAGGGCCAGGAGGCAGGCCTGACATGTCTTCGTGTGCCTCCAATCCTGAACGGGGGTCTGAGGCTTTACTGCACCTCTTGCTAGGTGGTGCTCCAGAGCCACTGAAGCTGTCGAGCACAGTGCTATCTAATAAACTACCTCCAAATGGAAGCACGCTGTCCTGGAGGGAAGACAGGCTCACAAGACTTAGGGGGACAGCAGGCTAACAAGATCAGAAAAGCCAAAATGTACAGTATTCGCAGGACCCTTTCAGGACTGTAAGGGCAGGGAGCAGTTGCCGGGGAGGAGACTCTGCTCTTTTAAGCTGACTTCATGAGGTGCAGAGAGCGTCAGGCTTGCAACTTTGTGAGGTGGCACCAGATCCTGTGGGCTCTTTGATGACACATCTACCTTTGGGTCCTCCGTGCTACTGTCAGTCACTTTGGTAAACCCTTCACTGCACCAAGTCGGATTTGGTGGAATTGCTTCTTTGGTCTCGGGTGCCCTGTCTGGGGTGGGTGGATGTTTCTTCTCATCTCCCTAGGAAAAGTCTCACACGACAGCTTAGCTGAGCTGGGAGGTCCCACAGTGTGGTGCACACACCAGGGCTCTGCAGACTTCTCAAATGTCAACTGCTTGTGAGCAGCAGTTTATGCTGGCTGTACACTGAGACAGTGTTTCAAACCCACTGAGTTAAGTAAAACACAAAATTAGAATGGACTCTTTCTGATTACTACAATCTTTTAACTGTGGCTTCTGGAGAACTCAGGGTGCCAGGGGCAGCATGTGTGCAGAAATTTCCACCTCCGTGAGCCAATGGCAGGCAAATGGCTCTCAGAACTTGGCTGTCCTGACCCCACTCCTGGGTCCCTGGAATTGCATCTCCTGTTTCCTGTGACTGGCACAAGCTCTTTCACCCATGAGCTTCTGTACCTTCGTTCCCAGCCTTTTAGCTAACACCTCTTAACTCAAATGTGTTTTCTATCAGGGGCCTGGCTGGACCCCTCCCCCAGTTCTGTAGCATCGTTCTTCCTTCTAGAAGGCACACCCACCCCTGGGGTCCTCTCCACCTTCTTCTGGCTGGTCCTTACTCTGCTCTGGTTTGGCTGTGCTTGCCTGTGTTGGCCCCGTAGTCTCAAGGAGAGCTTATCTGGATGAAGTGTGAGCTGGAGAGGGAAGCTCGGAGACCAGGCATCTTCTGCCTGTGCCTCAGAAACTGTCTGTACCTCTCACCTCATGAGCAGCTGGCTTGGCTCAAGCTCTTCTTTGGATGAGACTCATTCCTGTTAACGTCTAACTTAAGCTTGCAAATTGTGAGCTTTAAGCAGTCCACTAGGCAAGATGGTTATGTAACTTAAATTTCCTGAAAGGCATTATTCTCTCTAGCCTCTGTCCCATTGTGTCCCATGGTCTAGAAGAGAGATGTCGCTCTTAGTTTCCCCTTAGCAGCGGGGCAACCAGAGTGTGCTATTTGCTCTGTGGGTAGCTCCATAGTCCTGAATTTATTTCAGGATGTGCCCTGAGAGCGCTATGAACTGAAGATGTGAGAATGGGCTAGAGAACCTGCCAGGCTGGCCCTCCCTGCCTACGGGAGACAGTGAACATTGAAGAGCAGCAGCCTTGGCTGCATACACACCACATAATAAAACCCTGGTGAGGGTGAAGCTGTTCATGGGAACGCCAACCTTGCCTTTCATGTGAGGTGAGACTTGCCAGGCTTCTCATGACCTCTTTTTGCAGGCATGCATGATGCAGGTGTGGACCATTAACTTTTACATAATCTTATTGTGCAGTTTCCAGGAGACAGGAAAAGATGGTAGAGGAGGCTGCCACCCTGGGTTTCGTCTACATTCCTTCAGATAACTACCTCAGAGAAGGAGATGCAGCCATGACCAGAGAGGCCTGGGGGCTCTCTGTCCTTAAAGTACCTGTAGCTACATTAACACACAATCACAGATCCAGGGCTGGGAGCATCGGGGCATTCTGCTTTGGGATGAGAGGTCAGAGAAGGTCTCCTGGGCAGCATTCAAGGTGGGTCCTGTCCTCTCTCAATGGTTTAGGGGAACATCTCCTACCTCCCTATCTCCCACAGACCTCTCCTGCTACCCTCATGATACTGGCTGTGCTCCCTAAGCCCCTTCTCCTACAAGGAAACCTTGGATTGTGCTCAGATCCATGTCACATCCTCATCTCAGAGTTCTTTATCATACGAGTCCTGTGCCACTCGAGGCTGTATATCCGTGGTTCTGTGAGTTGGGACCTGGACATCCAAGGGATCGCCATCATCTTCCCACCGCACCTTCTGCTTAGACTGGGAGCACTGGGGTGCAGCACGAGACCCACTCTAGTGGCTTCTAGTTTCTAGAGGTCCAAGCCAGGAAGTGTTTTACCCTGGATCAAATGGGCGACCTTCACTTCCGGCTCACACACTCAGCTACATGTGAGTTCTCACACGCTCTGCCCCACCATCACACATCTCTGGTCTTGTCATCCATGTTTTCACAGCCCACCTACTTCTCTTGAGGTTCCTTCTTACTGCCAGAACCAGACGCCAACCACACACTCAATCCCTGGCTTTCTTCCCTCACTGCACCCCATGCTGCCTTGATTCCCTCCTTAGCCCTTTATCAACAAGGGATGGACTGCTGTCTGCAGAGACACAGGGCAGCTTCAGTCACAGCTGCTCTCAGGGGCCCCACTGCTTTCTCTCACTCTTCTTATGAATGTTCCAGTCCTTGCTAGTGACCTGAGAACCTACTCAGCACCCTTGCACACAAGGCTGGGGACCCAAGAACCTGCTCAGCACCCTTGCACACATGGTTAAGGACCTGAGAACCTGCCCAGTACCCTTGCATGCTTGGTTAGTGACCCAAGAACCTGCTCAGTGCCCTTGCATGCTTGGTTAGGGACCCGAGAACCTGCTCAGTGACTTTGGACATATGGCAGAAGTTTTCACTGTCCCTCTGCAGACACCATCTGCTTGGAGTGCACACCTCTGCCATGGCCTCAGCGTTGCCTTGCCTGGGACCACATTGAATCATTCGGCCACAGTGCCAGAGGCTAGAGCTGGGGGAGCCATCCCATGGGTGTTCTTGCTCTTACATGACATATGACTAGGTCTTCTTGTCAGACTGTGAAGGGCTCTCAATGAAATGGATTTTGTTTAAGCCATTTTGGGATTTCCAGGACTGGGACACACTTTATTTGTATTTTGATCATGTATGGAAGGAACACTGGTATGTCCTGGGGGATATACCACTCGTTCATCTGTCCACCCATCTCCCTGTCTGACCTCCCTTGCTTGCTTCCTTCCTTCTCACTTCCATTAATTCAGACATCTAGCCATCATCCATCATCTATGAAACCATCAATGACATGCTCACCTATCCACTACTTCTTTCTGTGTCCATCTCCATCCATCCATCATCCACCTATCTATTCATCCATCCATCATCCATCCATGAATCCATCCACCCACCCATTCATCTACCCACCCATCCAGCCGTCCATCCATCTACTCACCCATCAATCCACCTATCCATCCACCCACCCATCCACTAACATGTCAATCAATCAATCAATCAATCAATCCGTCCTCCACCTATCAATCCTTCACACTTCTATCCTTTTAACTTTCTTCCATAAGCACTGCAATACTGGCTCTGCACCTGGATTTGAAGTTCGGTCACAAATTACTAGAGGAAGGGACTATGGTTAGCACTACACACACGAGTAACTTCAGTTCACTCTCACGTTTCATCTAGAAACCTGTCTTTTGGTGAAGGGGGACACAGAGCGAGCTGGAGCAAATCTGCCTGCGGCTCCTTACCTTGCAAACCTGACCCACCACCTATGTACTACTAAATCACCAGAGGGGGTCATGCATAACTTTTCCCAATATTGGGATGGCAGCAGGGACCCTGAAAGGCTACTTCAGCTTTTCCTTGTCTGAATGACTCTCTCCAGTCTCCGGTGCCTACATGGCACAGCTCTTGGGGGAGGGGACGACTCAGTTTTGATGCTTCCATACTCAAGTTGTTAGTGACTCTGGGCTCTGTAGGGGGCTCCAAAGTCCTCTCAATCCACTTGGTTGGGTGGGTTGACCTCATCCTCGGCCCATTGGAGGACATGTGATCCTAGACTAGCCAGTGCATGAACCTAAGCCCTCATGAACAGGTTAGAGGTCATCCTGCCATGATGACTCTCATTCCTCACAGTTTTCTAGAGCTGATGGGGAGTAAACAGTCACTCTTGATGCCAGTGAGGCTCAGTTTCTAGGAACAACCGAGGATCCACATGAAAGGCAGAAACCCAGTCAAGGCAAGAAGCAATATCTTCCTGATGGGGTCACCCAGGCCCCTGGATCAACACGTTCCTAAAGTTCACATTTCTGCTTGTGGGGCTCCTCTGGGCTGTACTGCTTTGCCTTGCCCCCTGTTAGCTGTAGTTGAAAGGGGAGTGGGTACTTTAAGGGGGTAGCTTCAGGTGGCTGAGGTGTTGATGACCTAGTTCTTTCTGGCCTTCTCAGCTCAATCTGCCACTGACCCCTGGAAGTAGACCTTCTCCTCAGGCTTCATTCTCAGAGAATGTCCCATGTATGCTATTGATAACCAGAAGTCACGTCCCACCTGCAGTGCACCCTCAGAACTACAGCTGCTAGAAATTAATTTTGTTAAGCCTTTTGAAGCTGAGGGGAAGGAGGCTGGGGAGGGAGGACCCTCCTCTTGGGTAGCAGAAGATGATGACTTGGAGAGAGTGGTTGCTTTCACTCAGCAGTAGACAGGAATGCTGGGAAATGGCTTTTCTGAGGTTGCATTGTGCGTGGAGTAGCCTCTGATGGGATCCAAGGCCTCTTCTTGGTTTTTCTGACTGTAATTCCTCTGAACTAGGAAATAGGAGCTTTGGTGCAGACCACTAAATTTCAGTCAAACACATACGCTGAGTGCCCTTCCAGAAACTGTATCCCTATGATGTGTCCATAACCACTTGGCACCTCACAGCCTGCGAACATGGCTTCCAAGGCCAGGGATGGTGCCAGGGGTACAGGGCAGAAGTCAGTGGGGTAGGCATGCCACTTGGAAACCCTGGTGCTGGCTTTGGGCTCTTGGGACCTTCTTAGATGGGTCCTCCCGAATTGGAGCACCATCAAGAAGAGCCTGCTTGGGAGGGAAGGCAGTGGTGAGGGCCATGGCTGCAAGCTGGCCAATGGGTGGAGGCAGCCCCTGTCTGCACTGTTCTGGAAAACGCATTGGTTCACTGGCCAGCACAGCGTCTGTTGTGGGAGATAGGGAGAGCACTGAGATGGTCCCTTAGCTCCTGCCCTGACAGGATGTGCCCACTTCGCAGGACCCACTCATTCTGGCTCCTGCCTTTCCTGTTGATTTTTCAGATCATGTGACAAGAGGCCCAGACACCAGGGAATGGAAGATGCAGCTCAGGCTGAGACTTGTTTAGATTTAGCCCATGAGGCCACCAGCTGCTTGCAGGGACCCAAAGGTCAGAGATAAATCTAACATTTTGTCACACTGGTGCATTGTAAGGTCAATTGGCGGCCCTTGGCTGTGCACACAACTCATCAAAGATGAATAAACATGAGCACACTGGGGCCGCTCCCTGCAGAGGTCATACAAGCATAGTGAGACTGGCAGATAGACCCTCCAGCCTTAGACTTTGGCAGATGCTGAGGCTGCTCCAGGGAGCTGTTAATATCCCCAGGCATATCCTGCACTGACTGCAGCCACACTGGCCCTGTGGGGATATGACTTCTTCTCAGCCAATTCAAAGGTTCAGACTTATTAAAAAAATTTGTGTCACACTTAACTTCTCAAAGTCACACAGGGTAAGGCCAGTCTCCGAGGTGTGCAGTGAGCACACTGACCTGTCAGTGGCTGAAATTGCTTCCCTGATGGATGGATGTGGGCAAGGCTGCATGGACAGATTTGTGAGTCTGACCTCCCTGGGACTGGCCTCAGTGAAGGACCATGGGTGGCAGTGTCTATGGTCCTCTTCCTAGAGAGACTGAGGTGTGATTTCTTGCACCCACACTTATGAGCTGGAGGAAGTAATTCCAATCATTTGACTTATTTGCCAGGAGCCTTTTTGTTCAGGTGCTGTGGCTATTTGTTTCTAAAAAATTCTTCCATCCATGTCACTTTATTCCACCAATGGGCATCAGCAGATCTTGTGTGTGTGTGTGTGTGTGTGTTATATTTGTGTGTGCTGCATATGTGTGCACTTTCTTCCTCCAATGGGCATCAGCAGATCTTGTGTGTTTGTATGTGTGTGTTGCATTTGTGTGTTTGGTACAAGCATGTACTCATGTGGGTGTGTGCATACACATATGTATAGGCACACATGTATGTCTGACTGGCAGAGTCAAAGGCCAACATTGGGTGTCATCCTTAATCACTCTCTACCTGATTTGTTGAGTTAGGGTGTCTCTCCGAACCTGGAGCTCACCAACTCAGACCAGCCAGCCAGCAAATCCCAGGGTTCCTCCTGTGCTGAGAAACAGGATTCTGTTTCCCCAGCATCACCTGTTGCCAGGAGTGATTTTTCTATGGATACAGGAATCTGATAGAAAGATCGGGAAGGTTCTGATGCTGCCTAAGCCACCTGCAACTCCCACTTACTCTGAGCAATGCAGTTTGACACAGTTTTGTTTCACTGGCCAGGGAAACACAGGCCTTTGCACTCCTCCTGGCCCTTCTGCCCAAAGCACCAAGAACAGCAGTCAGAGAAAGCCCAAAAGAGTCTCCTGGCTCCACACACACCTACGCACTCCTTGCACCACTGGGGGCACACATACACCTGAGCACTCCTCAGGGGCACTGGGAACACACACACACACACACACACACACACACACCCCTGAGCACTACATGTGCCATTGGGAGCACACATACATCAGAGCACTTCTTGTGCACAGGTCTGTTTGCCTGATTGAAATTCAGTTTCCATGCTTTTCTTCTGTGTGATCCTGGATGAGTTTCTTTACCTTTCTGCATCTCACTTTAGTCATTTGTGAAATGGAAGTAGGGAAGTATCTCAAAGTATTGCGCTGTGCAGACTGGCACTGTGTCCCCACTGGCTCCAGCACAGAGAAAGGGCTTGACAGCATAAGCTGTTGCTATTGTCCCTGTTATGGCCAGGGTGGAGCAGGGGCTGAGCATACAGGTTTGTTTTGAGCTACTCATTCACATATTTCCCATCCTGCTTCCTATAACAGAGGAGACTTGGCCCCAAAGCAGAGATGGCCCCACAGCTGCAAAGACTGGCTCCAGTATCCTTCCTCACCACTTCCATCTGCTTTGCTGTTCTCTCCTGTTTTCTTGTCTGAGACTCTCCTATGAAACCCATTGCTTAGAGGGACTTGGAGGGGAAGAAGAGGCCACCGATGGGCTGTGCTGAGCTGAGGCACAGGCGCCCTGCTGGGCTGCAGGGAATGTAGAGGGGAAACAAAGGGACTATTAGCTTGCAAGGCCAAACACTGTGTGGGCATCTGGATGTCCACAGGAGCTTCTAAGACTCAAAGGCTGACACCCAGTTAGGAGATTATAAGACACCGGTGAACTCCATGTGGCCCTTGGGGACCCCACAAACAAGTCCGTGTTCAGAGAGCCAAGTGCACAGGCCCCGGCAGCCGGAAGCTCTGTAGGACTGCAGAGAGGGGTGCACGAAGCCAGGACCAGGTGCACTGCAAGTCTCTAACGATCAAGATGCCTGGTGACTTTATCACAGCGTCTGCTGACTTCTGTCTAATGTGTCTGATTTATGGGAACAGCAGAGTGAATTAATTATGGTTATTAAACGCTGCTTGTTTAATGAGGACAGAACACATACCCGCAGGCTTTCCTGTTCTAGCTGGAGGCCAGGGGCGTTCAGTTCAGCTCAGCTCACAGTGACAGAGACAGGATAGAGACACGGGAGGGGTGTGGCCTCTATCCCTTGGGCAGGCAGAGCTGTTTGTTGTTGGAGCACAGGAATAGAAGTGAGTGGCCAGGTTGCCTCTCTAAACTCTGCACTCAGGGGGCAGAATGAAGGCTCACCCTGGACCCTGCTGCCTGTAGGAGCTGGAGTCAGGTTTAGTAGCTCAGTCTCAGCTAGAGTTTGGGTTCAGTAGCTCTTCCACTGAGAGAGCACGGACCCTTCGGAAGCTTGATTCCCTTCTCAGAAAATTAAGAATTTTTATAAGATTGTTTCCTGGAATTTGAGAAGTTAGTTATGTAAGCTGGCACAGTACTGAGCCTCACGGGGCTGTTACAGCTTTGATTATTTTTCACTGGAAACAGGTGCCAGCTCCGGTGTTCACATGAACGTGGAGAGACAAAGATGAGGGATAGATGGGGGAGGTGTGGAAGGCTGGGGAGGGAAGAGCGGTCCACTGGGGAGGGAGGAGTGGTCCAGTGGGGAGGGAGGAGCAGTCCACTGGGGAGGGAGGAGTGGTGTGGTCCACTGGGGAGGGAGGACTGGTCCACTGGGGAGGGAGGACTGGTCCACTGGGGAGGACTGGTCCACAGGATGAATGCTACCAGAGAACATGACCTCTAGGTTATGCTGTGGCTTGTGGGGTCGGGAGAGCTATGGGGTTATGGGGAGCAGGCCTGGAGCAAGACTGGGGTTGAGGTGTGTCCAAACCAGGCTCTGGGCCTGCATGTCTGGGCACATGTAGACATGGGCTCCCTCCTTTGCACCACCAGAGGAGGTCACGCAGCCTGGTGGCCAGGTTAAACTTCCTCGTTGTGTTACCTGCTGCCTGCCTCGATTTCCCTCTCAGACCACTGGGCTGATTGCCAGCGATCACGCTGTTACAGGAGGGGGAGTACAGTGGGAACAGGGGCTGAGGCCTTAATGTACGTGGATAAGAAGATAGGAACTGAGTGGCCCGTTATCCACAGGCATCCCCGAGCCCCACCTGGGGACATCAGTCTCCAGGGTTGGGAAGGTCTCTGTCAGGGGCCACATCCGTGTGGCTACTCCTCCCCCTGCTCTGGATGCAAGTCCTCCTAGGTTTAAAAAGAGCAGTGTCTGGAGATCTGTGGTACAGGGTTCCCCCTCTGGTAGTCCCCACCCTTGAATGTGATAAGCAGGCCTGATCTCCCCCCCCCCCCCCCCCCCCCCCCCCCCCCCCCCCCACCCAGCCCCGGCCCCCCCCCCCCCCCCCGCCCCCCGTAGAGAAGCCCACGTGCTTAGCATGGCTGAGACTCTCCCCGAGGCACAGAAGGAACAAAGCTGCCATAAGCTGGATCCTTAGGATGAAAGACGCAGCTCGAGGTTTTTATTGCTTACTTTTGAGTTTTGTGGCCTTTCAGGATGTAATGGTTCATTCACGATGCTATTGCTTTTTGATGTCACTGTTCGGTGCTGAGCTGTGTGGAACAGGGACAGGCCTTGGGGGCAGGGCAGGCCCAGTGTGGGAGGAGGAGTTGGACTGCTTCTTTTCCTAGAGGTAGCACCTGCATGGACCCTCTCTCCAGTCTGTCCCCCTCCACCCAAGATCTGCCATATATGGACATTTGCCAGAGACCCCAGTCCAGCTCAGTCACCTGCACCAGATCCCCAAGCAGAACCTTGCTTGGACTAAAGAGGACTCCAAGAGAATCCTGAGTTTCCACTGGCCATCTTACTGTCTGATACTACACATGATTGACCCTCTCCAGCCATACATGCAAAAAACCATGCACAGATTATCCTTGTGGATAAGGAGATAATCTATCTGCACTCTGCCCCAGGCTGCTGACAGGAAGGATTGATTTGGGCTCACGGTTGGAAATAGTCCATGGGGGAGGGAAGGAGGGATGGTGGCAGGCATCGTCAGGGCTGTGGAAGTATGTGCATACCTCAACACTTCCCGTTTCCATAGAACAGGAAGCAGAGAGTGGACAGGAAGCAGGGCTGGGCTCTGTAAGCCTTGGGGTCTTCCTCCAGGTAGGCTTCAGTTCCTAAAGGTTTCACAAAATACCAGCACAGTGCCACCAGCTCGGGACCCAGTGTTCAGACATTACTGTGCATCAATTTCCTCGAAGACAAACTGTCTTTGAGGGAAGCTCCTCAAAACTGAGTGTTCTAAGGGAAGGTGGAATGCTCCATGTCACGGGGACACACCTTAATCCCAAGAAGTCAACAACTCAACAGCTTCAGGAAGTCCCTGAAATGGATCAGATTCACTAATCTCCTCCCCCCACCAGCATATATACGAACATCTACAAAGAGATGCCCAGAAGAAGTAGAGACAAACTTAGCAACCTGGAAAGGATACTCCCATCCTGCTGTGCTGCCTGCAGGCTGTGCAGCATGTTACTGGTTTCTACCTTTTGTGAGCTGTCATCCACACTGGGGTGGGTGCTTGGTTATGTAACTGCTGTTGGGTCATTTCTGCTCCTGTAACTCCTCACCAGTATCCCCTTAAGTAACCCCAGTAAAACGTACTGGTTGACCAGCTGGAGTTTGGTGTGGCTGCACTTTGGTCCCTTATGAGTAGACGTTTGTTTGTGTCTCCTCAGGAACAGTGTCATACAACACATGACCCCATGGTGAATGTCTCACGTTCAAACTATTATAGTCTTGTAATGGTCCCCTAGGGCTTTCTTCCTTCTCCTTTTGTCTACAGTGTGTCTCAGTGTCTTACCAGACTGGTCACCGGAGGACCAGACTGCCTGAGGTGGATTTGTCCAGGCATTTGTGTGACTCATCAGATTACTGAGTATGTGAGCTGGGCTGGGAGCTTCCTTCGGGATCACCAAGAGGAAGAGAGGGTGAATGTGCACCAGGGCTAGAAGCAGGAGATGGTTCAGGTTAGTTCTGGAAGTTTCCCTATTCTTTTGATCCTCTGCTGATCCCCCAGTTTACCTATACTGGCAAGGGCTATCGACAAGACCACCCTCTGTGCCAGGGGGCCCACGGAGCAGCAGTGAGATGTAGCCATTTCTGCTTGTCTGGCTGGGATAAAGGACCACAGTGGCATCTGTCCTCAGCATGACCCACTTGTTAACTCAAGCCAAAAAACATCTTAGAAGGACAAGACGGATCCAAGAAACCCTGCCCCCAGGATACTGTCATTCATGTGAGCTAATGTTTGCCCCAGGGAGAGGGCTGCTTCCATGAAGATGAGTGAACCATGCTAGCCTCCAATCAGCCTGCTTCAGAAGCTCCTTCCATCATCCTCAGGAGAAGGGAGTCCACACTGCCCAGCATTCCAGGATGCTTCTAGCCTACCTCAGGAGTGGGTGTTCTCTAGGACTGTCAGATCCCAGGCCTGACATCTCCTGGCTGTGCCCTGCCTCAGAATGCACTGGTGCTCTGACTGTCATGGATACTTGGGGACCTCTAAAGATTCCTCTTATTGGGGGGTTCCTTTCAGTCCTTCTGCTCCCCCAGATGCTCTTTGGCTTCTCTGTTCTAAGGAGAGTTGGTGGAGCATCTAAGGGACCCCAGATGGAATTAATTCTCTTATCTGGACACTGTCCCCCCAAGTCCCTCACTTGGTCCAAAATCAACAGCTAAATGCTTCTGTGGCCATGGCTAGAGGGCACTGTGTGTCCTCTTTCCCTCTGATCACCTCTTCTGGCCTGAAGTAGGAACACTTTAGTGCTACTGTTGATTAGAAATGGCTTGCAGGGCCCCTGAGGGCTTGTGTGTTGGGGGCCTGGTAACTAAGTGTACTGATCCCTTTAAGAAGTGGGGCCCAGTGGGAAGTCCAAAGGTTATCTCCTCTCTCTCATCTGGCTGCTCTCTCTCCATGTGATTTCTCTCTTGTCAATACGGCAGAGTCACTGAGTTTCCAAAGTTTTGAGGCACATGGAAAATCTTTCTTTCTGTATTTCCAACCCCAGTTCTTCCCTTACAGTAACATGGATGTCATACTGTAGAATCTTAGCGAGGCCTCCCTCACCCTTACGTTGGAGCCCCCTTCAAGAGAAGGAGGTAGCTTTCATGTACTCAAACACTGTGCACTCCAGAAGAGGCCACTAGGGGATGGTACACACACTGACACCCCAGTAGAGAAGTGCGAGTGGACTTTAGATCCAGTCCGAAGAAAAATACAACTGGAGCTCAGCAACTGAATGACCCCCAGAATTGCTGTGCCTTGCCTGAGTCACCCCAGGATTGCTGTGCCTTATCCTAGTTAGCATGAGGCTCAGCAGCCTGTGAAATACCAGACTGTGCAGCTCACTTAATCCACTCCAGCAGAAGGATCACCCTCCCCTGCCAGGCACCTTCTTACGCCTCCCAGATGTGTCCCCCGGATAAGCACGTGGAGAGGCTAATCGGTTAAGTCTCTGGAAGGATTAGGTCCCTTTACTGATGTGGATCTGCCACTATTGATTTTGGCCTACCGCAAATCCTGTGTAGCCCATTTCACTTCAGAGAGAGCCCTGTGTTGATACTGCTCGGGATCCTGCTGATATCTTCATCTTCATCGACTTCCTCTCCTGAAACACTCAACATGGGTGCTCACGCCCAGCCCAGCCCTTCGGTGTTCTTTCCACCGAGGTACGACCAAAGATTTTTTCCCCTTTTACAGCAACCTTGAAAGAACCACGGAATCCTCAGTTCTACTATGGGAATCTTCAAAACTGCATCTCGGCTTTATTCTGGGTCCTTAGGAACAGCTCTTAACAAGTGAGCAAAAAGGAGCAGAAAGCCAAAGTTTCTGAAAGGCGTTGAAGTTCTGACCAGGAGCCAGGTGTGGTGGCCCAGCACTCTAGTTCCGAGGTGGGTGGACAATCAGGTCAAGGGTGGTCTGAACGGCATAATGAACCCTGCCACAAGAGAAGAAAGGGGGCCGGAGGGATGGCTCAGCAATTAAGAACACTGGCTGCTCTTCCAGAGAACCCAGGTTCAATGCCCAGCACCCATACTATCTATCAGTAACTCTGTTTTGGGGGGGATCTGATGCCCTCTACTGGCCTGTGCACATACAGCATCCATATTGTGCACAACAGTCACATGTATAAAATAATGGGGTGGGTGGCTGGGTGAGAAAGAACTTGTAGTTCTATGGGATGTCCTCCAAAAGTTTCAGGTATTTACACACTTGGTCCCCAGTTATTGGCTGTTTGGGAAGGATTAGGAGGAGGTGTGGTCTCACTGGGGGAAGTACTGAGTTAGCTCTCTCTGCTTCTAGTTTGCAGTCTGAGCGCCCGAGTTGCCCTAGCTGCCTACTGCCTGCTGTCTCTGCTCTGCCTTCATGCTCTCTAACCCTCTGTGACTGTAAGCCCCAAATTAACTCATTTTCTATAAGTTACCTTGGTCACAGAGTCTCATCACTGCAATAGAAAAGTAGCCAATACACAACTCCAAACTGTATCCATGAAATGCGCCTACTTGCTAGAGGAGATTCTGTCCTGGCCTTCTGCTGGGGAGCCAAGCATGCCCTCCTTGTCCTGACCACCAACTCTCCCAGCGCTTGTCCCAGCATGGAAGCCTGCTCAGGCCCTCTGCGTCCTCTGCCTTCCGTTCCGTGGAAGCATGCAGAGAGGCACCTCTGCAGTGGCCCCATTCAGGAGATGATATTCCCCAAAGAACCTCCAGATGCTGTTTCCCAAAGAATCTCACAGTCTCCTTTCTCACTACAATGTCACCTCCAGGCCACCTGGTGTCACCCTATTCTTCCATGAACATCAGAAATAAGTGCTAGTGTTACAGTGTGAGCTCTCTGCTAGTGAGACCAACCCAAGGAAAAGGTTTCATGGTTTCCAGGGTTTCCAGCTGTCATCACATGGCTCTTTGGGTCTGCAGAGAGGTGGGCATCATGGCGGGGGGGTGTTACTTTATGGTGCTCATGAAGCAGAGAGACAGAGAGAGAGAGAGACAGAGGTAGAGGTCATCAAAGGCCACACCTCAAAAGGGTTTACTTCTCCCAATTTAACTCCCTCTACCCACTTCCTGACAGTCCACTAGATTACGAATCCATCAGTGAGGTTTGGACAGATCAGGAAGTGACATTTCCCACAAGGCCTGTCAGCCTTGTCTTAACCACACGGATGGATGCCAAAGAACCCCCGAGAGCAACACGTTTAACAAATTACAAAAGCGTGTGGTGAATTACGAAATGAAGTAATCCCATACGTGGCTGCGTTTTTAAAGCCATTGAGCTTCTCATACGATGTAAATACACAACCAATCATGAAAACTTTCATCCTTTTCGCAAGTTATTTGTCACTCTGAGGAATGAAAATGCGTATTTTTTTCCAGTCGGGGGTAAAAAAAGAATGCATGTCACTACTATTATCTCTGAGACTATAATTGGGTAAAATTAAATTTCAGAGATGAAAGGTTTGAATGGATTTTCTCAAGTGCTAATGGCGAATATATATATAAAATCAATTGTCCTGAAGGGCTGTGTGCACCGTTTATTAAAAGCATGATGAATGTCTGTGCATTGGGAGCCGCCAATTTTAAGATTTTACTAAAGGAAATAGTTGATGAATGAAAAGAGATTAAAGGCGGTCATTATCATGTTACATAGAATGTTGAAAAATGTTAGAAATGACCTGAATGTAAGGCATACATGGGCAGTGCCCCACATCATGGCCTCAGACACTTATAGTCACAATGGCAGCTTATCAGAGAGTCAGGTCATTAGGTACTGAATCTGCACGGGCCAGTCTTGCTGCCACAGTGGATCGCAACATCTATGTGCATATGTGCATGGTCACAAAGTGACTCAGGGAAGGATGGTCCCAGGCTGCCACTCCTCCATGCACAGCCACTTTTCATGGAGCTGTGATTGCTGGGTCCTGTCTATTTTCTTGTGATATGATGTCACACGGTGTTTCCAGAACCTTCTAGCTCCTCTCTCTTTTCTGTGATTGCAGCCTGCTGACTCCGCCCATCACATAGAGCAGAGGCCATGTGCTCCACGAGGAGACCCTTTTCTCCCCTTCAGTAACAGCACAACCTGAGGGGCTGCCTCCCTTCCCCAAGCTGGGGCTCCCGACTTGGCACACTTATCTCTGCCATTACCAGTCTGGAAGCTGCCTGAATTGAGGGAGATCTTTAGCCTACTGAGGATACAGAACCCCCAGAGAGGCCCCAATCCCACTAACCCACTGGAAAAGGAATGAGAGTAGATTTGGAAAGCTTGGTCTTCTTTAAGTTAGAGAAGAAAAGGCGGGTGTGATGGCCTTAGAGAATCATTAACCAAATGGCCTTCACTCCACCCAGATGGTAGGGCTGCCTATGAAGAACTCATGGCTCTTAGGTGCCCACATGTTGGCCAGTATGCTGCCCGCAGCCAGGCCTCTGGATGGCTCAGGAGATACCTTGGCTGCATCACTGTGCTCCTGGGGGTCGTGTGTGGGTGGGGCTGTACGCCTAGAGGGGGTGCTTTTAGAGGTCTGGAAAATGTTACAATACAGGCAGACACCCTTTGTGAGTTCCAGCACGGTCACATTAAACCATCATTCCCGACCCTTGTGCATACACACTCAGCTGTCTGCTGTCCGCTGTGCACAGCCTTCAGTCAGGGGTGACGTCAGCCCTGGTGAAGGCAAACATAATTATGCAGATGGTCCACACAGGGATATGTTGATTAAAGCCCTGGGGGATGTCTAAGTGAACGAAATCTCACCAGTGAGAGAGGTGAGGTGAACTGTTAGCACTTAGAAAACCTAAATACCACTTATTTGTGAATTACCAGCACCAAAGCCCTATAATTATTATTATTACCTGTAAGGATGGAAATAAATCTTTTGATGGGAGGTAAACACTACCTGTGGGTGACCTTTCTTCTCGATGCTAAAGTCTAGTTTTCTTAGAGGTGACGGTGTTGGCTACTCTTCTGTCTTATGAGAGACTCTGTGGTTAATGCCTTCCGACCCTCTTCTAGTAGATGTTCAACACGAAAAGGATAAAGTATGCATTAGCAATGCTTCCTGGATAGTATGATGATAGCCTTGTTAACAGTGTCAGTCATCGTGGGCCCAGGCTCCCAGGACACACTTCAGCTGCTCACACCAGAGTACACTTCATCTCCAGTACGTTGATCTAAGTGCACGCAGCCTTCCTCAATCAGAAAGCACAGACAGCAGCGATGCACTCTGGGCAGGCATTGTTAGCTCTGTGCCTGGCTTGGAGATAAACATTAGGAATTTACCAGTGAACAAAACCCAGCTTCATGGAGCATGCAAAACCCAGAGAAGTGAATATGAGCAGCTGAACTGTGAGAGGTCAGAGGTCGGAGAGCGTATCTACGCAGAGCTCAGATGGACATGGTCAGGCCAAACATCGTGGAGCAGGGACTGTGGAGGAAGAGCTGTTTAGGCAAGGTATAGGGAGTGGTACCTTCATGACCACAAGCCTCTGGGTCAGGAAGTGCTTGAAACTATTAAAGAAGCCAGAGAAGAGATGCTGAGGTCCACAGTGACCATTTGTAGATAAGTCCCCAGTGTAGCAATGGGGCCAGCACTGAGCAGATCACTCCTGGCCACATGGAAGAGTTCTGTTCTGAATGTGACCCAGAGCCATCGGTGGGTTGGAAGTAAAGAGCTGACATGATCTCATTTTTGTAAAAAGGAAAACATATTGATCAGCAAGCAGCTACATGCAGGGGAGCAGACAGAAAGAGAGGTGCAGAGAAACAGTATGGAAACTGGGCTAGCTCGGACTGTTCAGCAAAGGAATGTGCAGCCCTTAAGGGACTGCCACTGATGATGCGCTGACTGAGCAAACACTGGAGGGGCAGTGGTAGCTTCCCTGTCACGAGTCTCATGCTACTGGGCATAGACAATGGCCTCGACAGATCCATGGCTTCCCTGAGCCTGCTGCTCAGCCAGGCCATGCCTTGGTACCTGGACAAGACAGAGTCCAACAAATCCTTCCAGGAGTTCTCCCAGGGTGGCCCAGACCTGGAAGTACTGGGTCTGAAGCCTGGAGCTCTAGAAGGGCCACAGAAGCTGTTAGAAGTTGGTGTTTCTTCGCTTGCAAATTTGTCAAAGATGGGCATTTACTACCTGTAATTTCTCCCGCAGTTTCCAGACACCCAGTCTTCAAAGCTAAGTCTAAGCTCTCCTCCCCAACACAAGCGTGACCCAAAGCTGCTCTCTCTCCCCGTAGGACATCTCTCATGCGATCAACACTGAGCTGCTCATCTGTTCCCAGAGCAGGTGACGCTGTCAGTCACACTCCAAAAGCAAGTCCATGACGACTTATAAATCATGACCTGGATATGTCACTTCAGAGTCACAACAATGAAGTTCACAGAGCCTACAAGAGGAAGAAGACTTGGCAAACAGAAGTTGGAAAGAAAGCATAAAGGAGTTAGACTAGACTCTAGTCAGGCCAGGCCCCATTTTACAGATAAAGGCTTTGAGCTGGGAAGCCAAGATGGGCCAGATGTGGTTGGACCCTGCTTATCGCTGTGTGGCCAGCCCTTGGATGCCAATAGAGGAGCCCACCAGCATATGGAGCTGGTCCTTACAGCTAAGACAAATGCTAGAGGCAGGCAAGCACTACAAATCAATAGTTGTAAGGCGCTTTCAAGCCCAGCCGACTCCTCCCCTTCTACCCATGATGCCTTGCCAGTGGCCTGGGTTCCATCTGAAATCTCCACCTAGCTTCCACCCTGTGGCAGGAATCTCCTGCTCAACAAGTGGCGACAGGATCTGAGTTTTCCTTCTTATTTTGTTACATAAGATGCTTACTTGGTTTTCTGAGGGCAGTGACAGTGGCTGTGCTGTCTGTTTCTGTTATCTGTGGTCCCGAGGATGGCAGGAGGAGGTGGCTGTGGCTCAGCCATCTGTAGTGAGGGGCTGGGGTGTACACTGCTTCGGTCTGACATCCCACATCAAAATGTGGCTGAGGGGCAAGAGCCCACTTCATGGTGATAAGGTTAAATCATGTGGCCTCGGAGCAGCCTGGGCCATGTTTTGGTGTCTGCTGTTTAACTCTCCTTGGGAGACCACGATCCTGTAGCAGGTGGGCCACATAGCTTCGATGTCCTGAGTAAGCTCATCTCCGGAAACAGGGGTGGGATCGTGTCTTGTAGCATACTTTCCGTGATGCCTACAGTGTGCCTACAGACATGGGACTCTATCCTTGGACCCTCCCTACTTTTAGAAAACAGCTCGTGCCTCCCAGGTCTCAGTCAGCCAGGACAGGACTCCCAGATCTCCCAAATTCAAACAGTAGGTATTTTCACTTCTGCATATATGCTCACGTCTGTGTTTGCATGTATGAGTCTGTGCCTATGTGTGCATGTATATCATGCATGCATGTTCGGGCATGTGTCTATATGTATATAGCTTTCCCTGTTAGATGACTTCATGTTATCTCATTTGAGGTAGAGAGATATAAAACATACTTTACATGTTTTCCGACTACCCTCCTAATCCGACATTTTTGCAGCTGTCTGTGTTCCATGTGTCTGGAGTACTCACTGTTGCCTCAGATTTGGGAGATCATGGACGCTTGAGAAAAGGAGGCAGCGTGAGCGCAGAGAGTAAGATGTTGCCTCTGGAGAGACTACCAGGTGCCCCCTGAAGAGCCTGAGGTCAGACCTTGTCAGCAGCAAGTATCCCGCATGCAGGGGAGATGTATGCTGCCCTGGTCAAGCTGCCCCTCTGTTCCTACATCCAGTGGGCACAGAGGACAGGCGGGCGGTAAGCCTCCCAGTGTTGTGGTCCCCCCCCTCCCCCGCCAGCCTCTCACTCAGTTTTGTCAGGGGAAAGGCTCTGGTCAAGCACCAGCACCACGATACAAGCTGTTACTTTGTAGCATTCTTGAGTAACTGAATTTTCTTCTCCTTTCTTTTCTCTTTTCTTTTTTTTAGCCCACACCTGCCGCTTGGAGCTGACACAGAAGTTAACCACCCCAGTACTTTGGAATCAGAAAATGTTGTTCTAACAAAATGTTCCAGGCTGGATCAGCTCCAACTCCTTCAAGAAGCTTTTCTTCCGTTATCCAATTCATCTCCTTACTGAAGTGCCTGGCAGAATCTTCCAGCGCTGTTGGGCTCCGTGGCTATGTTTGGAATGCTTGGGATCCTAGGAAGTGGATGAGTAGTGGAGGCTAGGGCCCTGTCTGTAGCTCTCCTCACCTCATCCAGAAAGATAGCCGCTACCATGGTGAGGAGAAGCCCCGGGGAGTAACACTGGGCGGCTGTGCGTGGAGCTAGATAGGCATCTCAGGAAGCAGGGAGGCTCTTGGCTGAGGTAGTCCCTCCTCCCAGAGGACTGGTGTCCCCAGACACCAGCCTATATAGAGTCTGCTCTTTCCCTCTGGCACAAGAACACACGAAGATGGCAGTCCCTGAACAGCAGCTGCAGAGGCCAGCGCCTTGATCTCAGACTGTGGTCTCCAGGAAAGACAGAGGTTATTAAGTGATTCCTGTGAAGTCTCCCAGCCTGTGGCGTTCTGTTACCGCATCCTGACAGAATGTACAGGAAGGGCTCTGTTTGTACAGTGAGAGAAACAAACAAACAAATCCCTACAGCGCATCCATCTTGCAAATCTATTTATATAAGGATTGAGATTTCTTAAAACCAAACATGGGGACTGGGGTGCAGTTCAGTGGGAGAGCATTTGATAAAAGGTGTCTGAAGCTCTGAGCTTGGTCCCAGCCTGCACGCACATGCACACACAAATACGCAAACACACCCACACACACCCCTCTGGATTAATCTTTTTGTTAGTTATTTTTATTCATATATGTTCATTTACATTTAAAGATAATATATGGTATGTGGTTGTAATGTGATTCAGAGTCCCTCAGGAAGGCAACATCCAGGAGCTCCTGGAACTGTCCCTGCCTCTGACACATTAGTGGTTTGAGCTACAGGTGGGCAGGGCAGGGTAACCTGGTACTCTTCTGCACAGGGTAATTCATGTAATGAAAATGCCTCTGAGCAAATGTCACTAGGATGTCCCTGGTCGAAAATCTTGATTTCTTCCTGACAGGCAACTGGTGAAGTCTTATCCAGACTGGTTCAAACCGATATGTGACATCACTGCCCCTGGCCTTGAAGGAGAGTCAGGGCTAGTGCCTGTCTATCTACCCACAGAAGCGGTCAGTATCCACACTTCCCTGTCACTTGGGGTGCTTGGCTTACTCCTGGGGAATCCCAAGTTCAGAGACAGCATTAAGTGGATACCCCATTTCTGTACATCTGGAGTCTGGGATTCCTTTCTCTTCCGATGCTCACTGCAGGGGCCCCTTCCTGAACATGCACCTCCCTGGCTCCCAGTAAACTGTGGGTATGGGAGGCTGGTCTGCTTTCGCTCCCTGACCTTACTGTTCCTGGCTGCTTCTGTCTCTGCGTAGAGTGTTTCAGAACCTCGTGGAGGAGCAGAGACAGTGGGAGGAGTGGCAGCTGTTGGAATTAGCTCCAGTTACTCTCAGGGCAGCTGCATTCACAGGCTGCGAGGGGCTCTGGGCAGCCAGGGCACCTCTGCACTCTGCTGATTTTCAGTCTCTCCCATTCTGGTGCTTAGCTAGTCCATAGTGACTCCCATCATCCAAAGCCCTTTCCTTTATCACAGAGTCAAGAGCAGAGCTGTTGGGAACTAGGACAGCCCAGCAGTGAGCAAGGACCCAGAGGGGTATGCTTGGGCTTGCTTTTGAGTCCGGTCCGTGCCCTTCATGGGCTTGGTGCTGTCTGTATGCCCACTGGGGCTGCCTAAGACAACTCCTAGGGGCTGCTCCAGTGACTACTATGTACCCATGGCTAGACTTCAGTTGGGGTCCCTTAAGTCCTCCTTTTGGCTACTTCCACCTTGACCTCCCTACCTAGTTTTAGCAACGACCCACTAAATTAGTTTGCTGTGGTACCCTGCCGTGCAGTGAGGCCCCTCGCTCCCACCTCTGCCTTTAGTGAGAATATCATTTAGTCAGTGTGAGACCTCCCCATCCAATCAGGATCCTCTCAGGAATTTTCCATCCCGACCCCTCCCGGCAGACATCCCGTTAGTCTTTCCTGTGCTAGTGAAGTTTAAGTGTCTCTCTCAGAGTCGCCAAGGGCACCCCCAACTCCCACTTATCGTCAGAGTTACTTTTTTTTTTTCTGTTCCTTCTCGTTCCTGCCTCGCTTGCTCACTTGCTCTGGCCCCGCTCTGACCCCGCTCGCTCCAGCCTCACTTGCTTGCTCCGCCCGCTCGCTTGCTCGCTTTCTCAGGCCAGAGTCACTTTTCTGGAGCAGCTGCCACGCAGCAGCAGCTTGATAGAGTGACTGTGCTCCACTGCCCACAGACGGCATAAGGCGAAGGAAAAAGACGCTCAGGTGGACCAGGACAGGCACACCAAGATCTAAAGGTAAACAGAAGCGCTACCCATGCCAAGCCCACTGCCCATGGCACAGGGCAGGCTCTGGGCCGGCGAGGTGGGCCTTTGCACTCAGCATTGCATCCCTTGACATGTGTGTTAACACAGATGGTGAGACACTGATGGGGTGTTTTTCTGAGACACTCTGGCCCCACAAGTGTGCAGTGTAGATTAATGGCCTCAGATGGTCTTCCTCACCTGAGGTGGGAACAGGCGTCTTTGGGACTGGTTAAGGGTTTAGGATGGAGATATGACTCAGACCAGAAGCAGAGGTCAGCCGGATGTGATTGGTGGTTCACAGGATGGTCATAGCTGAGGGAGGTAGCTCTAGACCCCGACAACGGGAGTGGATTACAACGGGAGTGGATTACAACGGGAGTGGAT
>JADRCH010000172.1:2167446-2209148 GCA_019843965.1 Rhynchomys soricoides
CAGAGCAGTGGGGAGGAGGGAAGGGGGCGGTGGGGATGAGGGAAGGAAGGCAGTGTGGAGGAGGGAAGGAGGGCATTGGGGAGGAGGGAAGGAGGGCAGTGTGGAGGAGGGAAGGGGGCAGTGTGGAGGAGGGAAGGAGGGCATTGGGGAGGAGGGAAGGAGGGCAGTGTGGAGGAGGGAAGGGGGCAGTGTGGAGGAGGGAAGGAGGGCATTGGGGAGGAGGGAAGGAGGGCAGTGTGGAGGAGGGAAGGGGGCAGTGTGGAGGAGGGAAGGAGGGCAGTGGGGAGGAGGAAGGCAGAGCAGTGGGGAGGAGGGAGGCAGAGCAGCGGGGAAGACAAAGGGAGGTATAGAATTATTGCCACGACTGGGTAGTACTACTGCCTCCCATGAAGAGGCATGAACGAGGAGGAAGGTAGAGTCTGAAACACAGCCTCCCTAATTCAAACCAGGAGGCTGGGTGCACAGCTCCTAAACCATGCAGGGGTCTAGAGTGGGACAGAACTACCAGGAGGCACCATTTTCCCGGGGTGACCTTGGGGTTGAACTGCAGAGTGCTGTTAGTCAGATGTGGCAGTTTGAATCAGAACGGCCCCCAGAAACTCAAATATTTGAATGCTCCGTCACTGGGGAACTGTTAGGTAAGGTTAGAAGGACTAGGAGGTGTGGCCTTGTTAGTAGAAGTGTGTCACTCGGGGGTGGTCTTTGACATTTCAAATGTCCATGCCAGACGTATCTCAGTGTCTCAGCCTGCAATCAGGATGCAGCTCTCAACTATGTCTCCAGCATCATGCCTACCACATCTGCCTACGTGATTCCCACCACGATGATAATGGACTAATCCTCTGAAACTGTAAGCCAAATCCCAATTAAATGATTTATCTTCTATAAGTGGCCACGTTCTTGATCTCTTTTCACAGCAATATAACATTGACTAAGACACTGGACATCATTGGGTACTTGAGGGACATGTCTGTGGGAGCCTAAGACACTGGACATCATAGGGTACGTGATGTCTGTGGGAGCCAATCCTGTGACATGGTCCACATGAATGACATACAATGTGGCCAATGAGAAGACTGGGGACAGGGCAGACACATGAGTGACATGCAGTGTGGCCAATGAGAAGACTGGGGGCAGGGCAGAAGTGGCTCTGTCTATGCAGCTTCTTATGAATCTATATTCACAAATTTTAACACAAGAGGCCAAAATTATTTGAAGAAAAGAAAAATAACAACAAATGTCTTCAACTGCCACCAAGGGCTCAGATATCCATGCTGGCCAGGAAGGAGCAGAATGAGTTCCCAGCCATCTCCCTACAGCAAGAGCCAGATAGAAACAGGTGGGCCAGAGACCAACTGCTCCAGGCTGCTCAGAGCATAACAGCTGTGGTAATCTGAATAAAATTGGCCCTCATAGGCCCACAGAGAGCAGCACTATTAGGAGGTGTTGTGTGCCACTGGAGATGGGCTTTGAGGTCTCAGATGCTCAAGCCACGCCCAGTGTGGTATCCTGCTGCTTGTTGATTCGATGTAGAATTCGCAGATCCCTCTCTAGCACCAAGTCTGTCTGCATGCTGCCATGCTTCCCACCATGATGATAATGGACTACACCTCTGAACTATAAGCCAGCCCCAATTAAATGTTTTCCTTTACAAGAGTTACCATAGTCATGGTGAGTGTTCACAGCAATAAAAACCCTAAGACAACAGGGTCAGTGAGCTCAGCATGGGTTCTGTCCCTCACTCTTCCTCTGGCCTGCCTGCTTTCCTCTGGGCTGATTAAACTCCAGAGGTTAGGTTACAGAGGCCACATTATCTCCGTTGGGTTCTTATTCTGGGACAGGAAGTGAAGGGGGCAGGGCTACAGGGGAAGGCTGGCACAGGGGTTTCATCTCAGCCTGGCCTGGGCCTGAGTGGGTGGCAAAGTTTCTCTGACCAGCCAGACAAAAGGCAAGAGTGCCTGGAGAGGAGATACTGCAGGTATCTGAGAGGTCTATTCAAGAGGCTATTCAAGAGGTCTGGGCTGGAGCCCACAGGTAGCAGGTTGTTCAGACTCCATATGTCTCCAAGTCCCCACTGCTCAGTACCTGATGGAAGTCCACCCCTTCCTGTTCCCTGACTTCAGATCTCCCTACTGGACTCCAAATCCTAGTAGAGCATGAACAAAGAGGCCCTGTAGCTACCAGAAATGGGGCTTTGGAAGGTGCTGTGTAGGTAGTGGGTATCAGGGCTCTGACAGAGAGAGTCGGGGCCTTCTGGGCCCCAGAAAACATCTGACAAGATAGCAGATGGCCTATAGACCTTTCTAGGTTCAGGGGAGGTTAGCCAATGCTCAGTCCCACTCCTACCCTTAGCTGTTACTGTTGGCATCTTTCCTGTGGGACTATCTCCTAGTGACATATTTTCTTCTCCATCTCCTGTCTATTAAATACTTGCCCTGCCTCTTTTGGATAGTCAGTCTGGTGGCTATGTGATCTGGCAGTGTGCATGCCCCCTTAAAACTCCAGACTGTGGATGTTCTGAGAAAGCCCTGAGGGACAGAGTGCATGGGAGAGACAGCCCTTGGAAAAATGATTTAACCCAGCAGACTTTAAATCATTAAAGAGAGAGAGAGAGAGAGAGAGAGAGAGAGAGAGAGAGAGAGAGGGAGAGAAAGGGGAGGGAGAAGAGAGACACACAGAGTTGGAGAGAAAGGGAGGCCCGCTCTGCTGCAACCTCGTGCCACGTACACAAGGGTCCTGACCATGTTTGCTGGCCTGCTCTTCATTTCCTGCCCATTGTCCCCATGTGTTTATGGCTGCTTTGATCTGATTTCCAGGAACCTGAGCAGACCACAAAACTATGATCCGATCAGTAGCTGCTCTTGCACTCTCTAACCCAATGAGAGTGTGATGGGCTCTTGGAGAATTTTAAGTTATAGTATAAATCACTTTCCAGCATGTGCAGGTCCTTTCAAACGACGATGACAGGCACCAGGGCAGAGATAGTGTCCCACAGTCAGTGAGAGTCCTGCAGGCACCCATGGCTCCACCCTTGTTAGCAACTGTCAGTCAGAGTCACCTGGCAACTATCAATCAGTCACCTGGCAACTGTCAATCAGAGTCACCTGGCAACTGTCAATCAGTCACCTGGTAACTATCAACCAGAGTCACCAATCTTGGCAACTGTCAATCAGAGTCACTTGGCAACTGTCAGTCAGAGTCACCTGGCAACTATCAATCAGGGCCAGCAATCTTGGCAACTGTCAATCAGAGTCACCTCTCTAAGCTCAGATTTCCTGTTCCAAGCTATGGCTATGGGTACTATCTGTTATTGAGGACCCTAGGTTCTTAGTCTTTCCCCCACTGTGTACTATGCTTACCGGGGACCCTGGGGCCCAGGTGGCAGGGTCAGTGTATGCTTGGCATATCCCTCTACATTAAAGTCCCACCTAGACACACGAACTATGGTCATGGTGTCAAAGTATAGATACCAGGGCAGCTGGTACCAGTGGTGAGGGTGACATCCAGTGGGCGCCCAGTTGGGTGAGCTAGGCTGGGAGGGTGAGAGGGTTCCCTAGTGATCTCAGCAGACCTGTGCCCAGAGCATTCTGATGCTGTGAGACATGGCTGACTTGACCACTTGGTGCAGAGGACAGGATACCCTGGAGCCAAGGCCCTGCCCACGGGGATATAGATGTGTCAGAGACATGGTTCATCTAGGATGTGGTGGCTCTTGTGTGTGGCTTCTCTGTTCTCCTGCGAGGTTCCCAGCCACCTCCGTGACTGATGGGAAAGCCACAGCTGCCCTAAGTGATCATTATGAACAGGTTCCCTGTAATTGGAAGATAAACCTTCCAAGTTCATTGCTGTCTCAAATTCATCTTTAACTTAAAAAGAATACCAATGATGAAAGCCAGCTGCATGGGGCAGGACAGCGTGTGTGGGGGCAGATAACGCCCTGCTTTCTTTGATTGCAGCTCATTTTTGCCTTGGGGATTTTTAATCCCTCAACCTTTGGAGTCCAAGCTCTTAATTATTATTTTTTTATTTCATTTTTAGCATCAGTGGCTGCCCAGAGCATCCTGTGCACAGCCCTCCAGGCAGCAGCTCCTGGGGACACAGCTAGCTCCTGGTTGGGGTTGGGGGGAGGGGACAGACACAGAAAGCCACACGGGGCCCTCCGTTCTTCTGTATACCTGCACGGTGGTCTTTTCTCTTTGTCTAGCATCAAAAGACAAGAGCCACCTGTGCAGCACCTGTGTGCAGTGGGTCCTGTACACGGGACAGGTGGCTGCCAGGGTTAGTGTCTGAGCCAGTTCAGGTAGACTCTTGCCTGCCTCCCATGGATCAGATGTGCTCTGTGGAGAGATCCAAGAAAACTTTAGACACTTACGAGGGGCTTGCCAGCAAAAACTCACTAAGCACTTATCAAGCCCCTACTGTATGCAGTGCAGCTGTCGAAGATGATGATGGAGGGATGAAAAACATCGGAGGGACCCCAATCTGCCATGGAGGTACATGCAGCTGGGTGAGGGTAGGAGCCTCTCCTCTGTGTCTGCCCTGTTTGGGGCTGATGTTAAGGTGAGGTCTGAGATACAAGGATGAGACCATCTACAGCTGACTTCTTAACTGTGTGTGAGTCTGAGATTCAAGGATGAGACCATCTACAGCTGACTTCTTAACTGTGTGTGAGTCTGAGATTCAAGGATGAGACCATCTACAGCTGACTTCTTAACTGTGTGTGAGTCTCAGACACCATCGTGGGTTTGTGCTTTATTCCAGCTGACAGCCCCGAGCATAGCAGCCACCCTGCCATAATCCTGTGAATAAACAGGATTGCACAGCCATCCCAGATAGGACTCAAGGATGCAGCTTCCTGTCCAGGATACCTGGCCCACGGCATCTGGAGGACCTGATGCTTGGAAGATGGCGATCTCCTGTACTCAGAGGGGAAGTGCGTTCCCAGCAGGACAGAAGCTTATTCTCTTTCAACAGAGACAGAATATGAATTCATAGGGCTCATTACACATCCCAGTGCAGGAGCTGCCAAATGGGCTGTGAGCTGTGAGGACAACTGAGGCAGAGCAAGAGCAGCCATTCTGGAGGAACTGCTGTCATGGGGGAGGGGTGTCCAGGAGGGAACTGGGGACAGGATGCACGAAGGTTGGGGATGGAAAGCCAAGTCATGACACAGCAGTGAAAACCACTTTCTTTATGCCCAGAGCATGGGGGTCTCTTCAGTCTGACACAGTGGTCTATGGTTGTGGGCCGGGGACACAAATACACAAAGGTTTCGGCACACGAGGGTATGGTTGGCAGGGGGATCTGCAAGGGATGTCAGAAGCAAACTGGCCACTCCCTGGCTAAATCCCTACACCCGAGAATGGCTGGAGGTCTCCGGAAGTAACATTTGGTAAGGCATGCTCTCTGTGTGCAGCACAGAGAGGGAGACAGATATTCCTCTAAAGCCACCAAGGAGCAGGTGAGAGGAGTCCAGCCTACAGGGAGGTGTGAGGGAGAACAAGTTTCTGGGCCTCACAGGAGGGACACATGCCCAAAGGGAGATGGTGTGAGCAGCCCAGGGTGCCTCCTCCATTGAGCCAGGACTACAGGATGGACAAATGAACAGTGCCATTGAGCCATGGGGTATCCTCCAAGGCCGGCTCACACTCACCACCCACCACCCTGCAGCTCACTGAGGCAGCCATCTTGCAGATTACAAGGAGGTCTCAGAAGCCTTGACGAGCAGTGGTTACCAACCTGCTAGGAAAGCAGCTTTGAAAACCAGCGATGGTTCTATATATCACTCATTTTCTGGCCTGAACTTGGATTCTCTGACACTTCAGCTATGATTGTAAAGATTCTGAGTTGCAGTCCTTTGCCTAGAAATCTGATCATGGGCGGGTGGGATGGGGTCTGTGTTTCTTCTTGCTCAGTGTCTGGAAAATATCCTCCAGGTCCTAGATACTTCATGGTGGGCATGGAGGCAGAATTGACTGAGGGGAGACATGCAAGGGGGACAACCTGAACCAATGAGACTGGGCCAGTGAGGCCAGAGGTCTCAAATGTTCAGCCTTGCTGTTCCTATGCCTCAGAGAGGCGCTTCTGAGCTGTGATTAGCAAGCTCTGGCTTACCCCCTGTAGGAACGTCATAGATGAACATCTGTAGGTGCACACATGCACAAACCTTTGGTCATGGGGACCTTAGGAACATTTTAAGGGTCAGAACACTGCACAGACTCCAGTGGGACCCAGGATGTGTGCTCTGCACTGCAGATGCTCTGAAAGGGAGCAGAAGCCACTTACTCAAGTCTCCTCTGCCCTGAAAACACCTCTCCAGCCCACCTCCTGTTTCTGAAGCAGTGATCTCTTGACCAGCAGCACAGTTCTCAGCTGTCCAGGTTTCCCTCTGCCCAGGAGTTCTTGTGACACATGGGAAGTGTCAAGCACTGTGAAGCAGATGGTGTCATACAGCAACGCTCTAGTGGCTGAACCTCACCAGCCTGCCTTGCTGCAGAATGTTCATATGGCACTCCCTAAGTGACCAAGAGCTTCGGCGTACACTGTCCTGTCTCATCCCCATGGTAACCCAGACAGGTGGGAACTGTCTGAGGCTATGGGTGTGCTATGAAGATCTGAGGGGATATTCTACAGCCTAGATATAGGATCTTATCAGGTTAGAATCCCCCCAAGCCTTGGCCTCCTCACAGATAAGAGGATCAATGTCACTGTAGCTGGTTCTGGCTTGGAGGCCTGCACATAGGGATACTCTCTCAAGTCCATCAGAATATTCAGAAGCCAGCACACAGGACCCTGAACGCCAGTGCCTAACAATGCCCAGCCTTCGCTCTCAGCAATGCGGCGGCTGCTCTAGCTTCCAGGTTTGTTTGTGTGGATCTGCTGGTGCCTGCTTCTCATGATAAGTTGATGATCATTATTTCTGACCCCAACACAGCCTGCTTCTCGGGCTTCCGACTCCCACACAATCTTGTGGGAACAAAGAATCATTGAGACGCATCCTTAATTAAGATGCCGAGTTGGTTCAGCAAACGTCAAAACTCCTGATGTCAAGAGGAAAAACCAATCTCATTAAATATTTGAATGGTGGACAAGTGTGCTAATTAGACACAAAGGGCAGCACAAACCTGCCCATGGTACCCCTCTCTACTACCAGCCGGCAGAGTCTGCAGGGTTGGGGGTCCTTGAAGGCTTGACCACATCTTAAAAGAAGTCCTGATAGCACCCAGGACAGACCCCTCCTTCAGACATTCCCCAGTGTTCTAGTGTCTTCTACATAGACTGTGTCAAAGGGTGACTGGAGAAACCCCAGAATAGTTTTGTCTGGTGGTATACACCTGTCATCCCAGAATTTGGGGCATGGAAGATGAATATCAGGAGTTCAGAGCTAACCTCAGCTACGAAGTAAGTTCTAGGTTAGCCGGGTCTACACAAAACCCCGCCTTAAAACAAATAAGCCAACTAACCAACTTAAATTGGAAGTCTCCAGTCCACAACTCAGAAGCAGAAACAACTACACAGGCTGAGTCTTATTGCCTACCTGCAGTCACTGTAAAGGCACCAAGATTACCTACCATGTTTGTGGCCAGCAGGCTGAGGCGGTGATGGGAGCTACAGGCTCTTTCTGTAGGTGGCAGGGCCAGAGCAACCTGACCTGTCTGTGAGGGAACTGCTGACTATGGAGCTCCCGAGAGCTCCTGCTGGGACCAACCTCAGAGTCACTCTCCCAGCTGACCTCCCTTCATCCCTACAGACTCATCTGTCTCTCCCCTCACAACTGTGTTCTCAGCTCCCCGTGGCTGCCTCTGCCATGACTGTCTGTCATGGCTCCCTCTGTCATTGCTACTGCTACAGTGGCTGCCTCTGCCATGGCTGCCTCTGTCATTGCTACCTCTGCAGTAGCTGCCTCTATCATGGCTGCCTCTGGGCTTCCCACCGTCTGCCCTCAGGAACTCCTGCTGTCCATGGGCAGTTTCTCAGAGAACCTTATTCCTTCATAATGGATACACTTCCCTTTGTCCCACCATCATCAAGAATGTTGATTCTAAGCTGTTTCCAGTTCCTGGCTATTATGATGAATGGATAATGAAAACATGATACAGTTGCACAATAGAATATTATTTAATGGCTAACATTAAGGAAAATGAAATTATGGAAAATTCAGATAAATGGATAGAGGCAGCAAAAAAAAAAAAAAAAAATGGGGTAACCTGCAGTCGCAAAGACAAATATAGTATGTTTTCTCTTAGATGTGGATATTAGCTTCTGAGCTTTCAACATACAAACCACAATCCAAAAAACCTCAGCGGGTAGGTACGTAGTTAGGAACAAGTGTGGGAGTAAGGGGTGGGGCGTCAGGGTGCGGGTGGGGGTGGGGGAGTCTTTCACGGAAGAGGAAAGAGCATACATACAGTGTTATGGAAAGGTGAGGGGGGACTACAACAGAAAGACTAGCACTAAAGGCCACTTAAAAATCCATATGGACATGTACTAGTGTATATGCTTCCTACGATATATACAGATATGAAAGGCATCTAAGTAGAGTCACTTAACTGTAGGTGTGACAATGTCACAACTGGACATCCTCCAGTGCCAGGTATAGGTTACATTTTGTTTTGATATTGTCCAAAGAGACCCCAGGACTCTCTCAAACATCTCAGGCTATTGCCAAGGCTATTGGTTGCTCTCTACAACCTCATGGTAAGACCCTGTTGATAAAGACAACAGAAGCATATATCACTGAACACGGAAAAGTAGAGCTGGTGCCCAACTAAAGGCTTTAGCCCCACTGACGAGTGTTCATGGTGCTGGAAGGCATCTGAATGGTACTGGGAGAAGAAAGGTCACCATTGCAAACCTGGTGGCCTGCAACAGCGACCCACCTGCCAGATGTGCCGGTGCAACTGTGGTACAGGAGTTATGGGGGTAACCAACCACCTTCTGATTGGATTTAAGGCTCTCATCACGGGATGGAACCCATAATCAACACCGCTAAAGTGGCTAGGAACCTGAGAAGTTTGTTTGCTCATGGGTTTTATAGTGGGAAAACCTAATGCTATTGCTCTACTAAAGGATCATGGCAATAAGAAAGCTCCTAACGACAAGATGCTCCACCCATCTATCGATGCCTTGCCCAACCCACATCAGAGCATATTCTTGCTGTGGAAGGGAACCAACATACAACATAGACCCACAACCAGACAATGTGTAGAAAATGAAAGACTTTTGAGCATTCAGCCCTAAATGGGATGTCTTCCTCAAACCCCTCTCTTTAAGGCCTGGGAATCTACGTGGAAGAGAAGGCAGGAAGATTATAAGAGCCAGAGGCAGTGGAGTCCAAGGAATCTGTCTTCCACACACAGCAGGGCTGATGCACATATGAACTCACAGACTGTGGCAGCACACACAAGGCCTGCTCAGTTTCAAGCCAGATGGGATCCCAGCAGCGAGAGGGAGAAGTGAGACCATGAACAGTTCATACCTTTAGGGTCTGTTTGGGAGGGAGTTGAAAACAGTTCACACCTAGAACAGCAACTGTGGGCAGTGGCTGCTGTCTTCTGATGACATGCTATCCCAGTTATCTAAGGACTGAATGGGCAATGCTGAGTGGCTGGGGCCACACCTGAAGCAGTGTCCAGTGACATTTACAGCACACATTTATAACCATCCTGGGCAACAGGCCAAGGAATCTGTTTTTCTCTGGCCACTGTGCAGCCATGTAGCAGGTGATTAACTAAACCACTAATCTCAACCTCATATTGTTGACAATCTGGTTCCTCGTGGGTACGGATGTTGAAATTCCCCTACCTGCAGGCTTCCTATCAGATCTTCAGAGCCACCTCTGCCAGCTCCAGACAGACTTGCTTTCATTTATCCTTACGGGAGAAGGATGGCCAGTCATCCTCCTGTAGCTTCTACATTGCATGTGGCGGGGCAAGAACAGGAAGCCAGGCTGGTCCCACCCTCAGCTAAAGCTTTCTGCTTCGAAGCTACTTCTAGGCATCCATTTTTAAGTCAAATGCTTTATGACGGTTACTGACATGGAAATAGTCCTCAGGGCAGACTGGCTGTCTGTTCAGCTGAGGATGAGGGTAACTCATCCCCTCCCATTATCCCAGGCCTGTAGTGACCACTGGACAGGCACCCAGCCCTTCCGCGATCTGCCCAGGGCTGCTCAGTATGTCACCCTGGTAGCTGGTATAACTTAAGAAGAGTCCTTCTAAATGGAATGCAAGTTTCTCCGTGGGTCTGATACTACGCCTGGGGATGTACAGCCATGTCTTGATACAATTTAGTGCGACAACTGCGTATTTACTGGTCTCTTTAGGTAGTGTTGAGGCTGAGGCCCAGTGCTATATAATGCACAGTCTCACATGAGGAGGCCAGGAAGCTGTTTCAGTGGCTGGCTGTCCTTCTTGTGAAGCTTCTGTGGTATAGAGTTCTAGGACACTCTCCTACAGCAAGGCCCAAGACATCTGTAGATGAGGCCAGCTATGGAATCTTCCAGCTCATGCTGGTTTTGTGGGCACAGGCCACGAATGCCTGACCTTTGGTTGTGTACAGTCACCTCCGTCCCATCTGTGTTGCCTTTGTCTCTGTCAGCTGGCAAAGAAAGGTCTCACTTCTCTCCATTACCTGGGAACTCTGTAGTTCATTGAATCACTCTCTCCTTCTGTAGCCCAGGCTGGCCTTGAATTCTCAGTCTCTCCTGTGCTGGGATTACAGATGTGGCTGCCACTCCTTGCTTATTCTCAGGTTTTTGAGGTAGAGTGTAGCTATATATAGTATGTACATTCCTGTGACCTCCCGGGTTTCTTGACTAGGCAGCCCCTCTCTAAGCATAGGAGAGGGGCCAGGCAGCTTGCTAAACACCACAGAAACTTCCAGCATTCTGTGTGTAGTCATGGAGCTGAAGGTTTCTCATAGTTCCTCCTGTTTTGTGTTTCAGGCAAGCTACAGCAGGCCTAAAGGAGGCCCGTCCCGGGGTGCAGGGCCAAGTTCTGAGGCAGCACTTCAACCAGCTATCACAAACTAGCGGCCAGCGATAGAAGGCCTGCAGAGGTGCTTTCTGTGTGGCGGGGACCGTGCAGCTCTGCTGGGGAGTCTAATTTCGGTAATTATAGTTTATATACTTAAGCTATTTTTACTTTTAAATTAAACACCTATGTGTATTAGGATCTTCAGATGGAAGCACATGCACTTCAACCCAAAGAGGGTTTGCATCTGTCACAAATTAAGAAAAATATAAAATTAACAAGTGTAAATAAGTCTGAATGAATGCTTACAGCAGTCTTCTATCCCCACTACATTTTACCTCTAGAAAGGACCCTGAACTATCAACCGCCTTCAGAGCACAACGCCCAGCTGCTTGGCACACTACATTGGAGCAACGCTTCCTCTGCAGCTGGGCCCTCGCTTCTGTCTCACTGCCAGCTTTTGCAAGCCAGTGATGCTTCTAGGGATGGGCAGTGTTGATGGAAGTCCACCAGACAGATGCGAGCATCAAGTTTGTTGCTCTGATTGACTGCATGGTATTTTAGGCAAATTAACCTGTCCAAAAAAATCTCTATGGCTGTGCTCATGCCCAGATGGAATATGATATTGACAGTGCGGATACCAGCTTTGCAATTAGTTGAGATGTTTCAATAGACTAATGAACTTTCTTCTGAGGCATGTTCTCTGTCAGCAGAGAAGGCAGGCTGCGCTAGAAACAGTTACGGGATGTCAGACATCAGGCAAGCAGCATTCTGGGAAGCTGCTGGTAAAGCCACATGAGGAGCAGAAGCAGGACGATGGCAGTGGAGGGCCCTTGGGAGCCCCAGCTCACGGCACTAATCTTTGACTGAAGAAGCACTAATGAGGAAGTGACACAGAGAACACCCTGAAATCAGCAAAATAATGGGGAACAGAAGCATGGACCATAGGCGCCCTGATTGCTTGGGAGACATACAGTAATTGATACAGTAATTGAGATATCCTCCTGGGTTACAGAGCACAGGGGGAAGGCTGTCTGATTGGGATGAATCAGAGATGAAGGACTGGACACTGCCTGACCTGACTCTAACCTTAACAGCCCTAACCCAAGCCCTCGCCCTAACCCTAACAACCTAAGGCTAGCCCTAACCATAACAACCCCAACAACCTAAGGCTAACCCAACCCTAGTCCTAACTCTAGACCTAACCGTAACTAACTCTAACCCTAACCTAACCCTAACCCTAGCCCTCCAGTGAGGGCTGGAGGAGTGGGTGTGGGGCTCATGTGCAAGCCTGTGGGGTACACCAGGGAAGAGAGCTTCAATTGTATGTCACTGGACCCACTAACCAACCGATCCTCTCCAGGGGACACAAAAGGAAATGAAAAATGTTGTTTTCAATTAAATGGGCTGTAATTAATCTTAAACATCTTTGTCCATGAGATACGGAGTCTATTGGCAAATAGCAGCCCTCACTTCTGTTCTTACTGTGTTTGTAGCAAGCAGATTTATCTCTCAATAGCTGTCTGTCTGTCTGTCTGTCTATCTATCTACCTATCTATCCATCCATCATCCATCTCTCTCTCTCTCTCCATCATCATCGTCATCTATCAATTCATCTATTTATTCACCCACCTACTCACTGAATCATTATCCACCATTTATATATCTGGTCCATCTAGCCACTGTGTGGTCTCTCCTTCCCAGAACCCCTGGTTCAAGTTTCATAACCATAAAATCTGCATCCTGCAGAAGGTTTCCAGGAATCCCACAAAGAGGACAAAGGACATAGGATCCTTGGCTGGGGCCAGCTAGGAAGTATGTCTCTTAACCCTACAATGACTCTGAGGCTCTGAGTGGCTCTCTGAGAGAGGCCACTTTTGACACTACCCAGGCACAGACACTGGTTTTTCAATAGCCTAATCCTCTTCCAATACCTAAGGTCACTCCTCAGGGTCCCTCCATGAGGCCTTTGATAATGTAGAATGTCTATGCTTAACTGCCCCTAGCTGCAGTTGTCCTCATGATCAGAAGGGCAAGATCCAGCAGCCCTTAATTTTGTGCATTCTGTCTTGACATCGTCAATTCTGCTAACTCTTGAGTTTTACACTCAATAATACCACTGTTGTCGAGAGCTCATGGGCCGGGTCCATAGCTTTTCCTCATGATGCTTCAAAGAGGCAAGAGGGAAAGTGGAACTGTGACTCTCCGGAGGATCAGAGAGTATATTTAGTACACATTTCTAGTTACCCACCAGTCATTAATTCATCTTTCCTTATAAAATACCAACCCAAGAGGCTTAAAAGTCCATACACAAGCTGTGTTCGAATACTATGAGACTTAATTAATTATGAATGTTTTTATCATGGAATATTGCTCACTTATTTAAAAAAATGTAAAACATGGGAACTGAGTCCCAAGTACCAACTTCTGTCATGGTGGCAGAAGTAGCTTCCACCAGGGCTCTCCTATGTGACTCAGTCCCCACTCCTTGAGGCTCTGGTTGGGCAGAGCTCATTGTTGTCCTACTAAACTTGGGCACAATGTCAGAGAAAGAGCTCAGGGGTGAAAAGAAGTTGGGACCTGAGCCAGTCTCCTGCTTCCTGGCTTCAGGAAGTCTGAGGGTAAGTGAATGTCTGAGAATTGAGGCTAGCTCTGGCTCTCTACAGAAACACAGGTTTTAGTGAATGTCTGAGAATTGAGGCTAGCTCTGGCTATCTACAGAAACACAGGCTTTACTCTTCCACTGCATTCTTTCTAAAACCTACTTCGATGTTCTCCCTGACACCTCCCATGAGCCAACACCCAACACCAGTGTTCTCATAACTTGGCTCACTTCTGACACAATCATGGTTCAGACTCTGGGGCTTACTCCCATAAGACTACCCCATTTGAGAATGGTCCTGAGTCTCAGGCTACTTGCTCTTCTGGCTGGCTATGACCTGAGGGCTCTGATGAAGCACTCGTCAGCTTCCATGATTATCAGGAACACACAAGAGATACATAGAGCAAGAGGCACACACTGTGACTGCACAGGCACTTGAGTGTGACATGCTCCCTGCACCTCTGTGTCTGACCCCCAAAGCTCTCTGAATTTCCTCTTCAGGAATCTGTTTGGTGCTTGCTTACCCTACACCTTTTGCTATCGTCAGTGCATGGGCTGATGGTATCACAAAGCTTCTGGTCTTCTAGGTGACCAGCCTTATGCTGCCACTGGCTGGCTACCTCAATCTGAGTTACCAACCCAGGGTAGGAAGGGGCTACTTATGAGTGACAAAAGACATGGGTGTGTTCAGGAAGTGCCAACAGGTTTAGGAATCCTATGCCAGGGGGTAGGGATTAAGGTTAACTGTGCTCCTTGGTATCACAGTCCTGTCAGCTGGTCCCATGCCTGCCTCTGCACCCCCAGACTTGTAATGTGAGACAGATGTATCATAGGCTTGGTCCTATCTGTCAACCTGGGGAGCCAAACAACAAAGACCTTTAAGCTTCACTCAGAAAATCAAAAGCCAGTAGCCACTGCAGGGAGACAGATAATCTTGTCTCCTAAATTCTCTCACAGGAGCTTCATGGATGCCAAAGAAACTTTGTTAAGGGCGGAAGCATGTGGAGCCAAGTGCCCCCCAGAGAAGGGTTGATGGGGACCCTACCTCAGGCTGGTGCTTAGGAGGCAGAAGTAGACGGGAAGACAGCGGATGCAGCTGCGATGTTCTTTTAATATCTTGGAATTAATTATTTCCCTGGTGGTTTGGGCTCACTAGATTTTTTTTTTCCTTTTTGAAGCCCTTCTCCTGAATTTTTCTTTCATTTATACATCCTGAATCCCACACAGAGACGGGCAGTCTAGAAATGATCGTGGCTGACAAAACACACAGAGAAGGAAGCCTTCTGTACTTCCTGGGAAATATTAAAAGGTGTGAATGTTGCTGCCCGGCCCTGGAGATTTCTCCTACCAACTGACACATGCAAACAGGCTCCAGCGAGCTCTGTAACGAGGGGACAATGTCAGCTGTGTCTTCAGATCAGCTCCTGGGATGCTTGGATAAAGCCTAGGGCCTGCCTTGCCTGGAGGGCAGTGATGTCTTTCTAGGCTGTCTCTCCTTGTAAATGACTCTGAAGGTATGTCTGCTTTTTGAAGTACTTGGGTGAAGCCTTGGGGCTTAAGGAAGGTAGGAGTGTGAAGCAGAGACAAGATCAGGACAGAGGAAACTAAAAACATCACCCCTGTTTCTCAAGGAAACTCTTACAGGTGAGAGAAGACAAAGAGGGGTCAAGAAGGAATCCCAGCAGGCATGGGAGAGGTGGGGCTTGCTATAGACAGGACCCTTTCTCACACCTGTCATGGCAGCCTGGTAGGGTGACCAGTAGATCATGGTCATGAACTTTGCACACAGAGTAGACCTCTCTGCTTTATACATGGAACATACATGGTGACAGCTGCTTCTTCAGAGCTATGTTCTCTGCAATAGACATTAGGCAGAAGAGATGGTCCAGGACCTGAAGTCCTCCTGAGGAAATCAGAGTTGAGAATTGTGTATGATCCCTGCCTCATGCCCAACTGTGTTAAAGCCAGTTAGAGACCAGAGAGCAATACATGGGACCATAACAGATAACAGTCTGTCTTAGTTAGGGTTTTACTGCTCTGAACAGACACCATGACCAAGGCAACTCTTATAAGGACAACATTTAATTGGGGCTGGCTTACAGGTTCAGAAGTTCAGTCCATTATCATCAAGGTGGGAACATGGCAGCATGCAGGCAGGCATGGTGCAGGCACCATGCATAGCTCAGGCATAGCTGAGAGTTCTACATCTTCATCTGAAGGCTGCTAGTGGAAGACACACTACCAGGCAGTTAGGATGAGGGTCTTAAAGCCCACCCACAGTGACACACCTATTCCAACAAGGTCACACCTTCAAATAATGCCACTCCTTGGGCCAAGCATATACAAACTATCACATAGTCCACGACTCTGACGCCATAACAGACCAAGGCTCTGACATGCTTTGTGACGCAGGCACAAGGAGCCTTTGAATAGGACTCTGAGATCTAAGCTGTGGGAGAAGCATTCTGTAATTGTAAGTCCACAATTGACAGTCAGTGACAGCCAAATGAGGGCTTGCCCTCTGTCAGAATCAACATGCAGAACAACCAGGAAGTCTTTGCTAGAGTACAAGGAAGACATGTTAAGAATGCCAAGGAGGGCCGTGTGTGTGTGTGTGTGTGTGTGTGTGTGTGTGCCTACATGTGTGTATGTGTGTGCCTGCATGGGTGTGTATACACACATGTGTGCCTACATGACTCTTGCCTTGCAAGAGCCTGAATTTGCTTCTCATCACCCATGGGTTTCATTCATTCTATCTTTGGGATCCCAGCATTCAGATTGCAGAGATAGTCGCAGGAGGATCTGTGGTGTACGCACCAGCCAGCAGAGCCTGATTGGTGAGGTCTAGCTTAATGAGAAAGCCTGTCTTAAAGGAAGAGGATGGTGTTCCGAGGATGGGCCTTCACAAGCATATGAACTCACATGCACAATCACACACACACGCTCACACATAAACACACACATACAGACATTCACAGGGTTTGGGGGCCAAAGAATGAGAGGGGAGAACTGAAGCCTGGGTGACTTTGATGATATTCAAGTGTGTATAGGGGTGAAGATACAGGGAGAACCTGCATCCCTGTGACCCCCTGTGTGAACCTGCATCCCTGTGACCACCCTGTGAGAGCCTGCATCCCTGTGACCCCCTGTGTAAACCTGAATCCCTATGACCACCAGCGTGAGCCTGCATCCCTGTGACCATTAGTATGAGCCTGCATCCCTGTGACTACACAGGAAATCAGAGGTGACTGGGTGGCTGTATGCTTACCTATTCCACATTTTTTCATTGAGGGTGAGAGGCACTCAGGTCTCCTGGAATTTCACAGGAGATTTAACACACTTCCTGGGACTCACTCTTTATATCCCCTCCAGTTCCCATCTCTTCTCTCCAGCTGACTTTGGATACATTATTTACAGGGTGCTGGCCATTACAAACCTCTCCTTTTAGCTCTACATCAGAATAAATAAATAAATAAATAAATAATCACTCAAATGAACAAAACCAGAAAGAGAAGACCCTGACAACCTATAGCATTGGACAGAGGCTATCTGGGCTGGCAAAGGATGGGGACCTGTCATATGATCTTAGTAGGAGCACCAGGCAAAGGAAAACTAGAAGGGACCCCACAGCATTAAGAGGGGACCCCACAGCGGAAAGAGGGGAGCCCACAGCAGGAAAAGGGGATACCACAGCAGACGTTTTGAGTCTTTCAGTGTCTGGTGTCTGGGGTCTGGTCCAGGAGTCACAGGGACATGTGCTACTGACAGCAGCAAAGTTTAACATTCGCCTGCATTTGCCTTGGAGGAGATGACATGGAGACAGGATACGGCCTTACTGCATTGATGATAGGTCCCAAACGCATGATGCTGGAGGGTCTCACATAACCCCAAGTGCAGATACAGAAACTGACGTGTTACTCAGCCGCAGATGGAAAGATGGGCCTAGAGCTTTGTGTGTGCCGCTGCCCTGTGCTCCCAGAAACAAGGAAGCTCAGCCTGGTGTCAGTACAAAGTCTTGCTGTGGTTACCAGACAATGAATGTCGCAGCCACCTCCAAGGGGCTGGCTGCCAGGCTTTGCTCTGCACACGCAGTGTGGACACCTGCTCTGTGACTCAGGAGGTCACATTCTGCTTTGCAGTTGGTTGATCTTGTGATACTTTCACTGGCAAAAGCCTCCAGAGACCCCTGCAATTGAGCTGCCTACCTCCCAGGAACCAGGGCGGAATAGGGTATAGGCTCCATAGACATGAGAGGGAATGAGGCCACTGTCACAGGCTGTGCCCTGGCTGTGTCTAATGTCCCCACAGTATAGAGCACAGCAGAATGGACAAGACTGGACAGCAGTCTCCAGTCTTAGGCTGGACCCCTACGGGCCAGGCTGGAGGCTCTGTCCAGGGTCCTGACAACAACTCTCCTGCTGCAGGGCTGCTGCTGCAGGGCTGCTGCTGGCAGACACTCCCTGGCATCATGGCAGCTCCATGTGGCCAAGGAAAAGGCCAGTGTGATGGCTATGGAAAGACAGTTTGAGTATTTGAGTAGTAAACTCTGCACAGGCCCTTCTTTGTTCTCACAATGACAGCTGTATCTTCCTTCCATGATAGTGAGTGAGCACATTGCTAAACGCTTTCTAGACCAGCCTGCGTGGCTCGGACATGAGTTTGCTCTCATCTGGAACAGCACTGAACAGAAGCTGGAAGGGCTAGCACAGGGTGACAGCTTGTCATAAAACTTCATGAAAGGCTCCAGGTAAAAGAGGGAAGAGTGGAGGTGTTCCCCAGCCGAAAGATCAGCTCCTTTTAGTGGCTCAATGTACAGGCAGATGGGTCTATCAAAGGTCACATGCATCCAGGTGACCATTTGGTTCACCCTCGCCTTTCAGACTCGGTCTGATCTACCCAGGGTGCGGGAAGAGTGAAGGAAAGAGACAGGCTCGGCTTTACCTGGAGCACAAGAGGTGAAGAGCTGGGCTTTGGGAGCAGCCAGTGGAGGGAAGAGAGCCACCAGTGTGCATTCAAGTACTGCAGGCAGGAGACCCAGGCATGTCAAGCTGGAGCTGGGTTAGGCAGGTTTAACTCTTTAAATTGGCCAAAGTCTCTGCCACTTCCCTTTCCTGTTCTTAATGAAGACCTTCCCAGCTGACCCTTGACTTGACTGCACAAAGATCCAGCTAGTGTCCAGGGTAGTCTTGGAGAGCCTGTGCTATGTGTAGCTCAGGTTCCACAGTGCGGATCCTTTTTCATCTCAGACCTCAGATACTGTTAAGAGTCCGCATACTGCAGCCCTCCTCGGGAAGGGCTGTCATGCTTTGCCTGTCCCGCCACATCACACTTCCTTCCTGGACCACCACACTCAATTTTGCACTAACAAGCCAAGTGTTACATCTGGTACATTTGTTACAAATTAGCTGGGGAAGATGGCTCAGTGTTAAGAGCATTTGCTGAACTAACCTGAAGACCTGGGCTTTGATTCCCGGCACCCACATAAAAACCAGGCATGGCCATATGTGCCTTTAGCCTTAGCACTGGAGGGAGAAGGCAGTCTGGGCCTGCTGGTCAGCTGCAATGTTGAGTTCTGAGAGAGACTGACTTTAAGGAGCATAGTGGAGAGAAATATAGCAGAACCCCCGTGCCCTCCTCAGACTGCCCCCAGAATCACGAGCACACATCGTATTGTGTCTCTGCCTCTTCCTAAGTGGTATAACATGCTTGGGGAGTTTTTAATGGACTGCTCTGCATTCCCAAAGGCCATGGCATTACTGATTTCATGAGGTGAGAAAAGCCAGCAAACACTGGAAGGAAATCCTCTTGGCTGACACAGCCTGGCAGGAGACAGCCCTGCCTGGAGCCCCACGCACGCTGAGGGTCCAGTCTCCCCTCGACAGGGTGGACTTGTCTTTCCACATGGTTTGCATATTTGGATTGGCATCTGGATTTCAGGTACATGTGGCAATGGCAGATTGAAAGTGACGGGGTTCAAACAAGACTACAAAGATGAACAGACCAGGAAAAACCCAAATTTCTGTTGTCCACCGGGACAGGGGGTGGCTCTGGTCTCTCTCTCTCGCCTCCAGCTGGACTTAGAGCTCCAGCCCTGATTCCCATGGGATGGGGAGAAAGTAATTTCTGAATATTACGGCTTTCCCACAGTAGGCACCTAGGAGCCAATTTGGAGGTGCCAGAGTACAAGGGCTAGCTGAGGAAGCCTTAGGGCCCTTAACCTTTCTGCCAGGCCCTGGGCTGTGGAGCCCTATTGGGTCTTGACCCATCTGCTAGGCCCTTGGTGTACAGGAAGAGTTACCCAGATGTCTACCACATATGGAAATATTAATGTCTGTCACCCTGGTCTTTACTGTTTGTCACCCTGGCCTCTCTCTCCACACCAGTCACTGCTGGGGAACCTTCCGCTTTTGGACAAGGATCCAGATCTGAGATTGTGCAGAGGGAACCTCATGGACAAACTTAATTTTGTGGGCAGCATCTGCCGGATCCCACGGTCAAATGGCAAGCTGCTGGTGGTCTGGGGGGGAGGGCAACTGTCAGAGAAAGAAGGGACCGAGAGATGTTGGGAGGAGCCTGTGTGTGAGGGAGACAGTCAGAGAGAGGAGGGGGAGAGTCACAGAGAGAGAGGCAGAAAGACAGAGACAGACAGGGCAGTGGGATGGGGGAGAACTGGCCAGAAGTGGCCACTGTTCCTGGGCAGTAGGACTCTGTACTTCCTTCCCAGAGGTCCTCATGCCCCATGTACCCCTAGAGTCTCATCAAATGCAGGGCTTCTGCATTTCCAGACCTCGCCACCCATCTCTGCCCCATGTTTGCTGAACTTAGAATTTTCCTGGCCAGTGGAATTTCATTTCATGGAAAAGTAACAACCAGTACCTGAGAGTCCCAGCCTTGGATTCTACTTATGACAAAATTCTAAAAATTGTTCTGGGATGTTGGACCTAGCCTGCTTTAGCTAAGGTGCAAATGGTGGGAGATGGGCCTGGCCTCGAACAGCCAGGTCTGTCTCTAACCGTTTTCCCTGTACCCCACCTCAGCCTGGTTGCTGGCTCCTTTCCAGCATCCTTGAAGTGACACACACTGCAATATGCGTGGAGCACTTCATAATTTGACTACTAATACAAATGACTGAAGGAAAACTTATTAGTTATCTGTTCTTGTCTGAGAGAAAAACAATAAACCCATATTTCTGTGTGTGTATATGCATATATGTGTGTACATGTGTGTATATATGTGTATGTGTGCATGTGTATATGTTTGCCTGCACATGTGTGTGTGTATATGTGTATATTTGTGTGTGTGTGCGAGCATGTGTGTTGGCTCAGTGGTGGCACTTCATGTGCACGTGCATGCTCAAACACAGGAAGAAGGAGGGCATTGCTCAGATCTGACACTGAGCAAAGGGGCTCTATCCAGGACACCTGTCATTGCCTGCACATTCCTCTGATATGCAGAGCTGCTTATCTGAGTCTTGGGGTATGGAAATCACCCCTAACCCAATCTTATCACTGCCTGGAATACGCTGAAGGGCAAAGGATGAGCATTATTCCTCCAACTGTCCAGAAAGACTCATTAGGAGCAAAGGAAAGCACAGCAGCTGCTGCCAGGGTGAGCGCTTATATGATTAGGTTCACATCGTGCCAGCTACAGACGCTCCTGGCCACATAGTCTCCAGAGAGTCACTGTCTCAGCATCCTTCCTCCAGGGCATAGAAATATTGTCTTCTTGGTTTTGGACACAAAAGCTAATCGGGAAGAAAGCAATGACATCAGTAGATTGGGCTGGGAGCTGATTGTGTTTAATTGTATGGTCTCTGCTGGAGCAGAGGGGGCATGGCTCTTGGGGACTGGGAGGGTTCCTGCTGGGCTTGAAAAGGGAATGCCCATTAAATATGGGGTGTGTTCATGCACTGGTAGAGCTGAGTGTGTGTGTGCACGCGCGCACGCACACACATGCATGCCTACACACACACACTCACACTCACACACACACACACAGGCATATGCAAGCTGCACACCTGCATGCTTCCTGATCCTGGGCTATGCATGCCTACACACACACATACACACTCACACTCACACACACACACACGCATATGCAAGCTGCACACCTGCATGCTTCCTGATCCTGGGCTATGCTACCTCAGACTCCACCCCCATCCATTCACCAAGACAGGGTTGAGCTTGTAGATGCCCACAGAGGACAAGCTTAGGTTGCTCCTGACTGCAAATGGCAGAGAGTAGGCTGCATGGACTGAACTGGTGCCAGAGCAAGGCCAAGTTGTCTGCTCTTCTATTTGTCCCCAGAGTTGCTATAGTGTGTTACAGTCATCTGGGGAGAGCGGACACTTACAGAGGATAAAGGGAGGCAGGCATAGCCATCAGGAGCAGGCCTGAACAGGCTGCTAGGAGAGTAATTCTCAAGGTCATTTGGTGGCCTATCCAAGGTATGATGTGCTGGTTCTGGTGGTCAGAGCAGCCCAGACACCTGCAGAGCCTGTGGCCCAGGATATTGGGGAAACTGCTTCAGGAGGGCCAATCTTACAAGGTTTTGAAGCCTGAGTAGGAGTCCATCATGAAGCCAACAGAGTCCAGAGGATTGACAAGTGTGACAGAGTCTGCCATGTGCTGGCTAGGTGGGCACTCGGCCGGTGTCTTGGGAAACCTTACCACATGCCATTACAAGGACAACACTTTAGTCTCCATTGCAGAGAGAGCCAAGGTTCTGTGCCATGGAAGAACTTCCTCAGCTCTGCACTGGTGCAAACAAATGCTGCTTTGATCAGTACCAGGGTGAGCCTTCAGAGTTCAGGAAGAAGCTGCAGAGATGACCGGGTCATCCTGCTGCCCAGACAGTCCCTTGGCCCCTCTTATTATCTTATTTTTAGTGCGAGAATCAAATCTAAGACCTTGCCCATGCTAGGAAATGCTTCATCAGGGACCACATTCCCATCTCAACCCCTCAGCTTCTTCCCCCAAAGAGCCATTTCCCAGCCAGCCCATACCAGCAGGGCAGTCCCTCCCCTGGGACCCAGTCTTCTCTCATCCTGCCCAAGCTCATTCTCACGAGGATCACGAGGATCACCTAGCCAGAGAGTTCTGATAGACGCCTGGAGTAGTCAGACAGTCTTTTCAGATAGAATTCCTCTTAAATTATAACAATTCGTCTTCATCTCTGGTTCTCAGACCAGTGTTCCTGTCACTTCAGTTCAGGTTCCTCCGGGGGACTTGTGAAACCTGTCGCTGTCCTGTGCTCTGCAAGGGAAGCCATGTCAGTTACCCCCAGGGGCAGTTTCATTAGGAAAGACAAGGATTGGTACGGAGCTATAGAGTCAGCACAAGAGGAAGAGCCAAACCTACCCCAGAGAACAGCTGGTGACCAGCATGGGGGACAATTCTGGAAGTTTCTACACTTGTGCCTCATCTACTAAAGTGAGACTTGGGGGCCAGTGCAGCTTGTGAAATGTTCTGTCCTTTATGGGGGATAGCCCAGCCCCTATGGCTGTCTCTCACCCTGAAAGAGGTGGGGCTTGACCCGTTATCCTTTGGGCACATGGGGCTGCTCTCTAACTTCCCAAGGAGAACCAGGAGGGAAACTTTACCAGACACTTTCTGGCTGAGGGCAGGGTGCCAATAAAGGCACACATGACTTTCCCAGCACAGGTAAGGACAGAGGTGCATGTCTGCTTGCCCTAGGGATGCCTGTGCTAGATGCTCCCCCACTCAGGGGGAACTTAGAGCTTTGAACCAGGCTGATGAACCATTTATCTCTTGTTACTCCCTCTTACACATTGTGGATGGGGCTGCCGTGTCCTGGCAGAGAAGCCTTGGGGTCCTGCTCGCTCAACACCACCTGGCAGGTGGTCTGCAGTAGATGACATCATCAGTGGCTTTGCAGTCCTAACCCCACCAGGCTCGCTGCTGGCTGGGGTTCACTCTCACGCTGTTTTTCCTGAGGTTGGAGATTGCTTAACCTGATCATACTTGTCATTAAACCCTAAGAGATATGTTTGTCCTGGTCTGGGAGTCCTAAAGGGCATTACTCTACAGGCTCACACACAGCAAACCATGGTGCTTCCCCTCCCAGGAGCTCATGGGAAGATGCTATAGTGGGAGGGGCTTACAGGATGCCAGTATGAGAAAGCTCTCATCCACTCACATCATGGGGCTCCTAGTGTGGCTGGTGGAATAGAAGACCATTTTTCATGCCACCTGGGTGGGGTAGGAGCGTCATTTAAGCTTCTCCTCACAGCACAAAGAATTGATCAAAATCCACCCACCCCCAACCCCTGCAAATCTGATAAACCACGAAATATTCACTTCTCTGTGTATCTTAACTGTTGCTCAGATGGGGCACAAAAGAGAGGTCACTCTGGATGCCTCATCATGAAGAAGGGCAGCCTTTCTACCACAGGCTTCTGAGACCACACACACTGGGTTAAGATCCCTGGAAGGACATGGCGGGGCTCTGAGCCTTGGGGAAGGCAGCCCGGACAGGTGCTTGGCATGGGGAGCATGAGGTACCCTACTGCTGTCAGACAAGATCAAGGCTGTTTGGGGCTGCAGTCCACACCTGACACTGCCATACTCTTTCACAGATTTGCTTATCTTTTTTAAAAGGATTTATTTTATTATGTATAGAGCATTCTGCCTGCATGTATGCCTTCAGGCCAAAAGAGGGCACCACTACCCATTACAGATGGTAATGAGCCACTGTGTGGTTGCTGGGATTTGAACTCAAGACTTCTGGAAGATGTTCTTAACCTCTGAGCCATCTCTCCAGTCCCCCCATTTCTTCTTCTTCGAGTTTATTTTTGAGTGCATACCAGAAGAGGGCATCAGATCCCATTACAGATGGTTGTGAGCCACCATGCTGTTGCTGGGAATTGAACCCAGGACCTCTGGAAGAGCATCCAGTGCTCCTAACCACTGAGCCATCTCTCCAGCCCCCTACCCCCTGTAGCACAAACAGTTTCAAAGGGCAGGTTCTAAATGGGTTCAGCCTGGCTGCATTCCTTCCCAGACTCCTGGGAAACAGTCCACTTCATGTGCATTTTCAGCTTGTGGAGGCTGCTGAGGTCTTCCTTCAGCTTGAGCTGCTGAGGTCTTCCTTCAGCTTGAGCTCTCTCAGTGTTCTCTAATCCCCTCTCTTATCAGACCCTGTGATCTCAGTATATCCACTCAGATGCCCCATCTTGACATCCTGACTCAGTCACACCGAAAGGCCCCAGTTGCCAGGGCAGTGGCACAGTTACAGGCTCTGGGTGTTAAATGGCCTATGGCACCATGCTATGAAACACGATTCTGTGATAAAAAAGACAGAGCCTACTGCTGCTGCATGCAGAAGAATCTTGGAAACTCTGAGGCATTGAGTTAAGGCTTCCCCACCTGTAGGGGCTTCTCAGACGCATGCATGCTGGTTACGTTCAAGGAGACAACCTAACTTAGGAACTCAAGCTTCCAGTGGCAAGTCTACCAAGCACAGGTAGAGAGGTTGTCCCGAGAAGAGAGGTCAGCGGCTTTCTCTGCTGAGCTCTTGGCACAGAGTCCCCTGCCACACCCCAGGCAACCTTTACAAAGCCACCCTTGCCAGGGCTGCAGAGGCAGCTCAGTGGATGAAGTGCTTGCTGCACAGAGGATCCTCAGAATTCCTGTACAAGCCAGGCAGGTGTGGTGGCCGCCTGAAATCCCAGCCATCCCATCTCCCCAGGAGGGAAAGAGACAGGGGTTCTCCAGAGCAAACTAGTTAGCTAGACTAGCCAGAACCTATGAGCCCTGGGTTCATCAGAAGGCTTTGTTTCAATAAATAAAATGAAAATAAGTAAGTAAATAAATAAGTGAGAGCAATTGAGGAAGACACCCAATATCAACGTCAGGCCTCCATTAACTTATGCACACCTGTGCACACACATGTGAGCACATATATACATATGCACACATACCAAACATACATAGGTAAAAAAAATAAGATGTCTGTCAGCATCTGATGTCAGTAGAATACCCACAATTCCTATGGAAAAGACAGGCGACAGTTGTCCCCCAGTGAACACACCAGAGCTGGCTGAGGTTTTCACACATTCCCAGCAGATGACAGGCCTAGGGCAGACACAGTGGTGTGTCCCACAACTTGACATTAGAGAAGTCAGAAACAATGTCTGGGCTGGCTCTCTCCTCTGTCAGCTGACTTTGTTGGGGGACACTGAGTTAGCTTATAAACCGCTCAGTTTATGTTGGCATGTGCTCCACATCTTATGCTCAGTCAGACACTGCTTTTCAAATGCTTTGCTTCTGACTCTGATGTCTGTGCAAGCATCCATGGACTGAGGTTATATACACAGACACTCTTTGGGGTTTGGTAAATTTTTTAAGAGAATTGTAGAGCTCAGAGGGTCTAGGGTTAGGGAAGGCTATCACAGGCCAAGCTAAACAGGGAAGAGCAGAGCAAGAGACCCATAGGCTGAGAGAAGGTTACTGTCTTCCCTGTGTCTGCTGCTCAGGACACTCCTGGCTACCCCACTGCACAGCCTTCTTCCAACCAGCATACTTTGGCTTGATGTTTCTGCTCTTGGTGATAGTTCATGGCTGCCTGCTCCCCAGTGACCAGGAAGGTCCCTGGGGCTGGCGCTCTCTCTCTCTCTCTCTCTCTCTCTCTCTCTCTCTCTCTCTCTGTGTGTGTGTGTGTGTGTGTGTGTGTACATTACCTGTGTGTGAGTGCATACACTCTTCCCCCATTGCCTTCCACTGTACTTTTTGAGTCAGGGGTTCCCACTGATGCCGGAGCTCACTGATTGGCTAGGCTGGCTTGCAGCTCCTGGGCACTGTACTGTTTAAGGCCATCCCTGAAGTCTCAGCACCTACATGTTTCTTGGCACAGAGCATCTTGTGACATGGTTTGGAGGACAGAATGACACTGCTCCTTGTGGGTGTTCCCTCTTTCTCTGGCTGTCACCTCTTAAATTATATGAGTCACATCACATTACATTCACTTAAAAAATTTTCTCCTGGGGAAACATTGGGAAGTTTACACATTATAAACAAAGCCAGATGAAGTGGGCAAGATGAGGTTGGCTCCACGATGGGTCCTCTGCTAAGCAACCTGAAACTCAGGTTAGGGAGCACTGCCCATGTGCCTGTGTCAAAGTCCAAAATGTGGGTTGTGTGTATGTGCGTGTGTGTGTGCCCGTGCCCGTGTGTGTGTGCCTGTGTGTGTGTGTGTCATGTGTGTGTATATCTGTGGGTTGTGGTGTGTGTGTGTGCATGTCTGTTTCTGTGTGTGGTATACATATGTGTCGTGATGTGTGTGTGCATGTTGAAGTATGTGTGTGGGGTGTGTCTGGCATGTATATGTGTCTGTGTGCTGTGGTATGAGTGTATGTGTGATATGTGTGTGGGGTGTGTTTTGCACGTGTATGTATATGCATATTTGTGTCTCTCTGTGTGGTATGTATGTTGTGTGTTTGGAAATCTTTTGTTTTTAACAATGTGACACATAGGCAGAAGGAAGACTTGATTTTGTCTTAAGAGAAATGTTTAGTCTTTAAAGTGACCACACATGAGAGGAACCAGGCATGGTGGCTCACACGCAACCTAGCAGCACAGAAGGTGGACGCAGGAGGATAGCCATGAGTTTGAGGCCCATCTGGGGTTGTGTGGTGAGTTTTAGGCAGCCAGAATACAGAGTACAGAGAGCCTATCTCAAAACCGGAAAAACCAACCAACAGACGACCAAACCAAACCAAACCAAACCAAGCCAGGCTAAGCCAAAAGAAAGGCAAGCAAAACAAAACAAACCACCCTAACCCGCCCAACCAAACACCAAGCAGAATGGTAATCTTTAAGAAAACAAATGCTAACAAATGCTAGAGCAGACAAGGAGAGAAGGAATCTCTACATTGCTATGGGAATGTCAACTAGTCGAGCCACTGTGGAAATCAGTATGGAGGTTTCTCAGGACATGACCCATTATGCCACGCCTGGTGTTTACTCCACAGACACGAAGCCAGCGCACATCATGTCACAGGTACTCGAGGTTTAGGCTCATTACTGAACCACCCACAGCACTTACGAAGCCAACCTAGGCATCCAGCCTCAGAGAAGCAGATAAAGAAAATGTGGTTTCTACACACAATGAATTTTATTCAGCCATAAAAATGAAGAAAACTACATTGTCTTAGGGAAAGGGAGGGGCTGGAGGCCATCAAATGAAATAAGCCACATCAGGAGGAAAAACATTGCACTTTGTTTTACATACATGGACCTCAGACTTTATACAGGCACATAAAGTCAAGTATATGTGCGTGATGTGACAAGCAAAGCTGTCTAGAGGTGGATGGGGAAAGGTGCTTAAAGCATACTATATGCGTGTATGACAATATTCTGTACAGTGCACCTGTCTGTCTGTCGTCTCCTGCCTCCCTCTCTTCCTCCCTCCCTCCTCCTCAATCCCAAACTGCCATCATCACCAACAAAATATTCCTGTGGAACAGAGCTAACCCCAGGAATCCTGCTTGGCAAAACCTAATGGGGGAATCAGAGATTAAATTTTTCCTTTTCACCATACAGAGTTTTAAAGCTCTGAAGAAAATTCTAAGCAAATAACTCGTGTTTTACAAATCGCTAATACCCAAGGAGCAGATTAAGGCATGTGAAGAAATGGCACGCAGGGCTCTGATGTGGCACACCACACACATCTCTGATCCATTGTCAGACGCCTGTAAGTAAAACAATTAGAGAAGTTTGCATGTATTTATCTTCTCGTAGTTTCCAACGAGCCCCTTGCCAAGAGTGAGCTTGGAGCTGCTCAGAGATGAAACGGGATGAGGGCTCAGCCCTCGGGCTCACAATCAAAGTGAGCCTGATAAAACGACCCAGACTTGGAACACATCAGCTGAGAGGCAGTTAAAATTTATGAGGTGCAAGGGCTGCTTGCTTTTTCAGAGAAAGGCAGACACATAAAGGGGGCCAAATAACTGCCAACTGCCGAGGACAGTGTGTTCTGGGGGGAGAGGTGAATACAAGATACAAACGAGTCTGGAGAGGTGGCTCAGTGGATAAAGCGCTGGCCATGCAAGCATGAGGACCAGAGTTCGAAAGCCCAGAAGCCACGGAAAAGCCCAGCATGGTGCCTGCCTGTAAGCCTGGCCTCTGGGAAGCAGGGACAGAGAGTTACCGTGGTGGTGACCTGAAAGCTGTAACTGGACTAGATAAACCAGCCAGCTCTGAGGTCAAGGAGGGACCTGTGTGAGCATAAAAGTGAAGAACAGTTGAAGACGCCTCTGGCTTCCACATGCACACGAGTGCACATCTACTTTTGTGCACTGCACACATGTGTCCAAACTCATGTGAACATGCATACATACACACACACACACACACCACAACCCTGCCCACCTCCCACAAAAGCACAAGTTACAGGAGCTTCTGGAGAGGGGCAGGGAGATAACAGTAGGGGAGCGGGACGGAAGGAGGGAGCCACGGCACCGGGAATCCAGGCCACAGGCACTTCAGAGCCGATGGATGACTCAGTTTCCCCTGTGCAGTCAGTATTGGTTGCTTGTGTCTGGAGCCAGTCCTGGGCATGGGGCCCTGCTCCTGCTCTTTCTCTACGAGGGGCTAGAACTACTCCTTGCTATGAGCAAAGGCAGGCAGTCTCACCTTCCCTGTGGCCCTTCCCAGGCTTTGCTTTGATTCAAGAAGCAAGGACACGCCTGATGACCACAGGATGACCAAGCTGGTGTCCCCCAGGATGACCAGCACATGGATGACCCAAATGGCTGGCCACAGGAACTTGGGCAGTGCCACCGACACCACCCAGGGCTCCCTTCACTCCTACAGCTACGTTCCCACGTTGGAGACCAAGTTACGAACAGGGACTTTTCTTGGGCTGGGGATGTGGCTCAGTGAAGGTGGACTTGTGTAACATACATAAGGTCCTGGGTTTGATCTGAGATGTGAAGTGTCTGGGGTTTTCTCAGCCTACAGACATCTTAGCATGGAAACATACCATTCAGCCTCCCAGGCTGGGCTTATTGTAATCAACAAGAACAGAAGAAGGTGATGGGTTGGCTATGGGGACCTCATGGACGCAGAACCCCGTTCTGGGAGCCTGTGGCTGCTTCTGAGGAGTGACCTCAGGTAGGACTTTGGCAGGACAACCTAGTGCTGTTTCCAGAGCCTAGGATCTGGTCCAATCAATTTAGAAACTGAGCTGAAATCCCTGCAGAGGGGCCACAGCATCCATTTGTCTTGTCCTGACAAGGACTTTGTTTCCTACTTTAAGCCATCAGCCTATCTTCCTTCACCCTCTCATAACCCCAGAGGTAAGCTCTGGCAGGAGAATCCACCTGTCTCTGTCTTCCTCCCTATGTCTGTGTCAGACGAAGATTCTTGAGCTGAGTAACTGAACTGCCCCTGGCTTTGTTACTGCCCTGAATCTCACTGTAATCCTGCTTTTGACCTCCGACCTCTGACCTCTGGACCTCTGACCTGCTCAGGATCAGGAGCAATGCTCCCCTCCTGTGCTTACTTCCCCAAGGCCTGTTTGGCCTGTGACTCTCAACCCCAGCCTTAGCACTGACTAAGAGCTCAGGTGAACGAGTGTGGTCTCTACCAGCCCAGTTGCTTTGTGAATTGCCGTGCACAGGGGCAGCATGCCTGCTTGTGGCCTGATGGGTTTCCAAGGACCACAGAGCAGGGATCAAGAGTATGACCTGTGGTCCGGGTGTCCAGTGTTCAGATCCAGCCCTGCCACCCTGTAGGTGTGAATGCTGGTGACATCATTTCAACTCTCTGCAAGACAAGTTCCTCATCTGTCAAGAGGAAGATGCTTCCTAAGGCTGGTGTGAGCACCAAATGAGTTAGTCTAAGACATCAGGACTGTGTGAGAACAGCACTGGGGTATGAGGAACAGCTGTTGTTGCTGTCATCACCATCACCACCATCATCACCATCATCACCACCATCACCATCACCACCATCATCATTACCGTCTCTGTCATTAGAACATGCCCCTTCTCAGGGCATTGCTCATGTTTATCACACGTTTTATTATCTTCTTAATAAAATCTACTGGTGCACTGACTTAGCTAAACTGCCCCAAGCACACCCTGTATCGCTGCAGGGCCAGGGGATTGTGCTGCTTACTGCAGACAGAGCACTAGGGAGAAGGGAGCTGTTCTGTCATTGCTGTCCCCAGGTGGGTGTTCCAGGGGAGTAGAGTCGGGGTCAGAAAGGCTGCCCCATGAGCTGGAGGGTCTGCTGTGTCCCACGGGCGTGACCTATGGAGACAATGTCGGGCATTGCAATTCATCAACTCCAAGCAGCAAATCCAGAGCTGGCCCATCCGGATGAGACTGGGTCTGGAGCACTGAAGACAGGTGCCAGAGGCTTCAGACCTCAGTCCCAGCCAGAAGGTCTGTGGGGCCATTTCCTTCATGAAATGCCCAACATTCAAAATCCATAAATCCATGTGAGCAGTTACCATGGGCCTGCAACTTCTAGCTGCAGAGTGAGAGGCTTGAGTCACACACCTGCTCATACACACAGAGAGAGGGGGAGGGGGAGAGAGGGAGGGAGAGAAGTGAGAGATAGGGAAGGGCACATAGAGGGAGGAGGGAGGGGGAGAGAGAGGGAGGGAGGGAGGAAGTGAGAGATTGGGAGGGGCACATAGAGGGAGGAGGGAGGGGGAGAGAGAGGGAGGGGGAAGGGAGAGAGGAAAGAAGGAAAGGGAGAAGGAAAGAGAGGGAAGGAGAGAGGGAGGGGAGGGAGAGGGAGGGGCACATAGAGGGAGGAGGGAGAGGGAGAGAGAGGGAAGAAAGAGAAGGAGAGGGAGGAGGGAGAGATAGATAGATAGATAGATAGATAGATAGATAGATAGATAGATAGATTTGGGGGGGTCTTCTGATAGGTGGGTGTGAGATCAGCTGCTAGCAGTCTCCGACTTCCTCTCCTCCTGGACACTGGTCGGCTCCTCCATCGCTGGCTTCCTGCACCTCCCCAGTGTCTTCCACAATCCTCCAATGACTCCTACAGACTTTCTCTACTTCCTACCACAAATCTCAGGGAAGACTCAGACAAGACTGCAGCTCCCAGGACAGCCATGCATAGTACCGGGAACTCACAGATCCGTCAGGCAGGGTTTGAGCAGAAATCTGAGCCAGTGCCAGCCTGACATACAGCCCCACTAGGGAGGACGGCTGGGAGGAGCCGATCTAGCACGTTCGGAACCCATCCATGTAAGCAAGGCAAGGTTCCAGGAAATTTGGGAAATACATCACACAGGTTGGTTAAGGCAAAAAAGACTTAAGAGAGGAACTGAGGTGGGGGAACCTCTGGGTAGAAAGAAGCTGGGTGACATTGGTGGCCCTTGAGGGAGGAAGGCAGGAGGGCCACAGAGATGAGATGGGGAGAGAGAGAGAGAGAGAGAGAGAGAGAGAGAGAGAGAGAGAGAGAGAACTGAAGATGCTGATGCAGCAGGAGCAGGTGTGACCTCAGGGCAGACCTGGACTCCCCTCTGGAGCCTCCAAGGGCTACAGTCTTGCTGATCAGTGGCAGCAGCCCACAGAATGAGCTTTGGACTTCTGCCAGCAAGAGCTGAAAGATACCAAATACTGCCACTTGAAACCATCATCCACATGGCGAGTCTATTCCTAGAGACTAGGAGTGAGGACCAAGCCCTTGCTGGATAGTTTTGCCTACTTGATACAGTGCATAGTTGACTGAGAGGAGGGAGCCTTAACTGATAAAATGTCTCCATAAGATAGGGCTGTAGGCAGGCCTGTAGGGCGTTTTCTTAATTAGTGATTGGTAGGCGAGGACCTAGCTCATGGTGGGTGGTGACATCCCTGGGCTGGCGGTCCTGACTTCTATAAGAAAGCAAGCTGAGCAAGCAAAGGGAAGCAAGCCAGTAAGCAGCACCCTCCATGGCCTCTGCATCAGCTCCTGCCTGCAGGTTCCTGCCCTGTGTGAGTTCCTGTCCTGACTTCCTTCTGTAATAGACCATGATCTGAATTCTAAGGAAAATAAAGCCTCTGCTCCACGACTTGCTTCCGGTCATGCTGTTTCACGCAGCAACAGAGACCATAACCAGCACAGGCCCTGTCTGGGTTTCTGCCACTTTTGAAGCAACCAGGGGAGGACACACCTGCCTTCCTTCAATTCTAGCATTTGGAAACTATGCCAGCTTCCCCTGAGCCTCGGGTATGTGTGTTTGTCTATGGGTTTTGTTTTTTTTTTTTTGAGGGGGGTGATGTGTTGAGAACATGTCCCCATAGGCGGCCTCAGTTCCTCATCTCTCTGAATCAGAGCTCACTGTGTCACCATGTGGCCCTAGAGGCCCAGGACCTCTTACTCAGAAACAGATGGGGCAGGAAGTCTTTTTCTTTCAGTCTCTGCTTGGTGTCACCCAGTTACTTGATCTGTTGACTTTCTATCATCCTCCATGAGCTGTGCTCCAAAGGCAAAGCTACCAGATATTTCCAGAAACTTCCAGATGCTTCCAGAGGCTTCCAGAGGCTGCTGCTACAGGGTCTCAGCTGCAGCCCGAAGTTCTTGTTGACTAGTTCTCTCTGGAAGAGCAGCCTTGGAAGTTCATGGATTTTATGTCTGGGTGGGCACTGCTGTTGCCATGGTCAAGACTATCAAAGGTTTGCATTACCCAGGCATTACCCAGTGCAAATCAAAACACATGTGACATAAGTAAAATAGCTGGCTATAACTTCACATATATATATTAAAAGACACATTTATTGATTTGTATTTTTTTTGTGTATGCTTGTGTGCTTGTTTGTATGTATGTGCCTCATGTGCATACAGTGCCCATGGTGGCCAGAAGAGCACATCAGATCCTTTGGAACCAGAGTTACAGGCAGGTGTGAGCCACTGATCGGATGCTGGGAATTGAGCCAACATCTTCTGCAGGAGCAGTAAGTGCTCTTAACTGCTGAGCCATCTCCTCAGCTCCAACATTAAATTCTAAAGTGGCTTCTAAAGGCACAGCTTGCATGGGTGACAATGGGAGATTCTCGAAGGTACAGATGTTTATTTGACAGTTTTTTAAAAAGTACCAGAAAGGGTACTCAGTTTAATTCTCCACTTGTTTTACAAAACAAATGGTGTGGTTTTGGCTGGAAGAACTTTAGAGCAACATGAAGATGCAGGGTGTTTGCCATGCAGAAGCAACACTCAGCCCAGCTCTCCAAGTCAGTCAAGCTCCGACAGGAAGGCAGAAGCCACTGCATCCATGTGGAAGCAGGCAGACAGGAAGGCGGACGTGATCCATGTGGAGTTTCCACATCCACAGGCCCTATGAGCCCTACTGGGTGTCTCCTCTATCCCATGCATCAGATACAGGGCGTGTGGGTGTGGGGAACCCCTGGAGGCTTAGTCCCCAGCAGCTTGGACTGGAGCTCACTCCCACTTGTATACATTCTGGGCTCACACATTCCAGATTCCTCCAAACCTTCCACACCTTCTTCTGTTTGTTCTTCTCTCCCTCCTCTTGTAACTTAACTCTTGGAAGGAGCATCAAGTTTCAGAGCCAAACCCTCACCCACACATCTGTAGGGACAGTCATACTCCTCTGCTAAGGTCTGGTTGCTTCACTGTATGTGAAAGGTTGGTGTGGTCACCATGTTCTGGGCAGGGACAGGTAGCCAGTATCTCAGTATAGAGGGTCTTGCCGTTACTCCGTTCTGCTGTTGTAACAAGACGGAAGTGGTTGGCAATATGGGGACAGTGCCATGACAGTGTTCCAATAAAGCTTTACTTTTTTTTTTTTTTTGGTTTTTTGAGATAGGGTTTCTCTGTGTAGCCCTGGCTGTCCTGGAACTCACTCTGTAGACCAGGCTGGCCTCGAACTCAGAAATCCACTTGCCTCTGCCTCCCAAGAGCTGGGACTAAAGGCGTGCGCCACCACTGCCTGGCAAAGCTTTACTTATAGACACAGGCAGGAGTCAGATGTACAGCACTGACTTCGGACCACAGACTTCGGAGCCCCGCTCTACCCGCGGAGGCTCCTGTCTTCTGGCTCTGTTCCTTCTTTTTAGGATTTACCCAATGGCTGCTCACCAACACCTAGATGTGATGGGTGCAGACAGTTCTGTAGTCCACGCAACAAACCCTCTTGGAATGAGGTACTGACTGAGCCTGGCTCTGCATGGCCCTGAGTCCATACCCCAGAGTCTGTGCTGACACTAAGGAAAACCTTTTGCCCCCTTGTTAATGTATTCTCGGGGACATCTAGACCAGGAGAGTTGAGTTGGACTAGAAAGTTCAACTGGAGGCAGCAGAGTTGCAGAAAAATCAGGGCATGATAGGTGCTTTTGATCAAGCCACACCTGAAGCTGTGCTTGGGTTTCTCTCCTATTTTTATTTTTCTGCCTCTTTGCCACAGAAACAGCCCCAGTTATGGAAATGGATTAGTGCACTGCCAAAGTTTTGTCTGCACCACCACTTTCTAAGAATCCCATCTTCTGATGTGGTACATCTCTGTTTTGTAGAAATGATGGTCGTTTCTGCAAATGGCAGCAAGACCAAAGCCTCTGACATCTGCTTTTGCCTCACTGGAACCCTGCCTGGGGGTGTATCCAAGTCACCACTGCTTGGTCACAGGAATCCTGCACTCTGCCCTTGGCCTTCTGGAGGTGGAGTGAGCACCACAGAGACACTCCACCAGCCCCTGAAGCAGAAGCACTCTGCAGCTCCCTCCTGTGGCAGAGCTGAGGACTATAAGCCCCAGACAGCCTTGGGGTCCCTGGTGCTCCAGGGCCAGACTCACTGCTTCTCATGTTTTGGCTCTTGGCTAGAGAAGTGTTTTTCTCTACAATTAAACAAGCCCTGCATGGTCTCAATGGTGTTAACAAATGAGGAAGAAAAGCAGGAAACAGGAGGAGGAATGGGTTTGAGGATTTAAGCTGTGTGTAAAACTCATCTGTCAGCAACAGGAGGCTGGGCTCATGGCCTCATGGCTTCCCCTCATGTGGACACACGAACACGCATTTCCACTGTGCCTAGCCATTTGGGACTCAGGGATTCTCTCAGACCATGTGTGGTAAAGGCATGTGCATTCTCTGGCTGGCTGCAGTGAGAAGCTCTTCTGAATTTAATGTGTGCTAGGTGACCTAAGGGAGCAGGGGGCAGCCTTGGCAGTACCTGAGATCAGGTAGAAGGGCAGGAAGCAGGTGCAGCTGGGCAAGATAGGCCTGGGGGAAGCTGGGCAGAGGAGAAGGTATGGGAAGTCTGTCCACAGACCTCTGCTTCTCACAAGGGACCCACACCCACCCTGAGATCTCCAGCTTCTTCTCACATCCATCTTGTGGTTTGGAGGCTTCAGGATGGATGTGCAGCTGGTTCCATGTATGCCTAGCTTCTCTGAGAAGGTGAGGTCTGCTGCAGACCCCCTGTGAGGGTCTGAGGGTGGGGGAGCCACAGTTGTCTCTGCTTTAGTTTTCCCCTCTTAAACATGGAAATACCCTGGATGCCCAATCACAGGGCACAGGTGGTAACTCCAGTGGAGTTGTTTAGGGCTTTTGGTCATGCAAGGCTGGTGGGAGTAGCCTTGGAAAGTTCTGGAAGACCGGGGAAGAGGATGGGAAGGAAGAAAGAGGAGAGTAGACTGGAGGAGTTAATATTTCCCTTCTAACAGCCTAGTGAGGGGTTCGGCTATTTTCAGACCATAAAAAATAGTGTTTGACATGAATGTGCTTACCAAACACCCAGTTCCTTCAGTGAGGCCCATGCTGGTTCTTCATGACACTTGTAGATGGGTCTGAGACAGGGCTCATCTGCAAGTCCAGGATGCCTGCTGTATGTTTCTGGGCTTGTGTAAGAACCGAGAAAACCACTCTGGCCATAGGGTCAGAAGTCAGACACCTAGCTGGATCTGATCCTGTATCATCCCTTCCCAGGTGGCTTTGAGGCCGACAACCCTCCCCCCTGAAAGGACCCACAGGATACACTCCCCACACACCTGTGGTGTCGAGGAACACGACTGTCCTTGTGCACACTTGTGTTCTACGGGAGGATGCAGGGAAAGGAGACACCTATCTGAATCCCATCTCAGACACACAGGCAGAAAAGAGCAGAAGAAAGCGAAAGAGCATAGCCCTCACTCCCAGACACTGACACGAGCCATGCAGGCTGCTTGTCGGCATGCCAGGCAGCCACGAGGAGAGATCTATCTACAGAACCTGTCTGCTCAGACAGCAGAGGCAGCAGCCAAGTTCTGCTGTATCGATGTGGATGTGTAAAGACTCCCACTATATGATACCCATCTCCCCACAGCACATAGGGTTGCTCCATGCTGACATTTTCTGAAAGGAGAATCTGTCTAAGATACCAGCCACTGAACACTGAAAGTGACACTCTTGGTGGGAAGAGACAAGGAAGCCCTGTGGTAAATGACTGTGTGATACCATAGCACCACAAGCCTAGCACCTCTCTGAAAGCTCAGCTCTCGCGTGCTCCCCAGGTCAGCCATGCTGCCTGTATTATTTTTACATTGCTTCTCCATGCTTTAGCAGAGAACAAACTTGCCTGTTGACCCTCACACAGGATCCTTCAATGGCATGCCTAGGGCATGCTGGTAGACAACTGGATTTAGGATGAAGTCTTGGTTCCCTCACTGAAGGGCACAGAGTTCAGAATGGTTCTCCCTTTTTAATCTCACCCAGCTCATTCTCATAATTTCCTTCATCCCCCTTCCCTTCCGCAAGGCAGAAAAATGTAGTCAGAAATATTATAAGAATGTTTTCATTTTAATCCCAGATGTGGGATATGGGGCTGCTTCAGATTGTCCACAGCAACTGATTATGATTTGCCTCGTGCTCTAGCAAGGGCGTGATTTTGCCAGCTGCAGATAGCTTCTGTAATCGAGTGACATTTGGAATTCTGAGGATTTTTTTGAGGGTATACAAATGTTAGGGTTCTGAGAGGTGTGAAGGGTTGTTGGTCATTGTTGCATGAGATTTGTAAAATAGTTGCTTACAAAGAAGAAACAAGAAGACATGAGATACCCTGAAGGTGAAGATCAAACTTGCCCCAAGGAACTCAACACCTTTAATCAGCAGGCAGCTGTCTAACAGTAATATGGCCCTCTTTCTGACCCCTGGCTTTATTCAGGGATCTCTTTTCTTTCCTCTCTATCCTTTCTTTCTCCCCTATCTAGTGTTAGGGGTTGAAAAAGTGGAAGAAAAGGGGTGGAGAAGGGCGGAAGAAAGAAGAACCCACAAAGAAGCAAAAGACAGGTGACAGGTAAATCAACTGCCCAGCCAGTGTCAGCAGGAATGGGGGGAGGGCGGAAAATGCAGTTTGGGCTGTAAGTCCCAGCCTCTATCCCCTGATTACCCATGGATCATGGTAAATGACATGCCGGCAAGAGTAAGACCCCACAAAGTGGGTCAAGACTACAGTGTTGCCCAACATGGAGCTGTTGTAGGATCCCAGTCACCCTTTCCCAGGACAGACTGACCCCACTCCTCTACTCTTCTAGTTCCTACCCCCTAAGGCCTCTCAGGCAATGGCTGGTGAATTAGAAAGTGATTTAGTGATATCTGTGTGAATATATACCACTGCTCAAGTTTCATGGAGCCCTGTGGATGCTGGCATCCTCAAGACACTGTGTCCTCTCACACAGAGCACAGGGCATGGCAGAATTTCCCTTAGTCCCACAGACACACGTGGTGGGGGTCTCTCCTGATTCAGAGAGACACAAAGGTACAAAGGTGCAAGTAACTGATAGGGCAGTCATTCCTACAAAGTGGGTGACTATTCTCTCTCTCTCTCTCTCTCTCTCTCTCTCTCTCTCTCTCTCTCTCTCTGTGTGTGCATGTCCTTGCATATGTGAGAGTGTGTCACAGCATGCATATGGGACCAGCTGACATCTGCAGAAGTTGGTTTTCCTCCTGTACCATGAGACTGGATCCAGGTTGTCAGGCTTGCCAGCAAATGCCTTTACCTATTCAGCCTGCCACACAAGCTCATTTTCATCTCCCTAGTTCAGTGTGCTGCACCTGGCTTTCTACATGGGCTGCTGGGGATCACAACTGGAGTCTCCCCATGCACAGCAAGCACTCTCCCCAGATAGCCACCCCCCGAGTCCTGTCCTACATGATTAACTGAGTTCACCCTCACTGGGGACAAACTGAAGTGAAGGCTGGATTCTGTTAGTTTTCCACAAGGAGGAGGTGGTGGTCAGCATGGTGGCAGCACCAGAGATTGTCATAGTACCATGCCTAGGTCCCTCAAAAAGGAAATTTGAACTCAGACACTGAGAACAGGAGGATGTGAGCTGGTGATAATGAAGGCTACAAGGAATTTAAAAAGCTGAGACATCCTCCCTCTTGCCCTGAGTCTCTGCGAGAATGCTTGGGTCACCTAGTGTTAACCCACAGTTGAGTGAGCCACCCCAAGACAGACTCATCCAATCCTTGGAGACACCTTCCCCTGACACACAGGAGGCCAAGCACTGGGTCCCCAGTGGCTGTGGGAGGACACTCACAAAAGGGCTTGTTTGTCACCATGACTGGGTGGTGAGTTGATTGTCTCTTGACTAGGTGGGAGGCAGATGGAGCTGAGCAGCAGAGGGCCTGCAATGGCAGGAGGGATCCAGGGACTCTCATTTGCTCAGGCTGAGTGTCCTACAAGCAGGCAGGGTGTGGGTATCAGTGTCCCTGCTGGATAGTCATTTGTCATTTCTTTGCTTTGTGGAAAATGGTCTTTCTGCACAGCTCTCCCTGTGCAGACCCTGCAGCACTTGCCTGATACAGCTGATCTGACTGCTGCTTACAGACATGGACCCTGGTGTTATTGTTCCCAGACCTCCTGCCCACCCATGTGGATGTGGCCACTCCCAGCACCCCTGTCCACATGTGGGTCCGCTCAAGAATTTACAAAACCATGCACTCTGCTTAATGGACAGGTTGAATTGACAGGATGAGACTGGGCAGAGCTGCAGCTGTGCAGGGCTGAGCAAAGGCTCCTGGGATCTGTTTGTGTGGGTCAGTGACACCCTGCCAGCATTGATGATGCAGCTAAGAACAGACCTGCAGTTCCATGTGCCTGACCCAACCTACTAGCCAAAGTGTCCAGAGTTTGAACACAGCATCAGGGCTGTTAAGGAGCAAGGCACCTGGCTCTCTCTCCTCAGATGATGGTGCGCCTGTTCATGTGCCATAATTTGCTGGCTTTGATTTACATATAAAGACAGCTTATTTAACTTTTGAAATTAAAGCTTAAAAACACTTAATTAAAATAATAAATCAGAACCGTTCCTGCAGCCCATGGGAGCAACAGACCCCATATTACTGCTTTCCTGCTGTGGAGGGCTGAGTGGTACCACAAGGCCACCTCAGACCTGGCCCTCCATTCCCACACCGACGGGCACAATCAGAAGAGAGAACTCAGCTGTGTGCACAGGCATGCCCCTTCTCCCTGTGTGGATGGGATGTGTTAAGATCTCAAGAGGGAGCTGCCGCCACCCGTTGTCTACAGAAATGTCACATTCAGCTTCCATGGCTGTGAACAGATGATTTCTCAGTACAGAAGGAATGCTCACATTCTTGGGGTTAGTTGGTGTATCTGTGCCTCTTCTTGTCTGAGTGTTAAAGCAGTGGTTAACAGAGGTTTTCTGTAAAGGGCCACATGGTAAGTATTTCCAGCTTTATGGACAAACTGGTGTTTGTTAAAACTACTCAGTCCTGTTATTTTAACAGAAGCAGCCACAGACAATCCAGAGCCAAATGGACATGAGTGTGGGCCAATAAAACTTTATTTGCAAACAGAGGCAAGGGGCCAGATTTGGCTCTTTGTAGTACAAATAGACAGTCATTAAGGTGACCTCTGACTCATCCTTCTCATGTGGGCAGGACTGGTTAGAGAGGAGGGTGGCTTGTGTCTTGCAGGAAACAGTGTAATATATAAAGGGTCCAGGCCCCAGTAGCCCACCACATCTTACAGTAATGACGGAGGTACTGACTCTGCCCTCATGGCATGGATATGGTTCATGTGTGTGCACAGCATTTAAAGGATATGATACAATTGACATGTGATTCTGTGTTTAAGGTAATACAAAAAGGAACTTGACTTTCTCAGTACTCCTAGGGGCCTGGGGTTTGGGCTGGGGTAGTCAGGGTGAGAAGCCAGGACTCATAAATGAAACTTGGGTATAATATTTCTCATCTTTCAGTGGGGACATGGACAGTGGATTCACTGCCAGTATTAGAGCCATGCTCCCTGTCTGCTCATCTGACTGACAAATAGCCAGTCTTGAAGGTAACCTCTGCATCATTCCTCCTACATGGGCAGGGGGTAGCCTGGAGGCCAGACAGTTTCCGTATTGCTGGAGGTGGCAAGGTATCTGAAGGGCCTAAGCCCCAGCAGCCTACCATGTCTCTGCAGCATGCTGATGAAAGATTTAGTACCACTTCCAGAGGATCCATGCTCTAAGCTCCTTCGGTGGTGTGTCCTCTAGGATGAGACAGTGGCTAGCACCCTGGATGGTGCATGTTCCAGGTCTGATGAGGCATGCTAGGAATCCCTCAGAACTCTTCGGACCAAGTTACTCAGTTCCTGCCAGAATCCATACGGTAGGCCAGTGCCGTGAGCCTTCTCTTTCAGACATCAGAATTCAACACTGGAAGTGGAGGGGACTTGCTAGCAACAGGCAGATGGTGGCTTAGACCGGACGGCCAGAGTCAGACACAGAGACATCTATGGAATAACCTTTGTTGTAGGAGCAATGGACACTTAGGAACTTTCAAACATCTGGTTGAGAGCTATTCCCTGGATTTCTGTTTCCCACCTGTCTTCTTGACGAAGAGAGGAGTTTTTCTTCTTATGGATCTTTATACTGTTTCTCTAAATATTTCAAGATACCCCAACAATGCAGGAGATAATAACCCCAAGAACTTACAATTAAAATTAGGTGGAAATAAAAGTCTCCTGTTTCTCAATGAAAGCAATAAGTAGAAAGAGATTCCAAAGAGGGAAAGACTGTCTTTGCCAAGTTTACATGGGACAAGGAATGTAACTAGATTCTAGCTACAAAAGAACTAGATTCTAACTACAAAGAAACTAGATTCTAGCTACAAAGGAACTAGATTCTAGCTACAAAGGAACTAGATTCTAACCTCA